>JANVCC010000035.1:16583617-16852794 GCA_025345505.1 Todiramphus chloris collaris | reverse complement strand
AAAAAAAGAAAAAAAAACAGAAGAAGAAGAAAAAGGAAAAATACTTACAATTATATAATTGCTGAATGACAGGCCCTTACAGAGGATTGCAGGAATATATCATTAACCTTTGAATTCGCTACTGGTTTGGGGTTGGGATAGAGTTAATTTTCTTCATAACAAGAAGTTGGGAGAGGACACAACCAAGACAGCTGACCTCAAATACCAAAATATGGATCTCCCTTGACATATGATGTCATGCTCAACAATAAAAACTAGGAGGAAGAAGAAAGAAGGAGGAACATTAAGAGTAATGACATTTGTCTTCCGAAGTAACCATTACACATAAAGAAGCTCTGATTTCCTGGAAATAGTGAAACCCCACCCAAACAATAGGCAGTACTGAATGAATTCCATATTTTTTCCCTGCTTGCATGCATGGCTTTTGCTTTACCTATCAAACTGCCTTCATCTTGAAACACAAGTTTTCTTACTTTTACTCTTCTCATTCTCTTCCCACATTGATTGCACTGGGTGGGGAGTGAGCGAGCAGTTGTGTGGGGCTGACCTGCCGGCTGGTGTTTAGCCATACCAATTCTAAATAATTCTCCATAAATTAACATCGAATTGAAATAACTGATCAAAATATTAATTCTGCTCCACATCAACTTCTATACAAAAAATATTACTGTTTAAGAACATCAGAATTCAATTCATTCTAACAAGGTGCAATTCAGAATGTAGCTTGGTGAGACAACACATATTCTCTAAGCAATATAAACTGCAGTAATTTCTAACTTTAAAGACAATGCTAATTCTTAATTAGCTCTTTGCTCAGCTGATTAAATGCCAGATATTGTGTTTTATAATGACTGCTAAGCTTAATGAGTAACTCTCAAGTTTAATTAGATTCCTGTAACAGTTTCCTATAAATTGTGAGTTTGATTCAGACTTCTTTTATTTCATAGGTTATGGTTAGTGTTTCCTCAAAGTGCAGTACACCATAATGAGAATGAGGTTCATAAATGGGAATCCTTTACTGAGCCCTACAGTGCACATGCAAGGAAAATTCTCCCTGAAGTCACCATTTGCTCTTTCTTTGGTGACATCTGCTCTGATTCTGGAAAATCCATGCTTCATTCCAACATTTTTTAGAATTTTTATCCCAGTAAGGATTAAAAAAAAAATGCCAATGGGATTTAAGGGTAATTGCACATGTAAGGACACTCTAGAAAAACAAGAAAGCCCTTGCATATTTTCAGAGTGGAATCTCATTTTCTTACCTTAGACATAAACAGCATGCCAAAAATTTCACAATAAAGTGGTAAAGTATAGCACATAATGCCACATTAATCTGTGTACAAATTGATTCATTTGTCTGACACTAAAGGATTGTCTTCTAGAGGGGAACAATCCAGCTTCATATACGAGATCCTGGAATTACAATGAAACATATAGAATTTCACTCTACTGATTAGTAGATTACAAGATGATTGATTTGAAAACAATTAACAGATATCAGTATCCCTGAATTAAAATCAGCTCCTTAAACAGAACAGTTTTGCATCACTATGCATAACAGACTGATGATTTTCTACAACTGCCAGAAAAAGAATGATATATAAAACTAAACTTATTGTCTATAGTTACATGGCAAAAATAAGCTTCTTTGTACTTGTTTTATTTGGCTTTGGAGCCCCAGGTTATCCAGCACAACATCATTTCATGTCAAACTACATTTCATATTCTCAGATTACATTTTGTACAAAGATAAAAAAAGGTAGATGGCACAGAGGTAGTCTTTTAATTTGCTAAACCAGATAGCTGGAGTCAATTGCTAGGTGTACCTAGAATTTGTGCTATTGATAGTGAGAGAATTGTAATGTATAAATAACTCTTTTGATTTCACAGTAGTAGGGAAAATTATTTTTGGCACTACACTTAGATTTAGAGACACTATACAAAGCCAAGAATTTTAAATATGTTCATACTACTATTTTTACTACTTTGAAAAATTAATACTGGGTGAATAGTTGCCAAAAATACTTTTGCCTATTTGTGCTGTGTGGTGCAAGCTCTTTGATATCTTCTTTCTAAGTCTACACACATGAACATTTATTCATATTACAGTGACTGTTAGAAAGGGAAATATGAAAGTGAGTTTTTCTGAGTCCAGTGAGAATATTTACAAATTCAAAGCTAAATACATGTCTTCACAGGGCTGACATGTCAACCAAATTTTCACTGCTCACACAGACTGAAGAACACTTGTTTTCCATGACTGATATGACAATGTTTTGGTTTGTAACTTTGTTATTTTGAAACAAAGCAAAATGATAACTGGAGTATTTATTAATTTTCCTAAAAAAATAACTGCAGAATCCTAGCTGTACCTGGTGCTTTGTCAAGCAAAGGGACTTAATGTAGATAGTCACACTCAATCAGAAGAGAGTTTCATTTAATTTTTCTCTTTAATCTGATTTCCTGATTTGTTTGTCTGTTTTGTTTAATTTTTTTGTTTTGTTTGTGAAAATGTGAAATGGAGCGTCTGGTAATAAAAACAGAGGGTTTTTTTTTTTTTTTTTTGTGGAACAACACAAATGACTGAAATACCATGTTATTAAAGGCATAAAAGGGTTTGTAACCCTGTTGTGTATTCACTGGATGTTATTCTTATGTTTTTCGTATGTTATTTTGTTATGTTGGAAAACCACATTCCTGAGTAACTTGATGCCTGAAGAGTCTAGCATGTACATTGGATGCCTTAAACAGCAAACCCCAGAGTGTCTAGTGTCTTTTGTGTTCCACCCCCCATGGAAGGGAATCAAATTAGCAAAATTCTCATCACTTCTATTCCTCATCACCCTACTCTTTCATCTGCAGTCATCTTTTTCTGTGCAGTTATAGTTAACTCAGCAACTGCTTGTGTGTAAAGTTTTAACATAAGCATTCTCATTATGTACCAGAAATTTTTAAGAACTTGATAAGGAATGAACAGGAAACAAGAAGTATAGAGTTTTCCTTGTCTATGTTCTCCTCCAGCTTTGATGTGATCTGGAGGCTTTATTCAAAGCATCACATCTCATAGCTGTTTAATGCCTGATGGTCTTTGCCCATGGACTTGTTTAATTCCTTTTTGAGTTGTACCTTTGAGCTTCACAGCGTTCTTTGACATATCAGGTGAAAAATACTTCATCTTACTACTGTTTTAAGCCTGATACATAATAATATGATTTTGAACTCTGGTTCTTGAGCTACCCATGTTATTAATCACTCTTTTGCTACCTTTTCCTTTCCAATTGTGACTCACATGATCTCCATGCATTCACTTGCTTTTTATTTTTTCTTTACCATGTTCAAGTACCTAAGCCTATCTAGCCTTTCTAACCTATCCTTATGTTTAAATGATTCAGTGCTTCTTACCAATATTTCTGATCATTCCAGTCTTCCAATAATTTTAGGTTTAACATTGCCATTTTCCTGGTTTTGATGTGTCTTGTTGTTTGCTTTTTTTTTTTTTTTTTTTTTTGGCAGACACAGAGCACTGAATAAACGCTTAGAAAACTATACATAGTAATCCGTGCATCTCTTTCTTGTACATAGTGGTTGATACAGAGCTCATTAGTGTTTATGCATCATTTCAATTGTTTAACATCTGTAGTTTGAGTAGTTTCAGATCATATTATAAAGCACTGTCAGCTATTAAAATGCAAAGCTGATTTTGTAACTTTAAACAGCTCTCTCATTTCAATATACACCTGAAGACATTTTAAAGGAATATTTACACAGGCACCATCTAATAGAAGTCATGTACCTTCTATTGTTCAACAGTATTAATTGCTACAGGTTATTGCTTTCTGAGAAGCTTTGCAGAGGCCTTTGGGAAAATAATAGCTCATAAATTAATAGCACTATTAGATCAACTTATTATCACTTACCATAGGTGAGATCCATATTTGAACAGCTTCACAGTTAACAGAACTCAAGATATCATTCAGAAGAGTTTGTGAGAAATTTGTATTTTGCCTTCAGAGCTTCCTCATTTGAAGAATTAAAGGAAAAAGCGATACTGATGATGAATTACATATATTTCTTATTCTCACATGGAAATTTCCTGGAATGTTTTTGTTATAACTTGCCTGTAAAAAAAACCAAAAATCTTAGTCTGAAGTCCTTATACTGCACTTCTTTTTTTTTATATATTATCCTAACACCTGGAGGTATTATTAAGCAAGGCAACCACCACTCATAAAATTTTTTGTTCACCACAGATTTTCTCAGTGGATGATAGGAAGAAAATGCATGTCAGTTAGCATTATACTAGATACTCCAATCATAAAAGATCAAAAAATAAGCCATTTCTTTCAATTAACTCCACCATATCTGACATGTCAGGAGCATGCACTGCCTATTGTAATGACAAAATGTTTTGGCCAGGTGTGGAAGAAAAACAGAAATGGTCCAGTACTACTAGAAAAGACAAAGGTTGTAAAGGCTGAATGTTTCCTAATCTGGTGTTCAAAGAAAAAGAGCAGCTGAGAGGATGCATAACAGACCCCTCCACTTATCAGCAATGTAACATATAAGCACCTAATCTTGAGTCATTTAACAAGAGATAGCAATAATAGAGCATGCTATAAAACAATCTTATAAAATCTTACTATCTAAACATACATGCACTGTAGTATCCTGGAAATCAGGGCAGATCTCATAATAAAGGAGAAGCTATGCTATTCATCAGTTTTCAAGGAAAAACCCTCTGAGAGACCCCATTTGAAAAGGGATCTACACTGAACACTACACAGCATGAGGGCATCTTTCTAATTTTGTTCAGAAGGCACAACCTAAATCAGGAGATAAGCTGCTGGCTTTTTCTGCAAATGTGTGAAAAGCCAGGACTGTTGTTGCAGAGTAGAAACCAAAAACACATTTCACTGATCAGTTATACTTGATAGGCCTCCACCTATATTAAACATACAGGCACAGAACAGAAGTTACAGAATTGCTTAGGTAACTTAGAACTCTGAATCCATATTACTTAATCCATATTAACAAATAATGTTAAATTGCCATAGTAGCTATCTTTAAATACCAGAAAAAAAACAGATATAGCTCATCATACTGATACAAAAAATGGGCAGCTAGTCCTTTTTTTACTTTTCTGTGTCTGATTTAGAACACTGAACTCGGAATCAAGAAGTTATGTCAAAAGGCTGTGAGATACAAAAATAAATAAACACTGTAGAAGAAACTATGGTAAGTTTCAGAAAATAATGCAAATCTTTGTGAAACTGTCACAATATATACAGACAGGCAGAAGGGAGACATGTCATACTTGAGTTAGAGCAAAGCTAATTTAAGCATTATGAAGCTAGTGTCAGGAAAATTAATTCCTGACATTCTCTTCAGTACGAGTTAGGAAATGCCAAGTAAAAATATTTCAAAGTCAGTAATCTTAACAAAACATTCTGCAACTAATGAACATTTTCATCTCATAACTTAAAATGCCCTAAAAAGGAACAGAAGGTGGATCAATTAGCTGTTACAGCCTCATCAAAAACATTTTATATCCCACATCACATACTACAGAGAATACAAAATTAAATTTAAATATAATTTTCCTCAAAACTCAAAAATTTAGTGCTTTCCAACAGTGAAGATAAAGATGGCAAAAAACAAAGAAGAAAAAAATTCCTCTTGCATTTCTTCTAAGTCATTATAAAAACCAGTATTTTAATTAAAGGTAGAAAGAATCACAAGTAGAAGGTGAAACTGCTAGGAGGAACTGGATATGTGAAGACCTATATTTCTGTGATGATTGCCATCTGAAAAGTACAAGCTTTGTGATGAGAAAAGTTAATGCCTAAAACTGATCAAAGATAGCCTGAGTCAGCATGAGCTGATAAGTTTTTATCTTCATGAAATACCAGAGTATCAAGAGGTGTTGTCCTATCCCTGTTCTTAAATCACATAAAGCTGCAGAAAATCATGACGACTTGAAGAGAAATTTGGAATGAAGAACTTATTATGACTTCCACTCTCTACTTGTATGCCCATCATCCAGTTCAAACAAGCTCTTTCTTCCCTAGCTGGAAGATGTTCTTTAAAAACAAAACACATAATTTCAAAATAAAACAAAATAAACTTTCTCAAAATTTTTCTAGTCAGTTCTGTCTATCTTACCACAAATAAAGCATTTTTTTCTGTCTTTCTACATGGCAATTCAATGACAAATGATAAAATAAAAGGAAGAATATCAGAATACGCTTTCATGCTCACCTTTATGGGAGAACGCACAACTTTATGTACAATATGCTATGAACTAATTACATAATTTCGTTTATGTTGTCTACTATCTCTTGTAGTTTATCTCAAATTATATTGTCCAGGTTTTAAGCAACATAAATTGAATATTTTTTTCTTTTTTCCCACACAAAATACAACTGTAATGACATTTTCATCAGTTTTCTGTATTTTTGTGGGTGTGTGAAGGAAAAGAATTTAAATTTATCTTTCCTGGAAATCCCCCTGGTAGATGAGAACTCAACCAAGCTCACAATCAGTCCAGTCCAGTAAAGACAATTACCAATTTTTATTACACAAGGACAATGAAAACCATAACACATATTATACTTACTTGTCAAACCCTAAAAAAAAAAAGGACATGCAGTCTTTCAACAAAGGCAAGTGATCATAAATAGATTGCTCAGTGATATCACAAAAATACCAGTTCTTGTTAATTCAACACTCTAACTGAAACTTTTCAGAGATTAAATTGATGAATTATTTATAAAAATAATATATATTCATTTATGCACCATTCTGTTATCACTTAGTTTTCAGACTCAGTCTCCCTTGCTGTACACTAGTTTGTTCCAGGAGGAAAAGAAGAAAGACAGCACTTTGGTTCAGACTGAAGCAAAGATTCATTCCAGAAGTGAAAGATGTAAAGACAAAATCTCATAGAATTTCTTAGACATCTGCAATATCATTTCTTTGACCTGTTGCAGATCCTTTACAGTCCTGTGTACACTTAGGAATGAGTCAAGAGTGAGAAATCTATTCCAGAGTGTTTCAAGTCAAAGATCTAAAAACTGAGGTACTCAAGGACAAAGCAGACCTGAAAATACTTGAGGAAGGTATGGTGCAGATTATCTGGTGACATACACAGCCCTTCCCTGCAATGATTTAAAAAGTTGTCTTACATGTCAGTACAGTTAGGAGCATGGGCTTTGCACAGATCTGTAGGTAAATCCTCATCCCTGTGACCAAATGTTGTAAGCCCATTCGCAGTACGGAGCAGAATGCTTCAGTTTGTTCAGGGCCTACTGAGTACTACCACAGGACTCATACTTTGGGCACTTAACCTCTTCCCCTCTCAAAGATTACAGTTGAGTTCATCATATTTACAAACATTTCCCAAAATAGTTTACAATCACTTCTTTCTTGTGCTTCTACCTGCTAATTAAATTTTAGCCTTCTCATTATATATTCATTAATTCAGTGGACAGAAGCATCTGTACAATAATCTGTGAACCAGGTCCAGAACATAGCTTTATTCAGCTTCCCAAAATACAGACCTACTGGACAAAGGCTAAAGAAAACCTGCACATGAGAAATCATGCCACAATATCCTTCCATTTGTAAACAAACAAACAAACCTAAACAAAACAAAAACAAAACACACACATACCAGAAAAACCAAACAACCAAACAAAACCAAAACCAACAAAACAAACAAAAAACAACCCAACCCAAAACAAAACATTAAAACTTCATATGTTGTCCAACCACCCAACCACTCTATGGAGAAATCAACAGCAGCCAAAAGCAGTAAGAGATCAATAAGCTTATAGAAAAAGAACCTGATTAGAGGTTGAGTATAAGGCTCCTTTGTTTGTCTGTTCTGAAAAATTTCTTCTTAACACTGCAGCATGAGGACAAGAAATGGACTCCACCTTATGAGATGGGGAATTCAGGCAGGTTAAAGAGGGACTGAATTATTTGCTATGCTTGTGCAGTTTTTCAGATACTGGCCATGAAAAAGGTGTCCACAGCATTTCCAGAGAATGATAATGGCAGCAAAAATAAATACATCATACTGATTGATAGTTACTACACTATAAAAAGTAGCCAGTTAGGCTCACAAAAACCTCACCTGGGCAATATGTGCAAATAATGAAGAATCTCTGCTCAATAATTTGGGAGCTTATGTTAAAAAAGACCACCCAGACCTTATGCCACCTTTTCACATGTATGCAAATTAATTATTAATAATGTAGCAAATTCCAGCCTCTGCTAGCATTTTATACACTGAAGCAAATGCCTTTGGTCTCCTTATACAAGTTGTCTTCTGGACAATCAGCTAGTGAAGACAGTATTTTGATGATAATATAATCAGTCACAAAGCTACTTGCTTGTATTGGGATGAGGAGAGAAAACAGGAAGAATAAAAGCAAGAAAACATGTGCATTAAGATAAAGACTGTTTAGTAAGTGAAGGAAATCGGGGAAAGATGCAAGTGACACAAAGGCAATTGCTCACCACAACCCATAAACAGACTATTGCTCTTCCAGTCTCTGAGCAACAGCTATCTTGGAAGACAAAATACCACCAAATTTCAACTGCTGAGCTTGATGCTATATGGGATAGAGTACTCCTTTGGCCAGTTTGTGTTATCTTTATCAGCTGTGTCCCCTCACAGTTTCTCACCCTACCCCCAGCCTATTTTCTGAGGGGACAGTGGGATGAAAGAGAAGGCCCTGATGCTATGAAAGTACTGCTCAATTATAGTCAAAAGACTGATGTGTTTTCAACAGTGTTTTCATCCAAAATCAAAAACACAGCACCATATGGGGTGTTATGTAGAAGGTGCACTCCATCCCAGATAGATCCAGTAAAGCAATCATCACGCACTGTGTATTTTATGGTCTTGATATACAGGCTTGATTCAGTTCATTCACACATTACTGTGCAGAATGAGAGTTTCCCTGCACACTAAAATGAGGGACAACTCTTTGAAATTTGATCATTTTATTTTGCTCTCCTCAGTGTTTATGAGGACAGACAAGTTCAGTTCTTGAAAACAAAGTTATGGTGTATCTCAGTCATTCCCAGAAGCCTGTGCTATAATCAGGTTAGACCTTCTGCTGACTGTAGACTACACAGCATTACTTAAAAAGCACAGAATAGAGAAAAATTACTGATTTAAATCATGTCTTACATTTGTTTGCAATCTAGTTATATTTATAAATATTACTGAAGATGCACTGGTGCTTCTAGACATGAAAATTACAGCACCGAAGTTAGCATCTTCATTTGAGTAACAATACACTTCACAGTGATTGCAACATGGTTAATAATACATGATTCTGAACTATAAAAAATTTAACAGCATAGAATCAAGACTGATCATATAAGCCAAATACCATTCAAACACAATTAATTAGACCAACTTCTTTTTTTTTACAGTAGAACACAGCTCAATTTACTTAATTTAGTCATATAAAATCTCTGTTCATAATTAAATTTAGACCTTTTTAAAATTAGCTTGCTACTAGATATGCAGAGTGGAGTAAACAAGAAACAAAACCACTTAGTAAATCCCCAGAAAACAATGCAAATGTTTGGGTTTATTAATTTATTTGCTTCTTTTTATAACAACATGATCAAAGTTGGACTCTATAAAACAGACTCTTTAGAAACAGTATTCTGAAATCTGATATTTACGGTGACTCAGTAGCTTGAATAACAAATTCATAACATTTTTCTTTAACTAAGAGTCTCTTGGACCTCCTCCTCCATTCACGAAGTCAGTCAGGAATTCACTCATGCCAATCTAGTTGAATACTTCACACACATTGTTTTAAGCATGTTCTTTTAAAAGGAAACAACTACCTCTGGGCAGCTGGAAGGTCACCCTGCTCCACATTACATTTGTGAGGTACCATGTGCCTACCAGTTCAACTCTGAAGACTACATACCATAAATAGTAAAAGAAGATGTTTAGTGAATGTGGACACTTCCAGATCAAGCACTTGTGACTAGAGGCTGCAGATCATACTGGTTGGATTGTCTCCCAGAAACCTAAGTTGGCTTTTAGGAACAAGGACTTTGCGTAGCTATGTGTAAATTTCCATGCACAGCCCATTTTAGCAGCATTAAAAATAATATACTATTTTCCTCTGTATTGCCATGTAACTATTAAAACTTAGGAATTCAGGAATCTTTTGTATGCCACTGTGTACTGCATCAAAATTTACTGACCTACATTCTCTGCTTTTTCTCCCAATAGTCTCTCTTGTACCATATCTGGAATGGCTTGTAATCTATTTATTTTGTTAGTCTGAAGCTGCTGTCTTCTGTCCTTCATCTCCAGACTATTCAGCAGTGGCTCTTACTGGCATGTGGTTCTGTTTATCCATACTGCCCTGAATGGTTTCATCCTTAGATACCTACTACCCCTTCATTCTTGTTCTTCCTTAGTCTTTGCATGCAACTGTTGCAACAGACTACAGACCTCACACATCTTTTCCTTCAGTATAAGCAGAAGCAAGGGAAAAAGCAGGAAAGAAGAAGAAAAAAGCCCCTCGGTTTTCCTAAAAGCTACAACTCAGAAACAATCTTCATTCATCCCTGGTGACTTGTGACAGGATCAGAGGGAATGGATGCAAGCTGCACCAGGGGAGGTTTAGGCTGTATATTAGGAAACATTTCTTCACTGAAAGGGTTATCAAACATTAGAATGGTCTGCCCAGGGAGGTGAAGGCATTTAAATGGTATGTGGACCTGGTGCTTAGGGACGTGGTTTAGAGGTGAGCTTGCAGTGTTGGGTTGAAGGTTGGACTAGATGATCTTGAAGGTCTCTTCCAACCAAAGACATTCTGTGATTCTGTGATTCATTCTGTATGCACTATAGTAACCAGCAAAAAAAGTATTTCTTTTCAAAGCTGCCACAGAGGACTGGATTTTGATTCTCCCCACACCCTTCCCCCTCTTTGACTTTTTTTTTTTTTTTTTTTGGTAATAATATGCAGAACCAAAATCAAGAAAGGTTAATTCCTACAAAGAAGTTAAGTGCGACCCATCTAATTTTGGCTGGAAAACTGTTGTAAGCATTCATACACTGCAGTAGCTTTCTTGGCAGAAATAATGTGATTATCTGGCACTTACTAAATGTTAAGAATAGGTCAACTTCCTTCTTGAAATTAAAAGCATTGACCCTAAAAATATTGCAGCTACCTTGGAGCTGACAGACAGCCTGAAAACCTTTACATTCTTTTTATCTCATTGCTCTTTCTAAGCACAAGTGGTATAGTACATTACATTCATACACTTTGTATAGAATTTAGATCATAGGACCTGCAGGTCTTTCAGGCCAGAGCTTGCCTCTGGAGAGTATGACAGGACTCTTGACTGACCACACTGACTCCTGCTCACTTATCAAGCATTACAAGTGCTTACATTGCAAGAATGATAACTCAGATCTTTAAATGTTGCAGTTAAAAAGGTATGTTTACAGGTATTCATAGCAGGTATACAATTACCTATGTTGTCAGTAGCAGCTCATTTTAGAAGCACAAAAGAGCATTAAAATATATGAACAAAAATGTTATTTAAATTAAAATGGGTTCCTGGGTTTTCTTCAATCCCATTTTCAAATAATAAAGTTTCAATATTCAAAAGTACATGATTGTATCCTTTTCGAAAGAGAAGATTTTTTTTTTTTTTTCCCACTGAAGTCAGAGGAATTTTTCTATTAACTTTTACTTCAACAAAAGCAGGATAGTTCCCCATACACCTTCTCCTTCCCTCCTGCCCCTAATTCTACCTATCTTGCAAGGAACTTTCAGATACATGGCACTCTACATATATGTCTCTTAATTTAAAAAAAAAAAAAAAAAAAAAAAAAAAGTATATATATATATATCACAATTCCGAGATAAGAATAAGATAACTTTAATTCATGTGGTCAAGTAGGAATGGTCAAAAACCGGGTAGTGAACATGAAATCCTACATAATGATTACATTAATTTAAATGAAATAATATTGAACTGTCTGTGGTCAATGATGCTCATATAAACAGTTCTGAGCCATGTTTATTTATACAGAAATTTCCTATCAAGTATCCAAATTGAACATACCTCAGGAGACTTATCAGGAAAAAAAGGTGCAAAGAAAGGCTTTTTATTTTTACAGTCTGTTTTTTTTCTATGCATTTCTCCACAAACCCTTGAGATCCCCTGCTTGGCAGAGAAACTCTAATAGTCAATGCTGAAAACTACTTAAAATAATATTTTTCTAATAGTCCTGACAAAGAGATGACACAATTTTTCTGTACTAAAGAACTCTGTAATAAACTTACTAATACTAACTTGTTCTATCATTGACACCTCCCTCTCATAAAACCTTCTTATGCCTGCCTATTAGTCAATACACAATAATGTTCTGTCCAGTGTTACAAGATACTCAGAAATACAGATGATTCACGTTCCCTTAGTTCTGAGAGTCCTCTCTCAAAGTCTCTTGCAGCTATCAATGCAGTGTCTGAGCTGATGGTACACAATGGGTCCAGACTCCACCTCACATAACAGATATTGCTAGTGGCTTCCTCCTGGCACTCTTCTCCTCTACCTTTTCACACTCCCTCTTCCCTCTTCTCCTTGAACTCTTTGAATTTTACTTCCTTCCCAATTTCAATGCTTTTCCTCTTTGCCATTTTTTTTTTATTAGTAAGATTTTTATCAACTCTAGCATACAGACTTTAGAATCTTAAATGAACACAGGAGCATGAAATGCATCAGACTCGTAGAGACATGGGGCCCATCTGTCATTTTAAACTCTTCGTTTGTATGTCTGAATCACCCTTGCCTGAATATTTGCCCTTCCCAGGGTTGGAGCAATGTGTAGAATTTTCAGCTTTATTTTCTATGCTGTGTGGTTGGTTGTTTCTGATTTCACTTATTACTTCAACCTCAATGATTTTTACAGGCCTTATATTTCAAATTTACAGTATTTCATCATTCAGTATCCTGTTTTTGTAGTCTTGGCCTGAAACAAAACAGTGCCTTCAAAGGAGACCATGATCAGGTAGAACCTAGTCGACAGGTGTGAAGTTCCGCACTAATGTATCAGTCCTTTCATTTGGTTGTACACGGTAGGAGTAGAATGAGGAACTTCTGATTACAATTCAGGGTTTACTGTTACTGATCATGCTGATATGATCAATGTGTCAGCTTATGTCTGCTGACAGCTCCTGCTGATAATCTATCAGCAAGACAAAATCACAAGAACTTAATCTTATTCATGAGGTAAGGTATGGTTATAAATAAATTGATTCTAATAAAAAAAAAAAAAAAAAAAGCAGCTTTTACATGAAAACATTTATTGATACAGCTATGCTAAGTAAAAGAAATAATATCACACCATTAACTGGCATTTATCTGAACAGAACAGTTTCAGCATAAATGAGAATTTTGATGAGAATGTATCTGTTTCTTTAAGTTTTAACCACGCTTTTGTATTTTGGATTACATCATTTTTCCTTACTTAACACAAATATTGAAAATGTGTCACTCTTCTTTGTCTATTATCTTTTATTTTTTTATCTCTTACTGACATCTGACAGTAGCATTCCTACACTCTTTTTATGTCACACAACTTCCAGAGGGCTGTTTCTTACAAAATATGAATCAAATATATCATGCAGATGCATTTTTCTAAAAGGATGGCATCAACATTTCTTTGAGATACTACATTATCATTCTGAATCTTTTGTGCTACTCTCTTTCTTTGTTTGGCTTTCTCCTATGTGTGTATGCCTGACTGTGCCTTTCTTTTTTTGTGGGTAGTGAACTCCAGCAGCATCCCTGAAAGAATACTCAGAAAACTGAATGCTACTTCAAGTTAGCTTTCAGCGGATTTGGTCTTCTGTACTGTCCTTCAAACTGACATCTGAAAATGTATTATGAAACCAGCAATTACCTTTTCCCTCTCCTATTATAGACCTAAAACTACTTATGGCAGTATCAGGGTTGTGCAAAGACAGTGGGATACTCTTTGTGCTATCAAAGGTAAGATGAGCAGTTGTCTAAGCTTTAGAAACAACCACCATATAGTGCTGATGTTCCTGAAGACAATAGGTTTGTTAGAATTTGTATTCCTTCACTGTTTGATACATCAATGAAAGTAAACAGAACATTCATGTCAGTCATATAAACATTTTAATGCCAAAACAAACCCACTAATAGGGCCACTTCAAACTTTCTGATATAACTTCAGGTATAGGTTTGTCAACATATGCAGTACTGTTATTTTGTGCTTATATTGAGGATGTACTTAAAATATCCAGGCAGGATCCATGAGAGCCTTGCTTGTACTGTAAGCATTTTACCAGGATTCAGAAGATTAGTCCTAGGTGAGGACACTATAATTGAATAAGACTCACAAACAATAATAGAGAGGAAAATAAAAATAATTATAGGATCTCATGTTTTCTCATTCCTCTACCATAGACTGACCCAGTATATGTGTTAGATATTCTTACCCACAAAAGTTCCGGTTTACTGACATGCATGTAAATTGTTTGTTGAATGCTCCAAAACCAGTTAAAGACTAATGAATAAGATACTTCAAATTAATCCCAAGGAAACAAAGCAATGATAAAAACAGATTATAAATAACTTCATCTAAAGTTTGACATATAGCCATGTGTTACAGAGAGTAGATAAGAACAATACATAAAGAAATCACCTATTATTGCAATATAAAGTGTCAAGAAGCCATGACCAGTTCTGAGGTCTCAGAAACCAAAACATTTAAGATAGCCTTGTACTTTCTTGTATCTTCTGTGTTCTCTTGGTGTGATATTTTTATCAGTCTGATTATCCTTTAAAAAGTAGATTCAAGCTCTAAAATAAGTTTTGTAAGGTATCTTTTAGCAATTTCATTTCAGTGATTAAAGCTATCAAGAAAACAAGGAAATGTCGAAGTGGGCAAAACAATTGCATCCTAAGCTACATGATAAATTCTAGTATGAACAAACATACTGCTCGTACCGCCTCCCACATTATTTAGCTAGTTTAACAAATGTAAATTAAGTACTTGAAGTCAGCAAAATTAAGTATTATAGATGAGGCTTACAAATGAGTAATTCTGTACAGCTGCCATTTGCTCAATATTATAAAAGCGCTCTTAATTTGATTTAACACATCTGTGAAGTGACTTCATTCTATAGATATATTATCTGAATTTGCATTTTTTTCTGCTTACAGGAGGGAAAAAAGAGCCAATTTCGCTTGGAAATTCTCATTTATTTGGCTGTTATATAAATCTCTTCTGTAGTGGTTTGTGATGCAAGTATCAGCAACACCAGTGAGCAGGGTTCTATGGTAATTAGGGATACATGAATAGATCTGAGTGACAAACCACTGAGGGTTTCATTTTGTTTCGTCTCTCCCTCTTTCTGCCTCCCTGCCTCAATCCCTGGTTGCTCTTCTATTGTAGATTTTTAAAATTCAGGCAGGTACACATGCTTGTATGGTTTATTAATTAGATGAAAGTAGAGGGAGACACTCAAGAAATGATAGCTTGTTTCAGTAATTTAGAACTCTTCTGTTAGTCTGGGTGTAAACCCTCCATCCATTTAACAAATAATGCAATCACCCATGATCATTTTTTCTGTTGCAATAATTCTATTTCTTACCTAGTATAAGTAGAATTAATTCTACTGGCTTCTATGAGGTCAATGCAGAGCATTCTTAGTTCTACCATCTTATTTTCAATATTATTCTGGCCATGGAACATCTTTCTAATCTTAAAAATAGCTTAGTTCTAGCTAAAGAGATAATAAAAATAATAAATAGAGGAAAAGTTACCTTTTTTATATCATCCATGAAATTGTGACCTTAATGCCACGAAGGAGAAAAGGTCTGCAAACCTATTATTGATGTTACTGACAGACTGTAACAGGTCACAAGGTTTTTCATAAACAAAAAGGAATAAAATATTTGAGGAACAAAAAGC
This sequence comes from Todiramphus chloris collaris, assembly GCA_025345505.1. Classification (NCBI taxonomy): domain Eukaryota; kingdom Metazoa; phylum Chordata; class Aves; order Coraciiformes; family Alcedinidae; genus Todiramphus; species Todiramphus chloris. Next base: position 16,836,791 of record JANVCC010000035.1, on the reverse strand, counting down.
TTCAAAGCATATTCACACATGAACTCTCCAGTTCAGCATGGTTATGTTTATCTGATTTCAATTCCTTAAAGGTCATACGGTGTTCATCAACTATTTTAATACATAATGACAGACTCAGAAAAGAAGTTCAGCAACTGTGTGCCACCTAACTTTTGTCACTGCAGTGAGGCAGTTGATGCATGATGTTGGAGGCATTTAGTACCTGTCTACATGGACAGCAAATCAATTATCAAATTACAGAATATTCTGAGTAAGTCTCACAATACCCTTTCCAATAAGCCATTTGTCATTCCATGGAATAATTTAATGACCATATGGCAAGAGAGAGAAGGAGAAAGCATGGCAATAAAAACAGTGGTTATTTCACTAATCTTAACAAAAGATGGCTTAGGTCTGAGTTCTATCTCCAGTCTAGTACAAATATTCACATACAGTATAGGGTCTAAACATTACTATCATTATTTTAATTGTTACAATAGAAAATGTTATTTTCCTTTCCTAAGTACTGGGTTCCCCTAGATACTGGGCAGAAAACCTCCATTTCTCACTTCTTATAGGCTCCCAAGTCATTAAGGCATTTTTATTTTGCCTGCCTAGCTCCTTTTTCATCAATGACCTGAATGAAGGGATAGAGTGTACTCTCAGCAAGTTTGCTGGTGATATGAAGCTGGAAGGATTGGCTGATACACCAGAAGACTGTGCTGTTATTCAGTGAGATCTGGACAGACTGGAGAGTTGGGCAAAAGGGACCCTAACGAAATCCAACAACAGCAAGTGTAGAGCCCTGCACTTGGGGAGGAATAACACCATGCACCAGTATAGATTAGGGGTTGACCTGCTGGAAGGCAGCTTCATAGAAAAGGACCTGGGAGTCCTTGTGGACAATAAGTTATCCACGGAACAGCAATGTGCATCTGTAGGCAAGAAGGCCAATAGTATCCTCAGGTGCATTAAAAAGAGTGTGACAAGCAGGTCAAGGGAAGTTCTCCTCCCCGTCTATTCTGCCCTAGTGAGACCACATCTGGAGTATTGTGTTCAGTTCTTGGCTCCCCAGTTCAAAAGGGACAGGAAAGTACTAGAGGGATTCAAATGGAGAACTACAAGGATGATTAAGGGACTGGAACATCTCTCTTATGAGGAAAGGCAGAGAGACCTGGGGCTGTTTAGTCTGGAGAAGAGAAGACTGAGAGGGGATCTTACCAATGTTTACAAATATCTGAAGGGTGAGTATCAAGTAGAAGGGACTGGTCTCTTTTCAGTGGTGCCCAGCGATAGGACAAGGGGCAATGGTCACAAACTGGAACACAGGAAGTTCCATCTGAACATGAGGAAAAACGTCTTTACTGTGAGGGGGACAGAGCCTGGAACAGGCTGCCCAGAAGAAGTTGTGGAGTCTCCTTCTCTAGACACTTTCAAAACCCACCTGGATATGTTTCTGTGTGGCCTGTCCTAGGTGATCCTGCTCTGGCAGTGGATATTGGACTCAATGATTTCCAGGGGTCCCTTCCATCCCCCACCATTCTATGATTCTGCCTCATAGTTACACAACTCAGAGGAAATTTACGTTTAAACCTGTAAGAAACTTGAGACACTTAGCATCATGTGGTAGGTTTTTTTTTTCCCCTCACTTTTGCAGTAACAACAGAGCAAAGTTGAAACTTAATCTCAGTAAGCTTCTGTGGATGCTAACAGAGTCACAGAATGTGATCTTATATGGTAGTTACACGGCTTTTCATTTCAGAGATTAGCTCCAGCAATTAGAGTGAACACCTCTTAAAGACAAAGCCTAATCTAAGTCAAAAAAAAGCTCTAAAGCTGAATCTAAGAAACAAAACTAAACTGAAAGAATTTCTAAACAGTTAAATGTCTCTTTGCTCTAGTCCTTCTGAAAAGCTGCTGCTCCTGTTTGAATGTGTGGAAACTTGTGTTACATTCAGTGCGAGATGGGCACATATTTCAAATGAAAATACATTTACCAAAATACTTTTGTAACTTCCATAAGGCTTTTCTAACTTTTGTTTGTACCATTTTATTAGGAAAATATATAAAGATACTTAAGTCCCCCAGATTTTTCCTAAAAGTCTATGATAAGGCCATAACATTAACAATAACTCTAGAACATGGTGATTACCTGTTACTTATTTTCATCTGAGATGGTATCATCAGTTGTACACGTCTATATACAGAAACAGAGGAAGGAAAATAGACAATATTTGTGTTTGGACAGAAGGCTTTTCCATACAGACTATCACCTTCATTCAGGAACAAACAAATGCTGCACAAAAGACCTACTGAAATGGGATGATTTATGGGTACTTCCTTAATATTATGTGCTTTCCTATGCTGTCAGCTTAATAAGTAAGAATGAAGTTTCTTAATTTTGCTTGAATATTTTTGCACATGATGAAGAAGACCCTTTATAGTCTAGAAACAGTGATAACTGTATTTTGTACACTCTACACTGAATCTATAATTCTCATTAGACATACGAGCTCTTCCACAGTATTTCAGGTAATGAAGAATAACCAGAGCCATGTTGCATTAAAAGGCTCATTTTTCCATGAAGCAATAAACCATATAACGTTTATATTAGTGACTCTGAAACTGCACGCAGTAGACATAATAGCAGTTACAACCATCAGTCTTGTGAATGACAGTGATGGGTGTTGCCCAGAGCTCTAAGTAACATGAACATCAAAAAGCACTCAGTCTCTTAAAAACTGCTCAGAAATCATGCAATGGGATCCTGAAATAATAAATCATTCACATGTATTTCTGATACATGTTGAAAAAAATTTCTTGAGAGACCATAAAGTATATTTGCTTTGAAGCAGAAATTTGATATAGCTGAATAGATAATAAAAAGCAGATGAAAAAAGTATCACAATACCAGAATGTTTGCCCAAGCTAGAATCTCATTAGGAAAAGAAACTTATTAGGAACAGACACTTCTATACCATCAAAATTAGTATGTTGAGCTTGAATGTTATGAATTGTGGGAAAGGGCTGAAGGACTGGGAGAAAAAAAACATGGTTTTGGTTTTTTTCAGTTCAGAATAGCTCCTTTTTGTGACTGAGGCATCCAAATTTGTTTGAATACTTAATGGGATCATAAAACATTTTTCTTTTGCTACCCTCTACCACTTACGTTTTAACAAATGTCCTGGATTTGCCTAGGATAGGGTTAATTTTCACAAGAAGCTGGGAGGGGTCACAGCCATGATAGCCAACTGAACCAGGGAGAGTGGCATTTGGGCAGTGAGCAGCAGTGTTGTATATAATTTATTTCATTAGTATTACTGTTATTACTGCTTTTTCTTATCTCTTTGTATTATTCTATTAAACTGTCCTTATCTCAACAACACAATGTTTAAATTTTTCTCCCAATCTTCCTTCCCATCCCACTGGGTGGGGGGGAGGGAAGGAGAAAAGTGGGTGAGCATCTTCTTGGTGCTTAAGTGCCAGCTGGGGTTAAACCATAACATTGATTTAAACTGTTATGAGGATTAGATTCCTTGCATCCACATCTGCTTACTGATGTTCAATTTATAACTACTCTGTAAATTCAGTGTCCTGCAAAGTCTTATATATCAAAGAGATGGTAGAAAAAGTTATTCTCTCAACATCTAAAAATATTTTTAAAAAACCAACAACAAAACAACAGCAGTAACATCAATAAATAACAACAACAAAAACTAAAAAACCCAGCTTGTATGGTATTTTTATATTTTCTAAGCAAGCCTTCTGTCCCTGACATAGAATGTGGATTTTCTTGCAACTTAAGGAACATAAAACAGACCTAATTGTCTGCAAGTGCTCAGAAAAACTCCTCCTGTTTATGCTATTAGAGCTATGTATATTTATGTGGTTTAGTCATGTGTTTGAGCCCTACTGTTCTATGTAATGTATTGAAACACATTTTTTAATGAAAATTAACTGCCCAGGGATATTTTCTTCTAATAGCAAGTATTTAATAAAATATTTTTAAAAGACCAAACTAATATAGCTGTATATTTCTACATAGCGTGTGCAGCCTTAGAAGTATGCCCTGCCTGCATAATTCAATGTTTACCAATTTTTCCTCAGTATTTCTTTAGGTATTATACAGAGAGCAATACTTCAAAAGTAAAGCAAGAACCTCAAGACTATATTGTACAACACCTACCCAAACTTTCTATCACAATATATATACTTCTTCTTCCAAGTCAGATGGTTCCTAAGGAGACCAACCTAGACCAATAGTATTTTTCTTCTCAAAATTTCAATCCAATATTAAAGGCTGGTATCTGCACTATTACCAATTCCCATTTAGTATTTTATATGCCTGACAGAACTTTTGAGTGCAGATCAAAACTAAGGCAATTTTACAACAGCCTGACAGTGATAAGAAGCCTGAAAATGAATATAAATGTGATGTGTCCACTTTATGTTGTCAGAGAGACATAAAGTGTTCTCAGCATAAATGAGAAACCCTACAGAGCTTGAGGTTTTCAGTAGATAGTAGCTCAGATGCCAGTAGTTAAGTATTTTTCTAATATCAAAGCACTTATAAAACAAGTATCATTATAATATAAAAATCTGTAGTGTTTCAGGAAGGGGCTATGAATAGAGTTTTAACAACCTATAGTGAATATGAAGGATGGGTACTAATTTTTTTCCTTTAGTGACTGTTAAATAAAGGAAGAATACTTTAGTGTGTTTTGTAATTGATTCTGTCACTCCAAGAAGAAAAAAAAAAAAATTAAAAAAAAATTCACTAAAATTGGTAGACAAAATATGTCTATTAATAAGGCCCCCCTGAGTCTTCTCTTTTCTGGTCTGAGGTCCCAGCTCTCTCAGCCTTTCCTCATAGGAGAGATGCCCCAGTCCTTTTATCATCTTTGTGGACCTTCATTGGAATCTGTCCAGTATGTCCAGGTCTGTCTTATACTGAAGGGCCCAGAACTTCAGGTGTGGATTCATCAGTGCCAAGTAGAGTGGAACGATCACCACTCTCAATCTGCTGGCAAGAATTTTTCTAATGCAGGCCTGGATACCATTTGCCTTCTTTGTGGCAAGGGCACATTACTGGCTGATCTGCAGCTTGGAGTCTACCAGGACTCACAGGTCATTCTCTGCCAAGCTGCTTTCCATCTGGGTGTCCCGGGCATATACTGGTGCCTCAGGTTGTCTCTCTGACAGTGGAGGACTTTGCACTTATTCAGGATGTTGAGATCTCTCTGGATGGCAGCATGATCCTCTGGTATATCAGCCAATCCTCCCACTCTGGTGTAATCAGAAAAATTGCTGAGGGTACACTTTGTCCCATCATTCAGGTCATTAATGAAGATGTTAAACAGTACTGGACCCAGCATTGACCCCTGGGGTACACTACTAATCACTGGCCTCCAACTAGTCTTTGGGCTGCTGATCGTCATCCTTGGGGCCCAGCCATTCAGACAGTTTTCAATCCACCTCACTGTCTCCACATCCAGCCCATACTTTAACAGCTTGTCTATGAGGATCTAATGACAGATAGTGTCAAAGGCCTTACTGAAGTCCAGGTAGACAATATTCATCGCTCTCCCCTTATCTACCAGACCAAATATTTTAATTGTAGTTTATCAAGTTGCAACATTCCAGTCAGGGGGTTCATCCCACCATAGCTCTGCGATCCCAACAAAACTGTAGCCCTGCCTCTGCACATTATCAGCATGTTTATTCCCTGTACTGTCTGCATTAGTGTACAGGCACTTTAGAGAGGCACCCCAGCATGTTGCGTTCCTGGGGAGGGTATGGAGGATTTCTCCATAATGGTGCCTTGTAGGTATGTCCTTGCTTACATCTAAGTGCTGGAGGTGACCCCATGTTGTCAAACATCAGCCTTATCTCACAATGTTTCACAAAATACTAAAATATGCTTAATATTTTATCTACATGTATTCTATATTAATAAATACACTGTAAAATTATTTTATTGCATTAATATAAAGTATATATCCTTTGTTAATCTAAAGACACTATAATTTTACTGTTTGTTATTTGCTCTTCTAAATGTTTTAAAATCCATCACAGATATTATGAAAGTTAGACAAGCTTCTCAATACACTGATCCAATTTCTAAACCTCCTTTTATTTACAACACTAGTGTGAAGAAAAAAATACCTCAAGATAATCAGAAACTTGTGTGTAAGGTTTAGATACCACACACTTAGTAAACATTGAGTTAGATGATTGATAAATCAAAGTGGATCCCCAGAAGTGCTTTTATACCACAGAAGAAGGCTAAACAATGTCCTAGCATTACTTTTCTTTTGGCAAATTGCAGGTCTCTCCACTCTTGGTGAGAGATTAACAGTATGGATGTCTCTGAAGTCTCTGTGCCATATATGCTGTGGCAGTTGGCATGTTTTCTAACTGACTCGGACAAGAAGAGACCTATTTAGCAAATATGTCAAATTTTCACAGCTTTTACCTTTTGGATGTTCCAGAATAGATTTGCCAAATATCTCTGCAGTGTTTCTTGCTTCAATAGAGCACAAAGTTATTCTCCCACATGCACTTCTGGATAGCAGCCCAAGGTGATGCCATCCTTAGGAGAGCATGAATGCGTATGAAGGCTGGTAAGTACTCCCGGAGACTAGCTGGGAACACGCCTGCAGCCCCATTGCCCTTGGGGCAACTCTCAGTTAATGACCATGTCTCTTCAGTAGACAGTAGTCTACTAAAAATCATTCTCGGGTTTTAGTGTTCATCACTGCAGCCTTCATCTTAATCTGATTTTGGTTAGCGACTTATTTACAGAGGATATTGGAGTGGTAATTTGTTACCAGCCTGGCTCCTTGCATCTCTGCATCTGACTCTAGAGGAAGTTTTCTGTTGGATCTATTGCAGTCAATGTGCACCAATGAAAATAAAACTAGTGTAGCATTTCTGGACAACCGCGATATGATGTCACAGAAAAACATGTGTCATGAAGGGATTGCATGACCTGAACTATTATGTTATCAAGAAAGAACTAAAGAATACATCATACTAGCCAGAGAAAGGATGTGTCAACTTAATGAAGTCTTGCACTAGGGATCTTTGCACCAAAGCTTCTCACAGCCTTATTTTAAAGATATGAAAATTACCTGAGAGAATGTCATTATCTGTATGAGCATATAACTTATTGCCAGATAAACTGTAATTGTCAAAAAGTTTGCTACAGGTGTTTTGTTTCGGTTTGGTTTTATGGTTATAGAATATAGTATGGCTATATGGTTATGGCATGTTTGAAAATGACAGGTCTGGCAAAAAGAAAAATGAAAGACTATCTGCTGGACAAAGTGCCATGGGACAAAGCCCTAGAGGGTAGGGGAGCCCAGGACAGCTGGTCAATATTCAAGGATCACCTTCTCAGTGCCCAGGAGCAAACTATTCCGGCAAAGAGAAAGGCAGGAAAGAATGCTAGGAGACCTGCCTGGATGAACAAGGAACTCCTGGACTTGCTGTCACGCAAAAAGAAGCTCTACAAGGAGTGGAAAGAAGGACAGCTAGAATCGGGGGCATACAAGGAAGCTGGCCGAGCTGCAAGAGACCTGGTTAGAAAAGCAAAAGCTCATTAGAATTAAATCTAGCCAGGAAGATTAAGAGTAATGAGAAAAAAAATTCTATAGGTATATCAATGGAAAGAAAAAGACTAGGGAAGTTGTGGGCCCCCTCAGAAAAGAAACTGGAGAACTGGTGGCAAGTGATGCTGAGAAGGCTGAGGTCCTCAATGACTTCTTTTCCTCAGTCTCAATTGGCAAGGGCTCCAGCCACTCCCTCAGAGTCACAGAAGACGATGGCAGGCATTGGATGAAAGAACTGCCCATTGCAAGTGAAGATCAGGTTTGTGACCATCTGAAGAACCTAAAAGTGCACAAGTCCATGGGACCCATCATGATACACCCACGGGTGCTGAGAGAACTGGAAGATGAGGTTGCTGAACAACTATCTACTATATTCAAAAGTCATGGCAGTCCAGTGAAGTCCCCACTGATTGGAAAGGGGGAAATATAACCTCATATTCAAAAAGGGAAAGGTGGATGAACCTGGGAACTACAGGCCAGTCAGTCTCACTTCTGTGCCTGGTAAGATCATGGAGCAGATCCTCCTGAAGGCACTACTGAGGCAGATGAATAACAATGAAGCGATTGGCTACAACCAACATGGCTTCACCAAGGGCAAATCATGCCTGACTAACCTGGTGGCCTTCTATTAAATGGTCACAACATCAATAGATGGGGGAAGAGCAATTGACGTCATTTACCTGGACCTGAGCAAAGCCTTCGACACTGTCCCACATGATATTCTGGTCTCCAGCTGGTGAAATATAGATTTGATGGATGGACAATTCAGTGGATAAAGAACTGGCTTGACGGCCGCTGCCAAAGAGTGGTTGCCAATGGGTCGGTATCCAAGTGGAGATCAGTGACACCAAGTGGAGATCAGTGACAAGTGGAGTCCCTCAAGGATCAGTACTGGGACCAGTCTTGTTGAACATCTTTGTCAGCGACATGGACAGTGGCATTGAGTGCACCCTCAGCAAGTTTGCCGATGACACCAAGCTGTGTGGGGTGGCTGACACGCTGGAGGGAAGGGATGCCATCCAGAGGGACCTGGACAGGCTGGAGAGGTGGGCCCATGCCAACCTCATGAAGTTCAACAAGGCCAAATGCAAGGTCCTCCATCTGCATCAGAGCAATCCCAAGCACCAATATAGGCTGGGCAGTGACTGGCTGGAGAGCAGCTGGCAAGAAAAGGACTTGGGAGTGCTGGTGGATGAGAAGCTCAACATGAGCCATCAGTGTGCTCTTGCAGCCCAGAGGGCCAATCGTGTCCTGGGCTGCGTCAAGAGAAGCGTTGCCAGTGTGTCAAGGGAGGTGATTCTCCCCCTCTACTCCACTCTCATGAGACCACACCTGGAGTACTGCATGCAGTTTGGAGCCCCTATTACAGGAAGGATATGGACGTGCTGGAACGTGTCCAGAGAAGGGCCACAAGGATGATCAGAGGGCTGGAGCACCTCTCCTACAAGGACAGACTGAGAGAATTGGGTTGTTAAGTCTGAAAAAGAGAAGGCTGCAGGGAGACCTTATTGTGGCCTTCAATATCTGAAGGGGGCCTACAAGAAAGCTGGGGAGGGACTTTTTAGGCTGTCGGGTAGGACTAGAGGGAATGTATTAAAGCTAGAGATAGGTCAATTCAGGTTAGACATTAGGAAGAATTTCTTTACCATGAGGGTGGTGAGACACTGGAACAGGTTGCCCAGAGAGGTGGTGGAAGCCCCATCCTTGGAAGTTTTTAAGCCCAGGCTGGATGGGGCTCTGAGCAACCTGCTTTAGTGGGAGGTGTCCTTGCTGTTGGCAGGGGGGTTGGAACTAGATGATCTTTAAGGTCCCTTCCAACCCTGACAATTCTATGATTCTATGAATCAAAGAAACTCTTTTACTTCCAACTGTACACCTGTGATTCTAGCCTTTCTCTATGGAAGGAAAAAAACCCCACACAATATAGTCTCCAGATGAAGACTGCTCTGCTGATCAGATGGCTGCCAGTTATGTCCAAGTGCTAAACTACATGAGGTGGTAGCTTTCCAGAGGATGTGCATTAATGTCCATTGAAAATAAACTTGTAAACATCCAGTAGAATCCACTGAATAAGTGAATTAAGACTTAAACTGTCATGATAGAATTAGACTGCTGTTTGTAAAGAGTCAGAGGCCAAAGAAGAAAGGAAGAATGGCTTTTAAAAGTTTAGCTACCTTACTTTGATATGACTGCTTGAATCCTGCACTATTTACTGCTGCTTCAGTTAATCTGAAATGGATTGTCTGTTTGACTCCCACACCAACAAAGATTTCACTGCATGAAAATAGTAATAAGGGAAAAGAATACCTTGATGAATTAAGAGGCTGTCAGTCTAATCATAATTCCTGTGCTGTTCATTCCTTTTAGCCTTAATTGGTAGCGAAGGCCCATAATAAAGTTTGCCCTAACAAATACTGCAGTTTCTGCTTTCTGCCAGCTGCACATTTTTTTTTAAGAAAACTACTCGTACAATCTGTCTTTTTTGTCTCTCTCATAAATAAAGCGCTATTTCCCTTCTCTAAGTAATCATTGGAAGCAAGTCAGTGATTTTTTCTTGGCAATATTCATGATAATGCACTAGTTTAACCAGTTCTGCATTCAACTTTATATATAAAAAAACTAAAACAAACCTAACATTTACAGTTAATTTACCTTACAGTCCACCATACCACTTCCTCAGATATGACCATTCCTGTTTCTTGAGTTTAAGGGTAAGGACAAGGACACTGTACCATGATGGGGGGTTTTTTTTATGTATATCTATACTCCAGAAGACATCAGAAAAGAGATACAGGTCCTTTGTCTAGTCTACATAATTAAGTATGCTTAATCATTCTATAAGAAGACAATGTTTTTCACACAACAGAAGTAAAACTAGCTACAGACAAACTATTCAGAAAGTAAAACATCTATGTATATCTTGACTTCTAGGATACAATGGTGAATTCAAGTCTTTTTGCACTTGGAATTAAAACAGAACAAACAGTTGCAGTATAGCATAAATAAATTGGTTAGAATAATGTGAAATTATTCACTAGAGAAATTTGTTCATTACAGCAATTTCACCAGCACTGCAATTCAATATATAGGACGAAAAGATTCATAGCAGAACACAGTACTACATGATTGATTTCTCCACTGTAAAACCTCTTGCCTCCCATCATCCATTCCTTTACCACATTCTGTAATCAGTCTTCCCTTATGTTAAAGCAAACAATAAATTAATTATTCTCAAGGAAAGTAGCCTCATTTTATCCTCCATCTAAATGTCTAAGTTATCCCCACCATCATAGTTGACCTCTATTCAGTGTTAATGCTTCCCCCTCATGCATATACTTCCAACTGAAAACATCTGACCCAGAGGAAACATTTGGAAGATTTTGTTACTGAAAGCTGCTATATCAAAACGAGCTAGCTGTGTGCTCAGACAGAGGACTGAGACAGCACCTCTAAGCTATTTCTTATGAAATCTTCCATAAAAAGTAATACATGTTGCAATATTTTTTTCTCCAAGACTGGAGATCCTAATGGCCACCACATCTTATGAGGGGATTTGTGGTGCTCATGTCATTTGAATTGCCTGTAAAGTGAGATTTTTACTATACTGATCTTTCTCCCCACTCCTTTAAGTGTATTTGCTCCAGTGATTTAATCAAAATCCTATTCACCATTGATATCTATGAAAGTATCAATTTCCACTCCTTAATTGAGGAATACTTAAAACAAAATTCAATCATCAGACCAACACTGGCATATTCTACTGCAATTCCAGTCAAAATTTCAGTAGTTTATAATTAAGTAAATGTATTGGTAAAAAAATAAGCATCCTCTAGAATCCACCAGAAATTTCTGAGGTATAGCACTACATAAATAGAGCTTTGTAGACACTGGACTGTAATTTCTAAATTATTCTGTTTATTATTTTCTTAATTTCTCCCAACCTTCTGTCTCAGGCATGTCAGCTGCCCTTGAGCACTCATGTCTCTATTGTTTACTTCAAACTGCTCTTCACTGCATGTAAGATCCATATGGAATTCTTTTTTCATTATTATTATTTTAATAAAATCACCAAACTTTCCACTCCTGCATTACAGAAGCCATTCAAAGAAGACAAAAATTCTGAACCATGCAATCTGGAAAGCTCAGACATATCACTTTTTTTTTGACAAAATATTTTTGACAAAAAGTGCTTTTTTTTTTTTTAAACATTGTTCAAGACTGGGCAGTTACAACTGAAAGAAAAAAAAAAGTAAAGTGGTTCAAGTACAATCTTAATGAGACAAAGAAGGATAGTTCTTCAGTTAGCAACAATCAGTTTTAAAGGAACAATTCAGATGCACCCTTCGATCCAAAGAGAGTTTGGATCAAGCTTACCTTTTTGATAATAGTGGAAATATGCTGTTGGAAACTGTTGGAAACTGGTACAGTATTTAAATATAAATCCACCTTCTGAATAGAAAGTTATTAACAAAAATTACACTAAAAATTAAAGATCAATTAATTAATTTGGAGACTAGGCTGAAATTAAACTATCTTTACCTTTCTGGTTTTTTTATCTCGCATTTGAACCGGTTCTAGTTTCCACTCTTAAAGACCATGCTCCACAAACACACAGTCTTAATAGTCCTTGGTCAACATAAATTACACAAACACCCCTTGAGTTTTAGTTTTGATTTGTGCTCTAGAGTCCCTGGTGTTTCCAAAAGCCAAAGAACAGCAGTATCCTGATGGCTTCCCATAGTCTTCCCCTTACTGCTCTGATCTTCCTTTCCACTTTGAGTGTACCCTAACTGCTTCCCACTGGCTCTCAGCAGGTTCTGGGAAAGCTGATCTCCAGCAGAGGTTACAGGCTTGGTGAAAAGTTTCCAAGGGAGGTTATACAGCTTGTGCAATTTCCATGGTCAGGCTTAACAGTCAGCACACTTCCTTCTACCTTCAGAGTATATCTACATATACAGCCATTTGCATAGCAGAAACTTAAATATTCAGATGTCTTTACCACTGTTACCTACCACTACCCTAGTAGTAATGGCTGTTTTAAAACTATATAAAACCAACGCAACATATTTATATTAGAAAACTAACTTACATTTAAAAAAGGGAGTCTTTTATTGTCTGAAATTTAAGATTAATACTACATACTAAGTATGAAAAATGAATATTAAATATTTTAAGGTATCAGATTTTGTAATATAGATGAACTGTGTTGTTTGTATATCTTTGACAGAAAAAGACCACTGGAAAAGAAACTGTCCACTAATAGATATAGATTTTCCTGACAGTGGACAAGACTTACTTTATAGTTTTATTTAAAATAATCTTTCTGATTTGTTTTCTTTTTTTTTGTGTAGTTTTATTGTACTGCTGTTTCCTTTTACTTTGAGAAATTATTGATCTTACCTCTCCACTGCAAATTCTACCATAAGTAAATTTGATTCCCCTTTTGAGAATGCATCACTTGAAATGATGCATCATTAGTGGAGGAAAAAAATTCTAATGATACAGTGTGACTGCCATCATTAGAAAAGACATATTTTCAGCATTTGTTAAATATATTCTTATCTCTGTGGTGGATTTTGCAAGATCAAAGAAGCAACAGCAACACTAAACACTCTTATTTACAACATGGTGCAGGCACAAGACAGACATAGTGTATGTGTTAGTGCTTCAGCACCTTGATATGAGTTAGGTAGTTTTCTATTGTGTTGCATGGAATAGGTTTTTCAGATTGTTAAAAAAAAAAAAAAAAAAAAAAGACCCACTAGATCTCCAGAGTCTGTAGCTCTGTGCATGTGAAACACCTGAGAGTTTTGATTTTTATTTTCCCAATAATTTTATACCTTAAAGTTTTAGCAGTATTTTGGGCTGGTTGATTTTAAGTGGCCCACAGAATTCAGTGAGTAATATACAATCATAGTGATTTTATCTATTCTGACCCATTTTAAAGTTTTATAAAGTGTATTAAAAAATGAAAAAAAAAAAAAAGGAAGTTCCTATTAAGAATAACAAAAGTAAATATCTAATCAGAACCATAGTCTACATCTTTGAGGGTCATGAACCCTCCTCATTTATCAGACCTAGTTAGGGAAGAATGGGTTAATGTTTGTTTCACTTTGCAGTTAAGTAATTTTCTAGGAAAGGCTTCAGAGATTACTGAAGTAGGAAGACAGAGAAAGCACAGCAGTGATTGCAGTGGGCTTGGTGTGGTGAAAGTAGGTGGATACACACAAAACAAATGAACCTTTCTTGCTAGAGAAATAGCCCTGGAAGGTGTTGGTGTGGTATTTTCCCTTCCTGGATTTGGAAGGCGGGATGGTAAGAAAAACAAGCAATCTGAAAACTAAACAGAACGAAAAACCATGCCAACACCCACACAGGCTCCAGAGCAGCTGGAGAGAGGGGTATTTAGTGATCAAACTACAAAATATTTAATTTTATTCTTCTAGGAGAAGAATAGTACTGAAAAATGCATTGCTTATCCTAAGAAGTTTTGCAGGCAACATAACTGTTTGTTATTATCATAATGCAACAAAAGCTATGAAATAACCTTGTCAACCTTGTCATTTCAAATTTTTATGCATCAGCTTTCTCTTCCTGGATACGTCAGTGAATTCTTCTCTCCACAAGATATTGCCATAGGCTAAAGGTATATAAAAGAGCTCTGTCACAGAAGTGTCACATATAATAACATTTTACCATAAAGATCTCTGTCCTTTGATACTTCTGAAGGTTCACATTTCAACGGTATTGCAGCACCTGAAATTCTTCTGCTCAGCCTCATCTGTAAATACATGGTGTTCCCACTTTTAGTTCTACAGTGAAAAGCAGTGGATAGGAAATGTCCTCACCACGGCTGCTTAACCAATCCATATTAGGCTGTAAGAAAGTTGGAGGAGAGGAAACAAAAGACCTGCTGGCCATCCCTGTCCACTCAGAGATTTGTTCTTGGACTCCAGGCTTTTGAGGGGCCACTGCTCCTTGAAAATACAAGTAGTCAATGTAGAGACCCGCCCAACACTGCATCTGGGAGGACTATGAGCAGCTAAAGCAGATCCCAAAATATCTTATGTAAGTATTCAGACATTCAGAAGTTCGGATGGCTTTGCCTCAGCCTCAGTGAGAACAGTTGCTCTTTTCTATGCTCCCTTAAAATTGTTTTTCTTCGGGTTCGTTGTATGTCTAACCATCTCAGCTCTTACACCTCTGCCTTGTTCAACCCTTCAGCTTCTCATATGAAAAAGCTCACAAAAATAAGTCTGATTTTTGTTGAAGAACCATGTTCATTCTGCTTTTATATTAGATAATCAATTTTAGGAAGGAATTTTCTATTTAGATATAAACATTAATAGCCAGCTAATACTCAGTGTTTCTAGTCTCACACAAGTAAAGCATACAGTTTGCATGGATTTGAATTTCAGTATGTTATGCATACATACCAGCATCATTTGCAGAGTAAAGAACATTCTCAATTTTACAAAATCTTTATCTTTAAGAACTTAAATAAGGTAAGGAGGAAGGTTTTCTAGCCAGTATAACCATTTGGAGAAGACTGTTTCAACTTTAGAAGCTTCTACAAAATTGCCAAACACAGAAAAAAACAAAAAAAAACCAACAACCAAAAAAAAAAAAAAAAAACCAAAAACCAAAAAAACCCAAACAGGTGAGGGGGTGGTGCGGAAAAAAAAAAAACCCAAAAGAGATAAGAAAATGAATCAACTTTTTGCTGCATCAGTAGAATGAGGAAGTTCCAGTTCATTGGAACTTCATGTTCTTCATGCTTCAAGGGCTTCTGGAATAACAAAAAATTGTGCACGCTTCCTTTGCCAAAGTGAGTTGAAAAGACAGATGTTATCCTAACTTACAACCAGGGAATCTGGCTGTCCATTTCAGTAGCATATTCTGGCCAATTAAAAGCTAACATCTTTAGAAATGTGTAGCAATAATGCAAGTATGAGTCCAATGCTGCTTCTGACTGCGGAGTCTGGATTTTCTGTTTGAAAAGCCACATTATTTTGAGAACAAAGGAATGCTCCATTGGTGAAACTCTGCTGGCTGCATTTAGAATAAATCACATTTTTAAAGGTTGACTGGTATCATTGCTTAGCCTAAGGAGTAGAAAGCTAGATCTAATTCCCATTGAAATTAATGGAAAGGTTCCTACTGAAGCAATTGTTTTGGGGACAGTATTGGCTCTGGGATTTGTATTGTCTTTGCAACAGAAAACCAAGCCCAACAGTACTCCTTAGCACATTCCTACTGAGCCATCATATTGTTGCATTTTATCTTTTTTAAATGCTTGACCTTTATATGTTAAATAGTTCTTATCTTTTTAGCCTTCCAGCTCATAAAGACTTTGAAAATGTTTCTTCAGTTCAATTACATCTCTTTGAAAAGGCAGACAGAAAAAATGGTACACTTCTAACTTTCCTCTGCTAGTGAAATAGAAGAAGGTGTTCTGCTCCTTCCTCCCACTGGAGCACTGCTTTGTTTATAGGTAACTTTTAAGATTTGTGTGACATTTTTTAAAAGAAATTTCCTTGAGAATATTGTTAATGGGAACATTTCTAGTACAGAAAAAGGGATCTCATCTCTAGGGAAAGCCTATACTGAAGTTGCTTTCTGTGACAACTGTTCAGTAGTCATGCATGAACAGTTCAGTTTAGTAGTCATACTTTGAAACTAGCTAGCTTGAATATTGTTAGGAGTACAGATATTTCAACCTCCTTCAACCTTGAAAAAAGGAAGACCTCCCCAAAGAAGCTGGAAACACTGCTGTATGAAGTGCTTCATCAAAAGATGCACAGGTGAATTGCAGCCCCATACATAGACAAAGATCAGAACAGCTTCTGTATAACTTTAAGATGTGAAGATTTATCTTCTATGTTTTTGCTTCAAAACTTGATCTTCCACCTCCACTGCTACCCCCGTCCCCATTGTTTGGGGTTTTTTTGTCATAGACTGTGCAAGTTAAGCTTGTCATTGGTGCTGGCATCTAAATTGCTGTTTTCATCTCCTTCCTCTTGTTTAATAATCCTCTCTCTCTTTTTTGATAGGATCTGACATTTTTCTGACTGCTCCTTCCTACCCTTTATAGAGATGCTTCCAGAATAAAAATAAATAAATCAAAATTAATGATGCCATGAATGTGACAGCTTCCAAAACTTACAAGTATTGTTTTCCATTTTGCCCTATTACTCTAATAACAGATAGCAGTTTGACAGGGACATGGAAGCACTGTGCTTCAGAAACAGCAACATACTTAGACAGGGACTCAGCAAATTTGTTTAGAATCTGTTAGGCAATACCAGTAAACAATTCAAAGCAATAAGACAACGTCTGAACCTGAAAAGGAATTAAAGGTTGTACCTTTAGGCCTCTCTAAAGATCTGTAAGTCAGTCACAACTCACTTGTCTTCTTGCTAGAAACATAAGAATTAATGGACAGTAAGATTAGAGGAAACAAACTGCCACCACACCACCTACCAGGACAAATGGCCAGCAAATGCACTTGCAGAGTGTTTAGTTTAATCCACCTTCTAGAATGACTATGCTGATGAATCTGCATTTCAGTCATTTGCGCTTTCATTCACTGCAGTCATTTAAACCTCAAAACCACACATCCTGAGTGTGGGAGACAAAAAACAAACAGAAAAAACCCACAAAGCAAACATTCCATTATGGGGAAGTCTTTCTGATGCCCCTGCTAATGATTAGTCAAGTGCTTTATGTATC
Source organism: Todiramphus chloris collaris (assembly GCA_025345505.1). NCBI lineage: Eukaryota > Metazoa > Chordata > Aves > Coraciiformes > Alcedinidae > Todiramphus > Todiramphus chloris. The sequence goes on along the minus strand of JANVCC010000035.1, from coordinate 16,819,467 downwards.
AGCAAACACACAACAGAACAACCTGACCAGTAGGATGGGTCAGCCCAGAATAGCTAGCCGACTTAGGAAATGAAGCAAGAATACCACTTCCCAAAGCATCAAAATGATGAAAGGCCTCTGTGCCTAGTCATACACCTCATTACTAGTCCTCATTAGCATCCATTTGCTCTCTAGGTATATAAGTAACTCTAAGACATGAACTCTTAAGAACATACTAAGAAATAAGACTAAAATGTGTTGAGAAAAATGCTACAGAGATGTAAAGAGAATGTTCCTCAATTGCTCAGAGCAAATTCTCCCCTGACTTCCAATAATGCTTTTTATCCTGTGCAGATTTATTTTCAACCAGTTTGTCCTCAGCTGACTCAAGTGTGTGACAAGAGCATGATTTACCCAGAAAACAGCTGTAGACACTAATTTCACCAATGCAATGTTATTGTCATCTTGTGTTATTACCTGCCCAGGATTTCTCACTGTGTTTTTTGAAGGATTTCTCAATATTAAATGCCAAAACTCCCTGTCAAATCACTAATACCTTCTCACTGATCTTACTAAAGACAGACTATCCTGTAAAATCTTCAGACTTCTAGATGTGATGTCTCAGCCTCCTGTCACATGTATTCTTATTTCATACACCCTTCACTAGCATCTTGTGGATATTATACTAGAAACAGAGCAATTTATAAATGGTGAACTTTTCCTGAAATATCCAAGCATTCTCAATAGCTCACTTATTTATCGTTAAGGTAATTTTTGACTAAATTTGAAGCTTTTTTATATTCAACTAGACTGAGGTGAATTAAATGTGATTTTAATAAACAAAAGACTGACCTTTGTTGCAGAAACATCTGAACTTTCAAGTAGAATCACGATTTTTGGCATAATTAAAAAATCATGTAGGTAACTAAAATTAGCCACAGTTGCATAGGCTTGATTTCCAATTTATCCATTGTTTTTTACATCCTGTGCAACCATACAAGTCTCAAAAGTCTCATCTTACCAGCAGAAGATGAGGAGGGTTCTTCTGAAATGATACTTCTGTCTGAACAGAGGAATTTTTTTTTTTTTTTTTTTTTTTTTTTGTTATTTTTTTTTTTGTATATTTTTTAAGTTTTTTTTTAAAATTTTGTTTTTTTCTTAACAGAGATTTTTTTTTTTTTTTTTTTTTTTTTTATGTAGAAGTCTGTTGTTTTATATATTATGGCAGAAATAGACCATGTCCAAGGAATGGCTTCAAAATTAATTGGTGCAATTTGGTCTCAAGCCTTTCATGATCTCATTTTCAACAATAAAACATGTGTATTGTCTTTGATTCATCCTCATGTACCTTAAAATATTCATGTCATACTTCAGGTGCAGTGCATGTAGTGCTGAATAAAGATGCAGTCATCTTTGATATATAAGGATATATTTTACAACTTCCTCAAAATACAAACGTATGACTGGAAGGGATCTTCTTGATCCTTGGATCTAGTAAACTGTTATTCCAGAATGTTAGTCTATAAATTCATTAATTTACACATCTTAGACTTAAGTTAGTCCTCTTGTTTGTTTTGATTTTTTAATTCTTATTCTTTTCTACTATTCCCAGAAAAAACATGATGAAACTATTCAATCTTTTCAGCTTATCTTTATTCTTGGCCACTTTATATCCATTTATATATCATTTATGCTTCTCTGTTTGCACTAGAAAACTCACATTGGATTGCTGTGATTGCAGTGATTCAGTTCTCCTTTTCTAGTCCACATTGTACCAGCAGCTCAAAGTTCTCCTCTGTCATTAACCACATTAGATTACCTCTTTTATGTTATTTCCATGTGACATTTATATCAGAAATTCTTGTTGGAAGAAAACTCCTTCTTGCAAAAGGCACTACTTTTTTATTATTACTTTATTTGAATTTACTAGTGCAACTACAGCTTCATTAAAATTTATCCTCTTTCTGTTACTCTATTCCTTAGTCTCATTTGATTATTTCTGCATGACATTCTGCACACTAGTCTTTCAGCACAAAGGTTCTCTGATTAATATAAAGAATATTAGCTCAGACTTCCAGTAGAATTTTCCCACTGCCATCTTTCCTCCTTTTTTTTTTTTTTTTTTTTCTTGGAGAGAGAATCAAAAATGCTGGCACGGTACCCTCCTGATGTGTTACTGAAATTCTCCAGTTTGTATTTTCGGAGATAGAAAAACCTGTATTGTGGAACAGCTCATCTGTTAAAAGTAATTCATGACCCAACAACAATGGAAACAAAGTACACTACTAGCTAGAGAACTATGAAGCCATTAAATCTGCAAGTCCCTCAGCACCAGCCATGGTTTTCTGAAGTTAAAATGCTTAGACTTAGTGTTGGTGGTTAAGAAATACCAGCGATTTCTGGAATTTCATTGCTGTTGTAGGTGTGGCAGAGCTGGGTCTAAATTACAACTAACAAAAAATGATCCACTCAGTTTTAAATTACAGTTTGTTGCTCTAACATGAGGTAGGTTCTTCTTATAAGAAACCGAAACATGAACAGTACAAGGAAGAGAGAACCTCCAAACTGTCCACAGCCCTCCTGTGTAGTGTCCAAAAACTCCAGGTTAAAACCACCAGTACAAGCTTCAGAGAGGGAGTTCTAAACAGTGGCTGACATGTTATTGGCAGTGGTACCTACTGAGAGACCTGACACCAGAAAGGGGTCTTAGGAACTCTAAGGTGTTTGTAAGCTTCCCCTGTCCAAACCTTTTATAATAGAAGATCAAGAATGGGGGGGGGGGTACAGACAATAGTGTCAGTCTTTTGATAATGAGAGATTTCTGGATGGTGAGAGAATCTGTCTCTAACATACAAAAGTTTTATAATTCTTTTGCAACAAGGGACAGAATGTGTCACAGGCTCCCTGCCCAAAAAGGACAGTGTTGCAGTGAAAAGCAACATCAAAACCCAGAAAAAAAACTGAGGAATGCAGAATGAGGACCATTTTTAATGGTAGTTTGCCTACACGCATTCATGGCATGGCTACACATGTGCATACAGAAATCAAAATACCCTGCTTTCTTTAAGTTAATTTCAGAGCACAGCTTCAAAAGGGTCTAGTTTCACCATCTATACCTACACTCTGTTCAAGCCACAAGGTGACCACTGTCTGCAATATATATTTAGCAAAAAGTACTGGCTGGTGACTGACACATGATATGACTGGAATTCACAGAATGGTAGGGGTTGGAAGGAACCTCTGGAGATCATCAAGTTCATTTAGATCTAGTTGCACAGGAATACATCCAGAGAAGGAGACTACATAACCTCTCTGTGCAGTCTGTTCCAGTGCTCTGTCACCCTCAATGTAAAGAAGTTTTTCCTTAATTTTAGGTGGAATTTCCTGTGTTCTAGTTTGTAGCCATTGCCCCTTGTCCTGTCACTGGGCACCACTGAAAAGAGATTGGTCCCATCATCTTGACATCCACCCCTTAGATATTTGTAATCATTTAAATATTTATAAGTATATATTCCTCTGCAAACAAGCGATGCTAAGCACTGTCCTGTCTTTATTATCACCTGTACTCCCCCTGTAGAACACACTGACTGTATTAGCCACAGGGAGAAGTGCCTTTATACAACATTATGAACTACCTTGAATCACAGTCTGGTGCACATGTTATCATCACTGGATGGAGGTATGTTTATTGTCAAAATAAAAGCAGAGCCATAAAAATTGATGTACTATGCCCTCCTTCCCCCAGAATTACATGAACTTTGGATATGCAGCTCACATCTAGCTGTCATTCCTACAGGAGCAGGTTCTCTCAACCACCCCTCATTAGGACAGATGCATGTGATACACTTCACTTTACAACAGAGTCTGCTCATTAAAGTAGGTGGCCAGCTTCCTGCTGACTTGTGGGAAGCTATTCAGGGATTTATGCTGGACTGAAACTTTATGAACAGAAAGTTTTCAGCTGACATCTGGATATTGCCAACATGGTGCCTGCACCAGAGAATATGGCATTGTAAGCCCGTCCCATTGCTATGCCACAGCTGAAATCTTTAATTCATTGCAGAGCTTTCTTGAATATCCTTTGCTGTGTCTCACTGTGGATATTAAATCAACACCTAGATAAGTAACCTTTACTAGAAATAAACTACCGCCACTAAACGTTGTGTGGTATTTTCAAAAGTTCTTTTTGAAGTTTCTAGAGAAAAATTACTGATTTTTTACATTAACTGAAATTACATATTTTATGTAAGCCAGCCAGCTATGGCTGCAGTGGGGATAAAGAGAAAAGAATTCACCTCATCCTAAAATAGGTGTATAAGGCAGGTGGGATGAAGATACTGCCAGGGCTGCCTGCACTGAGCACAGAAGAAGCCAAGACTTAAGACAAGACACCTAATTTTTAAGCAGTTAAAAAGTGGGATAAGCTCCAGCCAATATTACTGTATTTAAAATGTGGTACATGTTAATCTGATGGTGGTTATGTACAATTACAAGTTAGAATTTTTATATGTACAACTCTTTGTATATATATCTATATATACAGGCAGCAGATATTGCAGATGTATGCGAGTGCATTTATAAAGCCTACATTTCTTGTATGATTGTTATTGACCATGGATTTTCAGGCACAACTTCCAATCAGATTCTTATATTAAATAGGCTGAAAGTTATTTCACAGATCAAACCCCATTCCTTGCACTTGTAATCAATCCCCTTAAGAAACTTTCCAAGATACACGGTAAAATTCATCAGCTATTTACTCCTGCTCTGTTTGTAAGAAGGTTATCTTAGAACTTCTTTCCTCTGATATTTGGAATACTATTTTAGTTTGCAGCCTAAGATTTTTTTAAAACAGTTCCTTCCTGATTTTAGGTCATCATTGCCCTAAAGAATATATATTTCTTCCCCTGTTTTGTCATTTATCTCTCACTCCCAATTTTTCTATTAAGAATATGTCTTTGAAACGCTGGGTTTTACTGTCTAACCAAACGGATATCTTCCAACATATTTTAACGCAGGCTTCCTGTACCTCTTGAACTGATCATGTAGACAGTATTTAAAATGCTGTTTTAACAGCTCCAAGTAGAGTGACAGCAACACTTCCCTTTGTCTCATAGAAATACATCACACATTTGCAACTGTATATGGCTAAAATGAAATTTATAGACATGTTGTGTAGAGTTATGGCTCTGTTGCTTATATTACAGCTCTAGACAATAATGGCTATTCAAAATGACAAAAAGAAATCAATTAGAAAGCAGCAAGTAATTTACTTGGACTTGTGAGAAGGCTATAGCAGGTGTAAGAGTATAAACCAAGCATACATATAATGATCTATCTTTAACATGTATATGATTAACATTGCAGTGGTTTTGGAGTATGTGTAAATGAGATAATAAGTATTTTTAATAGTAAATGCTCTCAAAAAGTTAAGGAACTTAACCAGTATTGATGCTAACATTAACTTATCTCTAAGATCAGACTGTGATTATAATACATACTGTGACCCTGATACTGCTGATGGTATTGAAGTGATGTAAACATATTACTTAACCAAAAGCATACAGTCCCTTAATTATATTATGAGCTACACAAACATACTCAAACATTCAGGTGTTGATTTAGCAAAATGTACTTAACAAAGGTCTAAGTGTTTCACTATGCTATCTTTACATTACATTCAACAAATTAAACAGAGATGTTGAAAAGTGAGGGTAGCAGTAACAACAGACAAAGCCAATCACATACCATCAGCCATACTGTCTTGGTACGCAAGGGCACTCCACTCCCATCAGTTCTTGATGTCTTTTATTTTCTACACCACTAATACTGCTTGGTTCTTATTTGTATCTCATCAATAGGTGCAAGCCCTGTTTCCCAGCTTTCTATACCTACTGGTTTCAAGTTATGTCTTCTAAAGCCTTATCTGTTTTTATTGCTTCCATTGCTCTTCCTTGCAACTTGCTTCCATTTCTTTCCTCTTACTTTCCTTTTTCCTCATTTTCCCATTCCCTGAAAGTACTTCTCAGCTTTGTTGCTCTTTTCCCCTACATCATGAATCCATCTGTTTCCACTTAGAGCAGTGTCATCAAACAGAAAGATTCTGGGGCTTGTTGAGATGTCAGAATGATGCTAATTTTTCAAACATTTTCCTTCATTTCTACAGTCCACTTTTCCAATGACAAAAGGCTACCTTTCCAATGACAAAAGGCTACCTAATGCCCCCTTCTAGCCACTGTAGCCAGAGAATTACTCTTAGAAACATTAAACAGCCAGCTGTTTTAATCTAGGATTTTTTTATTATTGTACTGAACTCCAGTAGGAAAGATATTGACCTTCCATATTCACAGCAACATGGCTTATATTTCAAATGGGATTTATTTTTTCCTCATAGATCTTTTTTACTGGTTTTGTGATTTACTCAATCATTTCTTTCCCTAAGCACAAATGCCTGTGAGGCCATTTTCTACGAAGGGATTTAGCACCAGTTTCACAGCATAGCCCTGAACAGCACTAGTTATTGATGGGGAGGGTTTCCCTCTCTCTGTTCCAACCATTTTAGTGTTTGTGAATTTGAAAAGTGAACATATTTTATCTCCTTGAGCAATCCACAATATGAAGCTGCACTGAATAATATACCAGTTTTAACTTGTTATATATATATGCCATTTTAAATTTTCAAGAAGAAAAATGTTCACAGATTTGTAGGGTTAGACATCCCTGTATCTTTCAATAAAGTGCAATCAGATTTAGCTTTGCTCCTAAAAATCATTTTGAGAAAAAGATGTGCAGTTAGTAGTGAGCATGCTTGCTTTAGGAATACTGCATTTCTACATGCTCAGAATAATTTTATATTCATTTTGATTAGAGCAAACCGCTTACTCTCAAGAGGTTGACAAACGTTAAAGATTTCTACTTTAGTGGTTTACAATGACATCAAAGTGGCCTTACATCTTTGCAAAGATCTGTTTCCTTGGTAACATGAAGCAAACTGTTCATTTCAGAGGTGCCTATAGAGAGCAACTGAGATTTTATTTTCATGTTAAATATCGAAACTTAATGTGGATAATGACATTGTACAAAACATACCACTGAGTTTAAAAGATATCTAATCTTCAAGTAATTCATACAAATAGTCACTTTGGAATATCAATAATTTCTAATTATATTTAAATAATATTATTTGTTGGAATCCAAAGTATAAGATGATTTCATGCTTGTGAAATTAAATTTAATTCAATATAATTAAATAAATATAAGATTTAAAAAAAAAAAACACACATACACAAAAAACCCCAAACAAACCAAAACAATAAAAACAAAAACCAATCAGCAACTGTTGAAAAAGTACCCATATAAAGAAATATTTCATGAAAAGGTATTCCCCAACAAGTACATTTTAAAGTCTGCAAGTACAGTTTAAATATCAATGAATGATTTCTCTGTCAGGAGTATTTTTCTCTGCTAAACACAAGCTTTGTGCACACAGAATTGTAATGAAAGATAGCTCAAGGTTTATACAATCAATAAATGATTAAAACTCCTCATCCTTGCTCAGTTTATTTATTACACTCTTTTGCTGTATCTTAACTAAGGCTCTAAATTGAAAATATGTCTAATCATAAGCATAGCTTTGAAGAAGCAAACATCCACACTGAAGTGATCTGAGTTTAGGGAAGATTTGAGGAACCTGTGCAAAACATATGAATTCTCATCTACACTGTGAAGTTGTTACAGCTGAAATTGTCTCACAGGTCTATATGTAAATGAATACTCTTTTTCTGACAAAGCATGTAAACATCTGCCTTTGAGAACATCTCCACAAAGAAGAAAAGGTAAACTTAACACTCCAGTTATGATTAATAATCATTGTGCTAAGGGGTTAATTAGAGATAGGAAAATAATTATTTCTTTTTTTTCTTAATGGAAAGGGAAGAAATGTGAGGTGGGGGGGGGAAGATTTGGACAGAGCAACAAGAGAGAGCAGTGAAAAAGAGATTCAGCAAGACCCAGACAGGGAGGCTTTATGGAGAGACAAAGAGACCTTTCATTGGAGAAGGCAGGGATGTACTTTTGTAATCAAGGAGGTAGTACACCATAAACGCAAAGTGTAATTTATGGGTTCTGGACAAAACTCCTGCAAAGGAGTCAACCCCTACCATCTTCCTATACTTCTCTCCTAATTTATTCTAAGTAATGGGGATGTAGATCTTTCACGGTAACTGCAATTACCTGCATGAGCCATTTTCATAACGGCCACCTAACATCAGCTTTTGTTTACCATTCCCTTGCAAGTCAAGGTGTAGTGTACACAACAGCCTCATGCTTCAAATTTTCTAAAAATGCATTTAACGTGCACAAAATAGCCAGTGCACTTCCCACAAAGAGTGGATGGGAGGACGCAGACCATTTGCCTCATGACCAAGGGAATTTTACCAGGTTTCTGACAGGGCATCATGCTCAACACTAAAACATGCAATAAAATACTTCTTGCTCTAGATTGTAATTTATTTTATTTTTTTAAACAGGGACTATGCTTTACTATCGGGGCTCGTACAACGTTATTCTGCAAGTTAATATCCAGAATGGGAATACAAAACATTATTTCCAGGAAGACATTAGAGAACAATAGATTTTTTTTTTTTCCTTCCATTAGTTTCTATGCCAGTATTTTAGATAAGGATTCCTGTAAAAATTGCAGCTCTTCTCTGTGGAACATTTTGTTGAAAATAGACGTTTGAAGATTCAAAGAAAACTGACATTATTAAATTTCTTCTAAAACAGGAATTCCCAAATTATTTACTAAAAGACAAAGAATCTTGTTTAAATCTTTCTGAAATATTTCCAAAAATCTCTCACATGAGCTTGTATGCTTCAGAACACAGCCTCTGAATTTATCCCTTAAGTTTTAGATGAAGATTTATATTATCTTTCAATCAATGAGGACAATATTTGCTTGGATTAAATCTGTACAAATGAATTTCTGTTCCTTGATGATTTATGGTAATGCAGGCATATATAACTATTAATAGAATGATAGACTTAACCTGGGTGTGTAGTGTTCTCACTCATGTTATTGGGTGCTTCTGTTCTGGATCCTTCTTCTAAGTCAGAGTAACTTGGGGTGGAAGTATTTGCTTTTCTGTATTTCAGTTGAAAGATTTATAAACAAGTAATGAATGTGGTCCATTCTGGCCTTGTAGTTATAACATAGAGACTAATTAAGTTGCTTACAGTTCCTATTGTAAGATCCTGAATACACTTGAGGGTTTTATCAGCCTATTTATTTACTTATTTGGTTTTCTTGCAGTAAATTAATTCAGCAGCACATTTATCAGATAGCCAAAATAGCTGCAAGATAATCTAGTCTCTGTTATTCTCATCTTTTAACCTATAGCAACACAGATTGTAAATTAAGCACTATAACCATGAACAACACTCAGCATCAAAAGGTAACAGGTTTTTTTAACACCCTGTTAATAAGTGTGGAGCATGAGCAGCTTAGTGCACCTGTAACATTCATCGAGCAGGAAAGACCTAATGCTTTCAGGGAAGACAGCACCTAAGAGGTGAAGTAACTTAAGTTGTTATGGATAACATGGATGTAAGAAGTAGCTACCTAAGTACATAGCTCTGAAATACATTAAGTGTAACATAGGTCTCAAGCCTAAACTAACAGTAGAAAAAATACAATAAGCAGTCTTCAGGTTTCATCACAGCTTTACTGCTGGCAGATGTCCCTTGAGGCATTGATTTAAAGTAGGTCTACTTTAAACAGATATTTGCATTTGTTACTCTCTTCTTTCTTGCATTCAGAAGAAAACAACACAAGACAACAAGACTCCTGGAAATGTTGTCTATTCATGAGACACAATCAAGCTAAGATATTTATATGTGGTACAATTGTTCTGGACTAGATGAGCTTTGGAGGTCCCTTCCAGCCCTAGCCATTCTATGATTCTATGTTATCAATTTGTTTAAACTCTTGTAAAGGGATAGAGCTGCCAGAGACTTCTGTAATATAAATTTAGGTGCTCAGCACATGGTCTCCACACAGCTCCTCTTGCTTTACAGTTCAAACAATTCTTTCTATGGGCTTTTTTGTCTAGCAATTGGCACATGAATAGTATTTTCAGGTAGATTCATACCTAAGTCAGATATGAACCAGAACTGTAACAATGTCTGTATGAGGTTTGTTTGTCTACAAACTATCACCTTAGAGTGAATTGCCTCCAGCAAAGACCTTGGTTACCAGTGACAGTTATAAAAACTAATTTGCCAGCTTTTAAACTTTTAATTTTGTATATCCAGCAGAAAAGGAGTATCTTATATGGCATGACTGCAGCAATGGTGATAGCAATGAGAACAACACCCATAATAAGCAGAAATCTACATTTCCAGAATAGTCTTTCAAAGATGTTTTCCTTCCAAGTTAACCAAATAACAGCAGAGAGCTGCAATATTTTTTCCTTTCCACAAGTAAAGACAGCTTTTGGAGAATGGCACCTTTTCTGGTGAAAGTATAATAGGAAAATGATTGCAAGATTAAAAACATCTTAACAAGTTACTTTGGAATACTAGATTTTGTGAACATTCCACAAAAGTGATTAGAGTTGATACGGCCACAACTTTACAAAATTAGATTTAAATTTCTTTACTGGAACTGAGAAAAGAGCTTTAGGATTTTTGTGTGCAAATAAGAGTTAAACACAGAAAGGTTTTAGTTTCTTTTTAAATAATCAAATCAATAAATAATGCAGATACATTTTTACTGATCACTGGAAGACAAATAATTTAGTCAAAAAATGTAGCAAAATTAAATAATAATGAAATGTAATAGAACATTAAACAGACAAAACTATTTAATTATCATAAACTCTTCATAAACAGAATAATATGTGTAAGAAACAACTCATGTTAATACTTCTACTTGGTTTGGGGTTTTTTTTGTTTTTTGCTTTTTTTAAACTGGCAATCATAGCTGAACAGAACTCAAGACAAAGACTTAATTGTACTACTTTTGTGAATTCTTTAATTTCATTAAACCATCTTACATTCACTTTTAGTACTTTAATTTTGTTAGTTGATTAATAGATTTAGTTTTAAGTTTCATTTTTATTCCTTTTTACTCCTGCATTATCTATTCCTTCTTTTTATATAATAGGGATTTCCCCCCCCCCCCCGAGTTTTTCTTCAATAAAACTGGGTCTTTCTATATAAACTAAATACCTTCTTATTTTCACTCTTCAAACAATAGTAAGAAACCTACCACCTGGCAGCAGAAAAAGCCACAGCAGCAAAGCAGAATGACTTAATAGAAGAGAAAACTATAAAATATGACTATCAGACCTTTGAGCCTAAATTTTCAGTGAGATGCAGCCAATTCACATTCAGCTACCTATGTTTTCATGCAAATTTATTTAATTCTACTTTGGCTCTTAGTGCATTAGCAATGTATGTCATTTTGTTATTGAAAAACAACTCAACATTGTTCTGAGATATAGATGTTATTCTTTTAGTAGTATACAACACAGACATCTTTGGATAATATTGTCAACAGGATGTTTTAGAGATTTCACTAACTCCAGGTCAGTTCTTTGTCATATGATCATCTGCCAAGGAGGCTACTGTCCAGCTTAATTTCTTTCCGCTGGGAAAAATACTAGCCCTTTTGTAGGGGTTCTATGAAAATAAAATGCATTGATAACCTTATGAGGTTATCATATTATGAGGGCTATTACAAATGTATCATTACCACTGGCTATTTTGTCTTTTTCTTTCAGTGTATTAGACAATTATGTCATTTGAACCTGTGCAGCATTTTCTGAAGGTGTAACATAAAGAATACAGTATGTCGTCACAAGCATATCATTCAGTAGCAGAAGTCCCACCAGCAACACAGACTCTTTATTTGTGTTGCCCTCTGGCTTTTTTTTTGATGTGATATTGTCAGAATACTTTCTGATCTCTCAACTTCCTAATTTCTTTCTTTTTATTCTCCCTTCATTAAAAAGTATCATCAAGGTGTTTTCTAATTTTGGTACAGTTGCCTACTTGTGCTACAAATTTGATACCATCTCCAGTGAAGTCTTCAAGCTACAATGACATTTTGTCTCACCTGGAACTACCTACATCTTCAATACCTCTTTTCTTGCCACATCCCAAAACACATGAGGATGTTTATCACGTCACTGCCTCTCAAACAGTAATTTCCTGTCTCTACTTGCAAAAGAATTCAAATTCTAACAGAAAATTACAAATCCAGAATCCTCCTTTTATCCTTATTCTTGCTGCTTTTGTTCCAACTCTACATCTCCTTGCTACACGGCAATGACCATCTCTCTTGTCAGCTTCTGTCATCTCTTACATCTCTCCTATCTCCAAGGATGCATCCTAAGGACTGGTTTGTGTTTGCGGTGCAACAGATCTGTGGAACAAGTCACAGTTTCACTGTTTTCCAGGTCCCAGATACAAATCCAGAAAAAACCTTTGTCCTAATCTTTGGGATTCCTGTGCTTTAAGACTTTAATAGTGGTAACAACAGCAATCATAATTCATACCTCTGTGCATGTGTGTATGTGTACACTGTCCTATATATACACAAACACACAGAGATAAAATTGAAACCTAGCAAAGAGTTCCCCAATTTCTGTTTTGAAGTACAAAAAAGTTGAATTAAAAAAGTCTAGACAAAGTACACATTTGTCTTGCTCAGAGTTTCAATGTATCTAGGCATGTAATGTTTGAAATTATAATGGCATAACTCAGCAACATACAATATTGCCAAAGTGATTTATATAGATGATGCTTTATGTGCTAAATGCATATATTGCTGCTGATAAAGTGATACACTGGAGTTGCTAATGAAAACCTAATTAAGCCTTAAATAAACAGATTATGGTTATGATGTGTGACATAAAGAGCAGTGATGAAGAAAATTAAGCAGTCTCCTAGCTCCAGAAACTGTATCAAAACTTCTTATTTTCAAGTGGAAAGAATAATCCCAGCTCTGTGTGTTTCATAGAATTTCATGGCTGCATATGGAATTAGTCAGACTCTACCAACAAATCCAGACAGGAGAGTTCCAAAATGGAAAGTGTATGCCTTGCATCAAGTAAATAACAATATTTTACAAGTTTTTTTACTGAATAATTGATAACAGAGTACCAATTAATTATGCTAATTTAGAAAAAAGATGCAGATGATGTAAAATATTTTAAAGGCTACAACAAATATGGATATTTTTGAAAAAGAAAATCATGCTACAAAGTAAATGAGACAGAGTATCATGTAATATATACTATATATATCTACACACACTATCAGAGCAAGAAAAATCCCTTCCTGCAAGGCTGAAAGTTTCAGTTGGAATACCACTTTCAAACCGAGGTGATGCAGACCCTGCCCAACTGAAAGAGATACAGCCATGTTAGGGATGTGATGACTATGACAGCAGGAAGCTGGCCAGCCTTGTCCATGAGTAGAGCTGGGACAGAGTTTTTCTACACTGGGAAGAGAACAAATGCCCCAGTGTTATTCATCTCTTTTTCAGAAGGCCACAATGTAATGTTTGAGTAACTTAAATGATCATATCTGGGTAGACCCAACAGGAAGTGCCTCCATCAACAAGAGAAAGAACATCTTTCATTGAACACAATTTCCCCTTCCTTAGGCTGCTATTGCAGCTCAAGTCATAGTCAGCCTTCAATCTTTCCAGGTTTCTCTCTTCTCACAGATTAAAGTGGAAAAGAAAATAGTAAATTGAAATATGCAGTATTTAATACCAGGTTAATACCAGACAGCAGAATAATTCCGACACAATTACCAAGGTAGCGCACATACCAAGATAGACTAGACAAAGGAACAGAACACATCTAAAATGGTTAAAGAAATATGATAATTTTACTTATAGAAAAATTATTCACTAAAGAAACAGAAGCAGAGGACCTGATTCTACAGAACAGTATAAAATCTCAAGCTGTTTCCCGCTGCCCAAGGAAATAAAACCAATAAAATATGACATAATTCTTGCAATATTTTTATAGAAATGTCAAACAGAGGTACATACAGCTGTTGATTTTAAAAGAAAAATATTTTAATCGCATCATTTCACATTATTGGTAAACTGTTCTAAAATCTATTCTCTCTAAGCATCAAGAACAGCCAAACTGATTTTTGACCCATTTTTTTGATCAGTTGCTTTCACTATATTTGAAACCCAGAACCTATTTTTTAACATATAAACCAGCAAATTAGGCTCTGGGTAGCCCATTCCAGGATCATCTATGATAAGACATAGTCTTCTTCAGGACACAGATGACTTCTAGACACCAGCAGGCTGATGCCTGCATCAATCTAACTGGTGAACCTCTTCTTCCCAGTGTTCTCATCTCTGACTCTGGCGACTTAAACTAAATCCTTTGCAGCAGGCTTATTTCTCAAGCACCTAGCACCATTTAAAAATCCTGAACAAAAAGCAGTTTAACTACAACGATTTTTTTAAGTTACTGGGGAAAAGAATCACCACAAGAGAAAACCCAACAAACGACATATAAAATCATGGTCTACAGCTAGTCAGGAATAAGAGATGAGGAAAAGACAAAACACCAATCAAAACATCAAATGCTGGGTCAAGTAAATATCCACATTTGGATTATAAGTATCCAGTTACAGTGCTTACCTTATCCTAGTGAAAACAGAACCCACCCATAAATTCTGAAAGAATCAGAAGGCTGTTTTTTTCTATAACAAGTCCTACATCAAAAATAATGTATCTGTTCCCAAGTAATAACTTCAGGGCAGGATTCCATGATTTTGGATCCGTTTTGACAGCTGCAGGATAGAACAGTGAAAAATAATCTCCACTCTGAAATCATGCATTCATGATTGAACTAATCCTCAATGCAGTTTCAGTGCTCCTTCCAAGATTTCAGATTTTCAAATCCTTAAAACTCAGTGCAGATGCCCCACATAGAGGGATACAAAGTAAGACAGTATCTTTGGACAAAACCCTTGCTCATTAGAAGAGTTCTCCTTTGCCTAAGGTTCCTTACCCAAAGAAAAACCCTTTCTCCCAAACTTCAGGTATCCCTTATTAAGGGCTCTTTGTATAGAATTCCTGGTGCTTTTTCAGAAGCACAGTACTAGTAAGTATAAGGAGACAGAGGGAATGCCACAAAAACATGAAAGGCCTTTTAGAGTAGAGTTAGAAGAAAATTCTCCAGATTAATCACCTCAAGCCTATTGTCATCTGAAGACATTACCTACCATCGTGCTGGTTTTTAATTAAAATCTATTTATGAGCTACATCCATTCACCTATTTAGATTTCTGTATCAAGTATTTTTGTTAAAGTACAGATTACAATAAAATATCAGATTCATCAGAAAAGACACATCACACCAAAAGATGTTACCTTGAGTTATTCAAAGAAGGGACTGATCCCTCTTGAGACAAAAGGCTGTTAACTCATCAGTCATGCACAGGAAATGGCATCTAGTCTTACAAAAATATTAACATCTATAAGGATAGAACTGACACTGTTTTAATTAAGAGAAATGGTAAGACTGTCTTGTGAATACGAAAGAAATAAAAAAGTTTCATGGAGAAAGATTAAACTCAACTGAATGGATTTCAAGAATGAGATTTTGTTTGTGGATTGTTTTTAATAGTAGCCATGCTTCAGAGAAGTTCTTTATTGGACACAGTTGGGGAATCTTACAATTCTATGACCTAAGGCTTGCAGAAAAAAAAGAATTCTTGATGAAACAGAGGTTGTTAGGAAGTCACATGGATAAAGGATTGAGAATTTTCATTCCATCACCTCTGACTTTTATAGATACTTGTAACAAGTCTGCCTATTCAGCCACTGTGAGCTTAATACTTTTATGATGCATTTTACCTTGAATTTGCTTAAGACTGAGTTCAAGGTAAGTGAATTACAAAAAAAAAAGTACTTATTTCCTGAAGAATGTGTGTTCTTGTTCTGGCTGCAATCAAGTTATTTTTCCTACCAATATAGTGCTGTGGTTTGGCCTTAGAATGAGAATAATATTGATAACACACTGACCATCCACTGGTTGTTTCTAAGCGGGGTTTATATTAAGTCAAGGGCTTCTCAGCCCCTCATATTGCCCTGCCAGGGAAGGCTGGGAGTGGACAAAGCAAGTACAGCTGACCAAAAGAAGACAAGGAGTATTCCATACCATATGGCCATATGACATCATAAGCCCAGTATATAAACCAGGGGAGTTGGATGGTGGGCACCACAACTCGAGGATTGGCTGAGCATCAGTCAGTAGATAGTAAGCGATTGTATTATGCATCTCTTGTTTTCTATATTCTATCATTATTATTATTTTAACTTCCTCTTCTGTCCTATTTAACTGTCTTTATGTCAGTTCATGAGTTTTTCTTCTCCCCCCCACCCCCCCTGGTTCTCTCCCCCATCCCACTGCAGGGGACTGGGGGGAGTAAGCAAGCAGCTGTGTGGTGCTTAATTGCCATCTGAGGTTAAACTGTGACAGTGTGACAGGTTAGTGTCAGAGTATAAGAAACATCTTTAAAAAAATATTTTTAAAAGTCCTGAGCATAATTACGAAAACATACAAAGATAAACAGATTGCACGCCTGAGGTACAGGATGTACAGCTGACATCCCTGCCCTTTGGAAAGTAAGAAATATTTTACATATTTTTTGGTAATTAAGAAAGCTTTCTCTATTCCAGAGAAAAGCACCATATAGAAAAGCACCATAAAAGTTTAGCAGTCCCTCAGAGATCTTGAGAGGATCCAATCCTAAACGATTAAGTCCACTAAAGAGAACTGGGAGTGTAGCCTACCTGAGGCACTGGCACCCCCTTCATCCCTCTTTTTGTATATCAAGACAGTAATTTGAAGTTACAGATCTCCCACCCAGCTTTTAGATGCCACTCCAAAAGATCATGAGACTCTTACAAGTCCTGTACTATAAACTGCCAGCACCACCAAACATCTTATTTGCTAACTTATCTCATACGGCCTTGGTACCTCAGATAAATGAATTGAACCCTTAGTCTCATTCTTAACTAATAATGATGGTTTACCTCATAAAAATTATTATTGTTTGAAATAAGGCAGACGTAGAAGACAAATTCAAATCTTTGTGTGTTTAACCCAAGCAGAAATGATCCAACAGTAGAGAAGCCAAACAGTTAATGGACTAATCCCGACTATGGAAAATTCTGCATCATGTCTCTACAGTTTACTTTAAAGTTTGTGGTTTGTAGACATTTTCATATTATTTTTCACCACAGACTAAGAAAAGTTTTGAAATATGAAACATTTTCTGAACTTTGGAAAAATCTTATCTGACCTGAAATTTCAAGTCCAAAGCAAAAGCAGCCTGTATATTTGTGTTTGCTAGATAAAAATGAGACCAATGCTCTAAGTGGTCCTACATTAAAACAAAAAAAAAAGACCACCCAAAACCAGTTGAACTGTGAATAACATTAACCTTTTTCACATATACATTGATGAAAGGGTAACAAGAGATTATTTTATTTTCCTACTTAATGGATTATGTTTTAAGAGTATATTTGAAGGGGGAGGAGGAAGGTAACAGGCTATTTAATGTTATACCTCAGAAAAAAATAATCACCCTGGAGTATTTGTCTGAGGGAAAAGGTATTGCCTCTAACTCCACCCATTTTCACTGATGTCTGGATTAGTTCCAACATGTTTTTGTTCAGACCTCTGTCAGCAATGAAAATGTTGAAGGATAATTTACTGCTGCACTAATCAAATTAAATAACTTAATGTGAAAGCAAACAAATCTTCTCATATGTTCCAATAATTAGTTAATGGAACATCAAAGAAAGAATCAAAAAGACATAGCTTCACACCCTTAAGAGCAGATGAACTCACAAATTATGACTCAGAAAATTTCTCCCCTTCCTGACCATTATTTGTAGATGGAAATTGTGAGGACTAAATCAAAAAAATAAACAAACAAAAACCAAAGACAAATGGAAACACAGAAAAAGAATGAAAACTACCTATCTTCTCTAAGTCCTAAACTGTTCATCTCCTATGCAGTTGCTGCCTAATCCTGGAAGTATCTACACTCAACAGGTGTTTCCCCAGTTGAATTTGTGAGCTCCCAAAGTACCTGGATTTGCTCACACTCCAAACTGCTGCAGTCTGTGGAAAGGGGCACGTGGTTCCTGTGAGGCAGCTACACCAGCACTCCTGCCTCCAAGCTCTCTGTACTCTGTCACATTTAGGGATAATGAGGTTGGCCCTGTAATGAATGCAAGTCTATAAACTGCCTTTAAAGCAGCCCAGGTGTTGGTCTGCCACAGATGCCAGAAGCTGTGTGAGTGACAGGGCAGGCCCTTGTAGCCTGGACCCACCCCACCGTCAGGGAATTTGTGACCAGGGGCACCAGGTTAGCTTAATGATGAGAATACACACACAAGAGACAGGACATCTTCCTTCAGCATCCTTCTAGTCCAACAGAGGTCAAACATAGTTGGACTAGATGATTGGTGCAGGCCCCTTTCAATTGAACTATTCCCTTCTTCCATTCTACTCAGACTCTAATGCTAAGATGTTGCTAAGCTAGAGCTGGTAGCAGAGAGCTCTCATCCATCTGTGGAAACCATGGCACTATAGAACAAAGAGCATAGGCTCACAGGTTCAGTACCCTCTCTCCATTGCAAGCTGTGTGGTTCATCCTCTGGATCATGTTGCCTGGCACACCACTTCTCTTTCTCTTCACTCCTCTCCTCAGTCATTCACTCAGCACAAAAAACATCTAGCAGTTGATGTTTTCAGTCCTTAATACAGCTGTTACTGCAATCAAGGGCTTGTCTGCACAGAAGACTGTGTCCTGTGTCATTAAGTACTTACTCATTTCTCTGAATTAAGTGGATGTTCCTGGTACATTTGGATTTCTTGCATGGCACTAGCCAACACCACACAGTTTCTTGAGACAGAGAAAGTGTTGTGTGCAAGAAAGACTGCAGATCTACCATTTGCTACTTGTAAAGATTCCCACTGAAATCCAGCCAGGATACTACCATGCCCTCAGTGTGCACAGGAGGCATCCATGGAAAGTATCAAGCTGAGATGGTTTCTTTCTGCTGTGAGGTGCTGAAGTAGCTAGGCAAGCTGCCAAGAAAAACTCACTTCCATGGAGACTAGTTCCTTGCATGCCAGCTCTTAACAATTGTAAAATACATAGTGTTCCAACACTGAACTCATTCCAACTGGCTAACTGCTCTAGATACATAGTCATTAATAATGTTTTACCTCATTCCGGCTCTGCACTTTATAGAAAACAAAGATAAAAAATAACCAAGACAGAAATAACTCCATACAGAAGCAAGAGCTAAAGTAAAGATGTTATACAGTAGTAATGATTTTAACCTGAGAGACTCTCTTCACAAGTTCCTGATCAATCTACCGTGAGGAAGAAAAAAGACTTCAGTATTGAAGTTGTAACATATTTTAATCAGCGGAGTCATTCCAATAGATTTAGAATTTTATTTCCTCAGATTTTGCTTTATTTCCTCAGATTTTTGTTCCTCAGAGTTTCATTAACATATGACAGCCTTATAAAGAAACACGTGAGTTCCTGGTGTTTCAGTTCCATTTAGGCTCGATTCCTCTTTTTGACAAATTTGAGTACTATCTTGGCAATGAATCATTTAACATATAATTTAGCACAGCAACCTGTCTCTTGAGAAATCTAAATGCCTGGTGGCACCGAGTGCCTCCTGACTATCCTGGACTTGCAGAGAGACATTCACAGGTACAGCACCTTGAAGGCCTGAACCCAGTGCAAGTTTGCCCATGCAAGGATATAGAGTGCTTGGACCGGAATCTTAAGAAGGGTTTGGTTAATTGAGCTATCTGAAATATTGTGTCATAAATCAACTGCAAACAGTTCTTTCTGACATTTCCAGCCAAATAGAATGTTAAAGTACTTTCTGAAAGTTCCCACATATGATCTTAAATGATATTGAGCACAGAAATTCACAAAGATGAATGCTTTAAAAATTAAGATTTGTCCATAGGTTTTGATTGAGCTTTGTGGGGAAATTAAAACAAGCATCAATAGGCAGGGAAGGCATGAACAATAATCTTTTTCCAGCTTTTATCCTTACTTGAACTTAGATTCCCCTGTCTTGGATCTCAATTTAACAACTGAACATCACTTAAAGCAAGTCATATGTAATTTAGTGATGTCAGGAGTTGAAAGATAAGAAGCAACACTAGACTTCTATTTGTAAATATTCTTTCATGTTTTCCTAGAAAGCTATCAACAGTGCACTAATTCTCCTTGTGCTGAAGTCAACATCATTTGGAACTAACTATAGCACTAGTAGAATAAGGGAAAGTGCCCCATGTGCTTCAGCAACCTACACATTGTTTAAATGAGCGCATAAACGTTGGGTGAATTCTTTGCCCTTTTTTCCCCCTAAAAGTTTCAAACTTGCTATCCAGCTCACATAATTAATATAACAGAGATTAATTATCCAACAAAAAAATAATTTCAGGGTATTTAATGATCTGAGATCATGAGATTTAAAGGATGATTTACAACTCTAGGATTGCTTAAAACTCTGGCATATCTAAGATCAGAGCTGTTGGGTCTATTGAAACAATATATCCATAACTATGGCCCTCCTTTGGACTCACTCCAACAGGTTCATGTCTTCATCATCTACTTCCCAAGGGAGGATACCTGCTTCCACTTTTCTCTATGATGCTTTCTTCCTGGTGAAAATCATTCCTCTGTATAAAGAGGTAAATATATTATTTGTAGCAGTGATTCTGCCTGACCTTTTATCATCTGAGGGGAGGCTTTTAACAAATAAGAAAGGCCATTGCTTCATTCGTCTTTGGTATTTCCTCTGAACAGTATTTGTACATGGCAAGTTACTATATAGCCTCATCTGAAATATCACTTTCTGTGGTTGAAATTAATGAGTACTGCACAGTGGTTAAGCATCAACAGCCCTGAAAATGACACAGTCTCTATATTCTTTGTATTCCAGTACAATTGTTTAATGAATTTTACTTCTTTAATGGGAAAGTGGTAATTTTAGTGAGACTTTCACCAGAAACTAGGTCTTGTTGCATGGGTCTCAAGCCTTTATATAACTTTTTATATAACTTAGTGGGCTCTTGCAAAGTCCAGAAGAGGCAAAGCTTGTGTAACAGTAGCTCAGTTCCTCTTTTGTGTAGGACAGAGAATTTGATTCCCCCCACACACTTTTTGTTTGGAAATGCATATTATTAGCTGTATATTGTGAAACTGCTTTTTACTCTATCGGTGGAGAAAACAATTTTTTACAAATAATTTCCTCTGATTGCTACTGCTACTATTAAGACATAAAGTATTAAAACATTTCCAAGATATGTTATTTAAAATGCATCTTAAAGAATAATAATATTCTGTCTGTCTACTTTAAAAACAGCAACATAGTAATTATGTTAAGAAAAGGCATGCTAAAAATAAATGGTCTGAAATTTGTCAAAATGTCATTGGTTGCAAATGAGGTGGACAGGCTCTTCTATCTACAAATCAAAGTCAAAGAAGGATGAGTTTGCTTATAGCTAACCATTCAACTAGTGGTTTGCTTAACACAGCAAAATACATAATGCGTAAGTTATCATTTACTCTTGAAAACTGAATCTTCTGTTACACAACCAGTTTTTCTCAGTCATCAGAAGACTTTAAAAAAAATCCAGAAAATATTTAATTTCTCCTAGCACAGAATGGACAATCTGTCTAGTTAGAACTTTGTAAATAATGGACATTAAAATGTTTTGTAGTTATTAGAAATTACATTGAACATGAAGTGAGTCCATGTAGAATTTTGTAAATTATTTTAAAGGAAGGATGAGTAAGAAGAATGGAGAATTCTGAAAGCAAGGCTGGGGTTTTGTCATAATTATGAACTTTCTGCATAAAAATCTCATCTTATTCTGTATGAAATTTAGGACAAAAATGCATTTGTAAAATGGAAAGTTATAGCTCAGTAATTGAGACACACTGTCTAGTCATAAATCTGTCAGCTTAAAACAAATTGTGACAAAGTAGAAAAAAGTCAAAAGATACTTCTTTCATTCATATATAATAGCTCTAAAATACCTGACTTACTGTCTTGATTTAAAGAAACAAAATTACTTTCATCAAATTCAGCCACAGTCTTTGATAACAAAATCAACTTTTGAGATATTTTCAATCTCAAATCCAGACTAAAGGATGAATACACATTGTTTTTAAGTATTATACACAAAGCGGTGTTTTAAAGAATTTTATATTAGTGATATAATACTGAGTTTAACCACTTTTTCTTAAGTGTCTTAAAACAGCCAGAACACGTCATGTCCAATATTACCTCAAATAGTACCTCTACATAGGCAGATGCGGCAGCACCAGAGCCTCATCCAAACGAGGCATTAACGTACCAACAGTCACCCACCGAAGAGACCAGCTCCAGTGAAGGCAAGTCCTCACTGGGGAAGAGGACCAAGGCAAAAAGGGTCAGCAAGGAGCTCTTCTGGTGGCTTTTTGTGGCTTTTGTCGAAGCTGGCTCAGCTGTGCCAGGGGCTGGCAGGCCGTGGGCGGGCTGCTGACGTGGCGGAGGTGGAGCAGTAGCGCCTGATCCAAACAAGGCGCTACCAGCAGCCGCAGCCAGGCGCTATGAAGCCTCAGGGTGGGCCATGTTGGGCCACTGTCCACCGAGCCCAGGGCGGGCAAACAGTGCATGAGCATTCCCCAGAAGAGTTTCCACAGAAAAAAAAAATTTGCATGCTTGGTCGAGGAACAATGGTCTCTACCTGGCAGAAGAATGCCATGCTCCTTTCACCAAGCAAAACGGCTGCGGGAACCCAGCCCGAGCTCCCGCAGAAGGATGTAACTGTGCAGGTGAGAGGCTGCAGGGAACGCCACAGCCTTGTGCTGGCGACAGGGGCAGCCTTGATTGCGGCTGTGTGAGGTGTGACCAGGGAGATGATCCGCTCAGCTGAGCGGTGCAGCTGCAAGATGAGGTTGAAAGGCTGCAAGCTGATGTAGGAAGGCTTAGGAGCATTAGGGAGGCTGAAATAGAGATAGGTTGGTGGAGCCAGTCTGTCCTCCCTGCAACAGAAAAGGGAGTGCCCGCCAGATAGCACCTGCTTGTCTTCTATATGTTGCATGATGGCACTCAGGATGAACTGCTCCATAACTTTGTCAGACACCAAGGTCAAGCTTACAGGCCTATAGTTCCCCAGATATTCCTTCTGGCCCTTCTTGTGGATGGGAGTCACATTGGCCAACCTCCAGTCATCTGGGACCTCCCCAGTTAGCCAAGACTGGTAATAAATGATGGAGAGTGGCTTAGTTCTTCTGCCAGATCCCTTAGCACCCTAGGATGAATCCCATCCAGACCCATGGACTTGTTGGGATCTAAGTGTCACAGCAGGTCACTAACTACTTCCTCATGGATTACAGGAGGGGTATTCTGCTCTTCATCCCCGCCTACTGACTCAGGAGCCCAGTTGTCCTGAGGATATCCAATCTTTTTGTTAAAGGAGGAGGCAAAAAGGGTGTTAAGCACCTCAGCCTTCTCCTTATCTTCCATTATTATGTTCCCCCCTTCATCCAGTAAGGAGTGGAGGTTTTCCCTGACCCTCCTTTTGTTATTAATGTATTTATAAAAGCATTTTTATTATCCTTAACAAATATGGCCAGATTAAATTAAGTGAGCTTTTGCATTTGTAATTCTCTTCCTACATGACCTTACAATATCTTACAATATCTTTAAACACTTCCTGATTCACTTGTCCCTTTTTCCAAAGTTGATATACTCTTTTCTTGTTTCCGAGTTCCTGCAAAATCTCCCCACTCAAGCAGCCTGGTCTTCTTCCCCTCTGGCTCATTTTCCAGCACATAGGGACAGCCTGCTCCTGAGCCTTCATAACTCCATTCTTAAAGTAAGCCCAACCTTCGTGCACCCCTTTGTTTTTGAGGACTACTTCCCAAGGGACTCTCTGAACCAGCATCCTGAATAGACCAAAGTCAGCCCTCCAAAAGTCCAACGTAGAGGTTTCACTGACCCCCCCTCCTAACTTTTCCAAGAATTGAAAACTCTATCATTTCATGATCACTATTCCCCAGTCAACCTCCAACAGTGACTTCTCCAACACGTCCTTCTCTGTTCATGAGCAGTAGGTCAAGGAGGACACCTTCCCTGGTTGGCTTCCTTACCAACTGCATCAAGAAGTTATCTTCCACACAGGAACCTCCTGGACTGGTCTCTCTCTGCTGTATTGTACTTCCAACAGACATCCAGGAGGTTGAAGTCCCCCATGAGAACAAGTGGTAGAGATCTTGAAATCTCTCCAAACTGCCTGTAAAAAACTTTCATCTATGTCTTTATCCTGATTGGGTGGTCTCTAACAGCCTCCCACCACGATATCAGCCCTGTTGGCCTTCCCTCTGATTCTTACCCACAGAGACTCAATGCTGTCATCACCCACACTGATTCAAAGGCATTCATATGTCTCCCTAATATAGAGGGCCACTCCACTGCCTCTTCTTCCTCATCTGTCCCTTCTGAAAAGTTGGTAGCCCTTGATCCCAGCACTCCATTCATGTGAGCCATCCCACCAGGTTTCCGTAATGACAACTATATCATAGTTGTCCTGCTGCACAATGGCCTCCAGCTCCTCCTGTTTATTGCCCATGCTGTGTGCATTGGTATATAAACATTTCTGGGAGGGAGTCAAATACATAGTTTTCAACCTTGAGTGGTGGACCCTTTGGCCATCCAAGACACCTATATACTGCCCCACCAGTGCTGGGTTACTGCACCCAGGGTTCTCACTGCAAGGTCAGTAACAACCCCATCCCCCTTCAAAACTAGTTTAAAGCCTTGTCAACGAGCCCAGCCAACTCACTTGCAAGAATTCTTTTTCCTTTGTTGGACAGATGAACCCCATCTGTCTCCAACAGACCCAGTGCCATGAAAATTGCCCCATGGTTGAAGAAACCAAGGTTCTTTTGGCAGCAACAACCCTTAAGCCATGGGTTAATCTCACGGGTTTTCCTTTTTCCTTTAGCATCTCCCTCTGTCACTAGAGGGACTGAGGGGAACACCACCTTTGCTCCTGACCCCTCAAGCAGTCTCCCCAAGGACCTGAAGTCTTTTTTCCTTTGCTCTTCTTCATGGTTTCATCACTACCAATATGCATAACCAGCAGCAGGTAATAGTCTGTTGGTTGGACCAGACTGGGGAGCTTTCTGGAAATGTCCCTAATCTGTGCTCCAGGATGGCAGCAGACTTCCCTATGGCACAGATCTGGCTTACATATGGGGACCTCAGTTCCCCTGAGAAGGGAATCCCCTACAATTATCACTTTCCTTTTATTTCTTGGTTGCATTAGTCCTAAATCTTGGGGCTGACTGACACACCCTGGGCAACTACATGGATAGACTTTCCATCCTCCTCTGCCTGATCCTCAGTTTCTAGAGCCCCATACGTGTTGTGCACGGGCATCTGGTAAAACTGGGAAGATTTGGAGGGGGCTTTCCTGCCTTTCAGGAGTCAGACCTGACTCCACTCCCCCCCATCTCTTAGGTCTCCTTCTTTACCTGCTTTTTCTGGCTGACAAGAGGAAACAGAATCCTCCACTTCTTGTGCAGCCCCCACTTGCTGCCCCTCCCTCAGGGGCGGTATAGCCTGGCTCCACCAGCCCATCTCCCTCTCACAATCCAGGACAGTCCATAATCTCTTCATTTCCTCCTGTTGCTCAGCCACCATGCTGAGCAGATCACTCACCTGTTCTCATCTGACACAGGCGCCATCTCCATGGCAAGGGCCAGGCTCCAGCATTCTCTGCAGCCAGGGGTCTGGACACCCACACACTCGCAGGGGGCTCGGTCTGGGTGCCCACGGTTCTCCCAGACACAGCCTCGGCCCGGGTTGCAACCGCGGCTAGACCTCTAGAAGGACCTGGATTCCCAGGGTAAGGGGACACACCCGGATGGCTCACCTGGCTCCGTGCTTGACCTCACTTGGTTCGCGGGAATCAGCGATCCCCGCACTCCTGAAGCGTTGAAATTGCCCGCAGTGCGGGCGGCTGCACCCACGCCTCTCCTTGCCTCCCTCGCCAGAGAAAGCGGCACTGGCCGCAGCTGCCCCGGGCTGCCCGCCTGACGGAAAGCTCACTGGGACGGCGAAAAACCACCCATCTCCCGGTCTGCCGCTGGCACCCACCGGCTGCCATGGCGGCTTTTCGAGTGTTCTGAGCGACTGAGCTCAGAACATGTTACAGGGCAGTTTAAATTGCCCGCGGTGCGTGTGGCACCATGCGTGAGGGGGGAGGAAAGAAGACACGAACTTCAGATTCTTTTGCCTGCTGTGAATACCTCACGGTTCTTTAAAAATGAAGCTTATCGTTCAGTGTACCAACTAAAATGTTAGTGCTTGGACAGCACTGTGAGAGCACGTGAGATGATTAGGAAAGTACCTGACAGCTGTTGAGAAATATTCATTGAAAGCGGGGCAGAAGAGCACAACCCAAAGGCATTCTACAGAGATTGGTACTGTGTTTGAAGTACATTTAGCACTTCACTGAATTAACTGAACAATAATTACATATAAACTGGGCAGGTAAAACAAAGGGCGTCAGTATTGTAAATAGCAGCAGGGACAGTACCAAAGACAGAACATTGTTCCTATCATGATAAACAGGGGTCAATCTGAATGCATTTTTTTTCAGCCACATACCAAACTACGCACGCTGAATATGTCCTGAAAAACATGTCAGAATATATGTTTTAAAAACATTTGTAAATGCTTTTGATAGAAAAAAAAGTAGAACTGGGATTACTGAGTAGCAACAGGGAAGTGATTTTCACTTCTCCTTACGGCATGATAAGACCAACACAAGCATAATGAGTAGCAATGGGGGTTCATGTTACACAAAAACATTACTGAGAAATCACAAAGGGTGCAGAAAAGTATTCAAAGCCCAGAGAAAATGCCTTCCTGTGGGAGATATAAAGAATTCAATCACTACAGTTTATGCAAAAGAAAGTTAATGATAGTGGTTTCAAACTGTCCTAGAGAGAAAATTTCTGTTATTAAGGCACTTGGTGAGCTATAAGAGAAAAGAAAGGCAAAGAAACAATGTCTGGAAGCTAAAACCAGACAAATCCATTATGAAAACACACACGGTTTTAATACTGATTAATGAGTGGAAAAACAATTATCAGAGGAAGTAATAGATTTTCTTTCTCTCTTGATTTCTTCCCATTAAGACTGGGTTTCTAGAAGCTAAACTGTAGCCAAGCCAGTTAATGGACGGAGGAAATAAATAGCTGGAGATCAGCTTCATAGCTATTTACTGATCCTTCTAGACTAGGTTTTCTAAATCCTCGAATGCATCTCAGATTTGGGAGGTTATCAGAGCACACTTAGAGGGCATTAACTAGTCCTTGCCTCACTAATCTTTGGGGGAGTGTGATGGTCCAGGGGTGGAGGAAGGAGTATTTTGTCCCAACAGTGGACAAGGAACCTTCCTTGGTGAACTTCTGATGCCCATTTGTATTACAAATGACAGCAGGCTGTAATGCTCTTGTGATGACAAGGTCAGACACACTTTGAAAATAATGACAGTTTGGGGAAAGTTATTCTATTTAGGTAGGTGACCACTGCTTTAGATGCAGAGGTCACCACATGACTTGATAGTGGAGGAAGAACCCCACTTCTTACTGACCCTTACAGTTGCTGCAACAGAAGGAAAATTACTTCTACATATCTTTCTTCTAGAGCTAGCTCAGACTGGAATGTCCTTTAGTTCATACAAAGTTATGGAATGCATGAATTGCAGAAAGTATGTATTCTTTTTAAGTAACGTGTCTATCCAACATGACCCACCTCCAGGTTCTTGTCCCTCAGGAAATCTATCACACAGGCAGCTAGGTAATTAAGGACAACAGTTGCTTTAATTATGAATGTCTTTGTTTTTATCAATCTTAGAAAAAGCAGCTTTAATACACTGTCAAATGTTTGTTACGAAGTGTTTCTCAATGTTAGTTGTCCACAGATATTTGTCTTTACAACATCTAATGACATAGCTTTAGCTTTTTCATGCAGAAAGTTTTGCCTCTCTTGTTCTATATATGGTTTATCAAAATGACAATTGTCGTCCAGCTTGGGCTGACTTGCAATATAAAATATTCTGGGTGTGTTTCTCAGGAAAAGCTTGCTTTGAGAAGAATGACGCATGAATGACGCTACGATCCAGAACCTGGGAAGAATCAAGGAAGACTATATATAGTCCTGGAGTGTGGATGTGAAAAACATTTGTGCCCAAGTTATCTTTCCCTCCATTTTACAAGTTAGATGAAAGGGGGCAGACAAAAACAGAAGAATAATGAATATCAACTCTGGTTATGTGGCCGGTGCTGTCACGAGAGTTTTGTTTTCTTACGGCAATCAGACATTCTTTGATGACTATACCCTGTTAGGGGGGGATAGAATACACATGTCTCAAAGACACATAGGAATCTTTGGCATCGGGCTGGGCAACTCAGTGAGGTGGGCTTTAAACTCAAGGACTCATGGGGCAGGGTCCAAGATGGCAGTGCTCATGACATTGCATCCAGCTGTGGAATAAGGCAGGCCAATCAAAGCAGTGACAATTGCTCCTTAGCTGCTTTCTAAGATGAAAGCCAGAAGGCCAGCCACCTCAAGAGTGTGTTTGATTAAGTTTGTTCTTCTTGAACACCTTCAGGGAAACCTTCTTGCCTGTAAACCAACACACACAGTGTGGGGAATAAACAGGAAGAACAGTCGCAGGGCCATGATCTCATTACAATTACTGAGACATAGTGGGATGGCTTGCAGGACTGGAATGTTGTCGTGGACAGCTGTGTACTTTTTAGAAAAGGCAGACCATCAAGGCAAGGTGGTAAAGCTGGTCTTTATATGAGAGAGCAACTGGAATGTATCAAGAATGTATCTGCCAACTGGTGTAATGAAGAATGTGTGGAAAGGTTATCAGTAAGAATTAAGGGGAGGGGTAATATGGGTGACACTGTTGTGGGTATTTCCTATGGGCCACCTGATGAGGAAGAGGAAGTCGTTGAGGCCTTCTACATACAGCTGAAGGTATGTAAGGTATGTAGGTATGTAGCCTCATGATCACAAGCTCTGGGGGATTTCAGTCACCCTGATATTTGCTCTCCAACAGATCAGCCCCCCAACCTGTACTGATACATGGGGTTCTTCTTCCCCAGATGCAGCACTTTACACCTGCCCTTGTTGAACTTCATTAAATTTCTCCCTGCCCAGCTTTACAGCCTATCCAGGTCATGCTGGATGATATCACAGCCTTCTGGAGTGTCATCCACTCCTCCTGGTTTTGTATCATAAGCAAACTTGCTGAGGGTATGCTCTATCCCTTCATCCAGGTCATTTATGAATACATTGAACAGCACTGGACCCAGGACCGACCCCTGGGGAACACCACTACCCAGAGGCCTCCAACTAGATTCTACTCCCCTGACCACAACTCTCTGGGCTCTGTCCTTCAACCAGTTTCCAATCTATCTCACCATACAACCATCCAAGCCGCACTTCTTGAGCTTGGCTGTGAGGGTATCATGGGAGACAGTATCAAAAGCCCTGCTGAAGTTGAGATATACCACATCCACTGCCCTCTCCTCAAGAGGAAGTTTACAGAACGTGGAAAAGGGGACTGGCCCCTTGGGAGGAATACAGGAATGTTGCCAGTGTATGCAGGTATGCAATGAAGAAGGCTAAGTCCCTCTTGGAATTAAAGCTGGCAAATAATGTAAAAGACAACAAGACAGGCTTGTTGGGCCCACTGCTGAATGAGGTGGGTGCCCTAGTGATGGAGGAAACAGACAAGGCGAAGTTACTAAATGTAGTCTTTGCATCAGTCTTTACTGCTAAGACCAGCCATCAGGCATCCCACTCTCTTCAAGTAAGAGAGAAAGTCTGGAGGAAGGAAGACTCCCTCTTAGTCAATGAAGATTGAGTTAGAGGTCATTTAGGTAAAGTCAACACCCACAGATCCATGGGTGCTAATGGGAGGCACCTGCAAGTGCTGAGGGAGCTGGCTGATGTGATTGCTAAGCCACTCTTTGTCTTTGAAGGGTCCTGGAGAACAGAAGAGCTGCCTGAGGACTGGAGAAGAGCCAGTGTCACTCCAGTCTTCAGAATGGACAAGAAGGAGGGCCCAAGAAACTAAAAGCCAGTCAGCCTTACCTCCATACCTGGAAATGTGATGGAAGAGCTCATTATGGAGATCATCTCTAAGCATGTGAAGGAAAAGAAGATCAGAAGTAGCCAGCATGGATTCATCAATGGGAAATCCTGCTTGACCAATCTGATAGCCTTGTGTGATGGTATGACTAGCTGGGTAGATGAGGGAAGAACAGTGGATGTTGTCTACCTTGACGTCAGCAAGGCTTTCGACACTGTCTCCTATAAGATCCCTGTAGGTAAGCTCAGGAAGTGTGGGTTAGATGAGTGGCCCATGAGATGGATTGAGAATGGTCTGAATGACGGAGCTCAGAGTGTTGTGATCAGTGGCACAGAATCCAGCTGGAGGACTGTAGCTACCAGTGTTCCTCAGGAGTCAGTACTGGGCCCAGTCTCATTCAACATCTTCATCAATGACCTGGATGAAGGGACGGAGTGTATCAGGAACTTTGCTGATGATGCAAAACTGGGAGGATTGGCTAGCATACCAGAAGGCTGTGCTGCCATTCAGCAAGACCTGGACAGGCTGGAGACCTTGTGGAGAGGAACCTAATAAAGTTCAACAAGGACAAGTGTAGAGTCCTGCATCTAGGGAGGAATAACCCCATGCACCAGTACAGGTTAGGGGTTGACCTACTGGAAAGAAGCTCTATGGAAAAGGACATCAGTACTGGTGGATGACAAGTTAACCATCATCCAGCAACGTGCCCTGTGGCTAAGAAAGCCAATGGTATCCTTGGGTGCATTAAGAAGAGCGTGACCAGCAGGTCAAGGGAGATTCTCCTCCCCCTCTGCTCTGCCCTAGTGAGACCACATCTGGAGTACTGTGTCCAGTTTTGGTCTTCCCAATTCAAGAGAGACAGGGAACTACTAGAGAGAATCCAACAGAGGGCTACAAAGATGACTGGGTGTCCGGAACATCTCTTTTATGAGGAAAGGCTGAGACACCTGGGCCTGTTTAGACCAGAGAAGAAAAGGCTGAGGGGGGACCTTATTAGTGCTTAATAATATCTAAATGGTGTGTGTCAAAAGGATGGGGCCAGTCTCTTTCCAGTGGTGCCCTATGATAGGATGAGGGGCAATGGACACAAACTAGAATACAGGAAGTTCCACCTGAACATGCAGTAAAACTTCTTTACTGTGAGGGTGACAGAGCAGGGGAACAGGCTACTGAGAGAGGTTGTGGAGTCTCCTTCTCTGGAGTTATTCCAAACCCACCTGGATGTGTTCCCGTGCCATCTGATATAGGCGAACCTGCTTTGGTAAGGGAGTTGGGCTAGGTGATCTTCAGAGGTCCTTTCCAACCCCTACCATTCTGTGTGACCCTGTGAATGGTGGTTTTGCCACCACTTTGTTTCCCGTTCTCTGTAAATGTGGCTATGGTCATTTAGACTGTCAGCAAGAGCAGAATACATCAAGGTTTCAGAAATATTTTATTGACTAATCATGCTGCTGATTGTGCACTATTAAACTGTAAGGATGGACATTTTCAAAGGAAGAAAAATGAAACTCTGGTTGCAGAATTAGAGAGAAAGCACCTGCCTCTATAATGGACTTCATGGCTTTGAAATGTTGATTTTTAACATTGCACTTAACCCAAAATAGTAAAAATGAAGCATTTTAACAGCTGGTGCATGTTTTCTAACTGATTTAATTGACTATGCCATTTGAGACATGAATGACACTTTAGCTGACAAAGTTCACTGTAAATTCAGCTGCTGGCAGTATAATTATCCCTCGTCATTTATTCATCCCTGTGTTTCCAAGCAGCAAGATTTCTGTGTTTTTGCAAATATGATAGTTAACTATGTCTTTTTTTTTTATATACAGGATGATACGTATGTTTCTTTTTGTCTGTTTACTTGTTTTATTTCATAAAGAACAATGATTGAACTTGGTATCGTAGGAAGAGTACTTTCTTCCTAGAATAAGAGGTACAGTACTGAAGAGTGGAAACTGGAGCAACTACCTTTTACAAATAGTTCAATGATATCCAAGGAGTAAAGGAGAAAGTTGAGTCTTACCTGTCAGAGGTTCTCAACAAAACAACATATGAAATCTCTGGCATACCTAGTGAAAAATAGGTCAATTTGAATTTCAACAGATATTTTTAAATATTAATTTGCATTTTTGAATGAAAATAAAGCATAGGTTGCTAAATGCTTGTCTGCATGGAATAGTTAGTGCAATGCAATTACACTGCAGTGATTTCATCACACTAACTCCAAGCCTGGAAAAATCTCACTCTGTGCTGGGGGATCGTACGCTGAGTCTCCTAGATAAGTTTGCATCCTTTCTGTATATGTAGAGGAGCCTTGGGAGATTAACTTTACCAGGCTAAAGCTAACCTTTGTGAATTTACTTTACAAGTGCTTGTGTGCTTTGATTTAGTAGCTGCCCAGAAAGGAAGTGGTGCTGTAAATTATTTCCCTCATTTACTGTGGATTAACTGGTCTGTGAAGACAAACTGTAAGTCACCTGGGTACCTTTGAAATTTATACTTACATGTTTAGCTTCACAGAACAACCATTTTCTTGTCATATTCAGACATAACAATCAAAGTCTTGACCTTGACCAGAGTCTAGGAAGCAGCAGTTACTCAAAATCAATCTTTAGAAATACTCAAAGGCAGAAAATGAGGTTTTGGAGCAGATTACTTTCCAAGAAACGCCTGTAGGTTCCTAGTTGTGTTAGCTAGAGTTCCTAGGTTTAAATACATCTTGTTTCTGTCCTGATGCATATGAGCAAAGATGACTTTCTGGGAATAGGAAAAGCAGGAATCTAATAGACAGTTGAAACACCTGATGTTGATTTCCAGGACATCCTTCATCTAGAAAAAAAGAAGGTAACAATATTGTGTTCTATTTTGAGTTTGTACCTTTCCCTGATACAGATAAGTAGCAGGTGCTGTCAGCTAAAGATGGGATCTTGATTTTTTTTTTTTTTTTTTCTCCAAAAGGGTACAGAATGTTTGGCAGATTCTGTCAGAACTTTTCAGACATTTTGTGCAATGAGTTTTGCATCATAGCCTAGAGATCTGTATATCTTGTTTGAATTATTAGTTAGCTCTATAAATTTTTATTAGCAAAAATTGTATGTGCAATCGGATGGGTTATCAAAAATCAATAAACTCCAGCACATCATCTTTAACACTGTTTTAACATTGCTTTTCAGACTCAGGAAACAATGAATGTAATTTTAATACATTATATATAGGGCCTCTGATCTAAATGCAAAATTTTCTTTGAGAAGAGCAGGCATACTTTGAATTGTAATAGCTGTTATTCAGGCTAATATATACATATTTGTTATGTGATAATTCTAAAAGTAGTAGCCTTCTAAAAGCTTTCCATGAAATCTGATCATTTTTAAAGGGATGGAGGAGAGAGAAGGTAGAAGAAAATAAGATGACCCACCATCATGGGTTTTATGTGGCAGGTGTTTTCAATCTGTCAAAGCTCCAGGTCTGATGTTTAGTAAACTTCACATACATAGAGATATCCCTATTGGCTTCCAAATTAGCATGTGTAAGATAAAATAAAATGTAATTTTTAAACCATTACCATAGCAACATTATTAATATTATGTTAGTTAAGACTGCAACAATGTTTCTATTTTTAAGAAACAGTGCTTCCTTCTCTTTACAAGTTCATATAAAACAGAAAGTATAGAGAAATATTTACTTCATGCCTGCCTCACAATAAGGATTATAATCTCAAGTAATATTCAGTCACTACTGAAATGGTATAAAATCTTTGGTGACTGATGCATAGTATTAAAAATTTGACATCCTAAAATAACAGACCTAAATATTTTAGTTACAACTGATCTGCAAGCAACAGTGAAAATTCCAATAAATCTTCTTACTTGGAGTGTAAAGCCAATATACTTTTCATCTATTTCAGCAGCTGCTATACAAGGATACCTTTATGTACATATGCACACTGAACTTGCTAGGCAAAATTTTCAGCATTATTTGCCACAAATTACTTTAACTCAGAAATCAGATACCTCAATATTTGCTGTCTTCACAGCAACAGAACTCAAAGGACAGCATTTCTAATAACTGTTCGCAGTTACTCAAAGGTAACCAACGAAATCCTATTTCTATATATGTTATATGTAGCAATGCATGACAGTTATATTTTCTCTTTAGTCTAGATTATCAGAACTTTTTTTTTGCAGTTTGCATAGACATCTCCTACTTTTAATACTTCTTTCTTTTCCTGGGATAGTAAACCTTAAAATATAAATGTATATTTTTTTTAATGGTGAAAAGAGCAAGAGATGAAAAGTATTACTCGGGAGATTGCTGAGTGAAGACAAGATTTACATGGTCTTCAGAATCCTTCATTCTTCCAATATTATGTCAACATTTTAATGTGTGAGAAATTAATTTACATTAGAATAAATTCTAAAGTTTAGACAGCTACTTGGGAGTAGAAGTGTACACAAAACTCACAGTGAATGAGACTCACAGTTCTTCCCGATGCTCTCATTTGCACAGAGCTTGGATAACTTTCCATTTCATTTCCAGACACTTGTGATGGAAACTGCAGTGGGAGAAGTAAGTTCCCATAAAGCTGCTGTGTCAGCCAGAATGATTGGCACTTTATGCACTCTGCCTTTCTTGTTACATGTACCTGCTTCATCCTGGAAGGCATTCTGGACTGCAAGAGGATGGGAAACAAGGTATTACTTTTAAACAGCCAAGAATCCTTGGGAAAAAAAAAAAAAAAGAAAAGAAAAAAAGAACAATGAGTTATTTGCTTTCAGACAGCTTTAACCTTTTTTGAGGTGGGGGGGGGGCTACTTTCTTTTTTCAGTTTTGCTGCTGTGTGTCTTCAGGAAGGGACAAATATTTGTGCAGGTCCTACATAAAATAAAGTAAAATAAAGTACTTTCTATTCCCAACAGTAATAAATGCCAATGCTGAAGTAATTTATTGTAGTTAGCCTGAAATTAATAGCTTTCTCTTACTGCCAAAATATTAATTTCTGAAATCAACTCCATATTCTCAATAACAGATCTCTTTTTTTTTTTTTTTTTTTGCAGTATTGAGGTGCTGATCTGCATGCTATTATTTGAAAAGACATTATTTCTAAATCTGCCCAAATTTTCAGAATTTGGGCAAACAACCAAAAGGGAATTTTTCACTTGTTGCTTTGAGATAATCAGATGTCATACTGATAGAAGGGTGCCAATCCAGAATAATTGGGTTTCTGTGAATGCAAGGCACCAGCAAGGATGAATTGCAGCAGGAAGTTTCAACATCATCATTAGATAGCAAGGGACTGTCTAATTGAAATTTGCAAAGTGAAGAATGAATCATGCTTTATGTCTGGGAATGCTTTGAAGCTTTCAAAGGAAAAAAACTTACTCCTTTCAGAACATTATCCAGGCTGCTTATGTGGCCTAGCAGGCCGTCTCTGAGTCAGAGAGCATTCAGTATGCACTGACCTTTAGAAAAGGAAATTTATCTTTTAAACTCTCACTGACTGCATATGGAAAAGGTGGAGAAAAAAGTATTAGGTTGTTACATGAAATGTAGGTTCTGGTTCTTTAATAATAATGAAAAGACAACTTCTCTTATGAGCTCTTTTTCCAGTGACATTCCTAAGCTGATATATCACTGAAAGCAATGCCATATTTTTAGCCTTGTGCTTTTGATTTAAATGTGTTCCTCATTACCAATAAGCCAAAAGAATTGCGTGACACTGACTCAGTTCACAGTCCTATAATTTACCTGAAGTACTAAATTATTAATAATTGCTCCTCAATTGTAATTAGGAACTTAAGAGAGCTGTTGCTAGCATTTCTAGTCTGATGGCCTATTTTCTCCTTCCTTTCAGAAGTGCAAGTGTCTCTCTAGGTAGGTAATGAAGCATGTAGTAACTTGGCAACCTTATAGGGATACCGAAGCAATTCTCCCAGGGGTACTATTATCCTACTATTTTCTAGTGTTCTTATCCCGAAAAACATTCCTGCAACAGGTTTAACCTCTTTACATAGGAATGACTGTCCTGGATCTGAACAAAGGTCCCCCTGCTTAACACATCTTA
Source organism: Todiramphus chloris collaris (assembly GCA_025345505.1). NCBI lineage: Eukaryota > Metazoa > Chordata > Aves > Coraciiformes > Alcedinidae > Todiramphus > Todiramphus chloris. The sequence continues at coordinate 16,783,153 of JANVCC010000035.1, read as the reverse complement.
TCCCCAGTAGTGGTCAAGTGCAAATGCTGAGGGAAGAATACTAGAACAGAGCAATATTTGCGCAGGTCCTACATAAAATACTTTCTATTCCCAACAGTAATAAATGCCAATATAGCCACAGAGCAATAGGGAACCAAAACTTTCCCAGAAGACTTTCCTAGCCTCCAATATTTTACAGCTCAGGGACTTACTCTGATTAAAATTATATGCTTGTATTTAATTGTGGATTCCACTGATTTGCCTAATGTTTTTTTTTAACTCATGTAAGCTTTTAATAATCACAGCATGTCATGCTATGGAGCTCCACAGCTCGTCTACTGTGGACAGATACACTTTCTTTAAGTTTTTTTGCATAAGCATATCAATAGATTCATCTGTTCCCTTGTTTCTGTACTGGGAGAAAGCATGAACTACATCTTTTCCAAGATGTTTGTATTTTTACAGAATATTATCATGTTTGCACATGTTTCTGAACTTTTGCTCCTCTGTGAACTTTTCCTAGCTTTACCATAGTCTTTTTGAGAAGCAACGAGTGTCAGAGAGGTAGATATTCAGAATGATGCCCATCACCCAAGATATAGGAGTACCTCAGATTTGCACAGTAGGATAAAATATTTTCATTAAAAACCCAAGATTTCACTACAAAGTACTAATAATCAGCTTACAGTCCAATAGATTTTAAATTTCCAGATACTTCCCTTGCCAGCAATGAAATCTAAATTGTGTTTGCTCACTCTACTAGAGTCCTGTGGCAATCAAGTCCTCTCACATGCTTCTGAAGGCATATGTGGAAAGTATACAATCAATACTGCTTGATGTCCTTTGCAATACCTGCCTGATGTTTGTGCTAACCACTGCTCAGTCAAGAAGAAGGAACAATTATTCCAGATGTTCACAAGTCAATGTTATCAGTGGTGTAACTGCACTGAAACCAACAGTGATCTGATAAATTGCATTTAAAGGAAATGTTGGTTTCTCATGGGGAAAATGAAGCTTCTGCTCAGAATTTAAAGACTGTCAGATTATTTCAGCTTTATTTCATTTTGTAAAGTGTACATGGGCCCTGATTATCAGCAGCACTTTCTGCTTAATTTAACTTGTTTTTATCACACAGTCCTATCGGTTTAAAAAATCCAAGTTCCAAAGAGGCCTGCTCATAACAATGAACTGTTCACTTGTATGTATTTTATGCAAGAAAACTTAAGGATGATAAATTGTTTTCTGGGAGGTGTTACATTTCTGCCTCAAATCTTAAGCAGCCTGAAGCTGGACCTTGTACATTGACTCACTGTCATTCCTAGAGATATTCAATGTGTGCATAATATTATCTTCCCCAGATCAGCCAGCAGTCATACATGAACTCAATGAGAGCTGCCGAGATTGACAAAATAACCCTTCCTTTCTGACCAAAATATGGTCAAAATCAAGATGAATGAGACTGCAGCCCAAAACTAGTTCTAGCTTTAAGCACAGAAATGGGGCACAACTCTTCTAGTATCCTGTTGAACTGGCTGCTTTCAACAGTTTCCAATGGTGACGAAGTGTCCACAGTCTGTCCTTTTTTGATGAGGACAACTTGTGGGGGTTTGGGGGAGTTGGGCAAGGGGTGGGGGAGAATTGGGAGGGAATGTGACTTTGTTTTTTTTAGTGTGAATGCAAAAAAATTCAGAATGGCTTTCAAAATGCAATTCTGCTGTACCATATTAATCATCTCACAATGATTTTGTCTATCTTGACCTTAGCAAGCCTTTTGACACAGCCTCCCATAACATCCTTGTGGAGAAGCTCGGGAAGTATGGGATAGAAGAGCAGGTAGTAAGATGGACTAGTAACTGGTTGGACAATAGAGTACAGAGAGTGGTGGTCAACGGTGCCAAATCCAGCTGGAGAGCTGTAACCAGTGGAGTCCCCCAGGGATCAGTGCTGGGTCTGGTCCTGTTCAACATCTTTATCAATGACATTGATGACAGGACAGAGTGTCTGCTCAGCAAGTTTGCTGATAACACAAAACTGGGAGGATCGGCAGATACACCTGAAAGCTGTGCAGCCATCCAGAGAGACTTGGACAGGTTGGAGAACTGGGCAGGGCAGAACCAAATGAGGTTTAACAAGGATAAATGTAGAGTCCTGCATCTAGGTAAGAATAATAAATTACACCAGTACAGACTGGGAGGTGATCTGCGGGAGAGCTGTCTTGTGGAGAAAGACTTGGGAGTCCTGGTGGACAACAAGTTCTCCAAGAAGCAGCAATGTGCCCACAAACAAAGGATAATTCCATTCAATAAATTTAAGTAGCAGCAGGAAAAAATTAATTTTGCATTAATTTTAATGCAACCTAGATCTTCTGGTTTTGTTAAAGATGAAAAATTATAAAGTTATGTTATTACAGTTTTTGTCTAAAAATAATCTGGTTTTATCATCACCCTATGTATAAGTAACAACAAAAGCTCAGCTAAATTACGGTGCAATTTACAAACTTCAGTTTGAATACATAAAAAAAAAAAACAGATATCAGACCTTGTAACTCAAATTTCAAAGTGAAATTATAGTTTACAGCTCTGCATGCATCTCACTAGAATGCACAAAATAGTTTGAATAAATATATTTTTTTAAACCTATGAACAGTACACTCAGTGATAAGCAACTCTGACGTCACTACCTGGGAAAAATGCTCTGTTCAATATGTCCCTCTTCTTACACCCAAAAGTTTTGTTTCAGAGTAATTATTGACATCAACATTTTAGCTGACAGTCTGTTAGAAGCATCATAACAACAAATATTTCTATATGATATTACTTTTCTGTATGCTAATCTCAAGTCATACCTTGGTATTACTTGGTACGAAGTCCTGAATTCCTGACAACATCCATTCACCAACATCCTTCATGCCCCAGGCAGCATTGTCCAGTTTTGCAGAGGAGTCCCAACACTTAATCCAGTAATAATAATTTCAGTGGCAATCTCCACTCCAGGTTTCTTCATCTATAGCTTTGCTTTACAAGTGTAAAGCCATATCTGAGTTCTGTTTCACATCAAGCACTCCCAAGAGCAAATGATTCTTGGGGCAAGATAATCACTATGCTGTTGTATTTGGTTTGGCTGGGACAGAGTTAGTTTTCTTTGTAGTAGCTGGTATGGTGATATGTTTCAGATTTCTGATCAAAACAGTGTTCATAATACACTGATTCTTTAGCTGTTGATGAGCAGTTCTTGCACAGCATCAAGGTTTTTCTCTTTCTTATGCTGCCCCACCACAAAAGTAATCTGGAGTGAGCAAGTTGCAAGGTGACACAGTGGGGACAGCTGACCCCTGCTGACCAAAGGAATATCCCATATTGTACGACACCATGCTCAGCAATAAAATCTGGGGGAAAGAAGGAAGAAGGGAGGATGTTCAGAGTTACGCCATTTGCCTTCCCAAGTGTTAAGGGTTAGGGCTGACTTAGCCTCTAGATGAATTACAGATGCTTTCTATTAAGAACTCTCCCTTCCCAAAGGGGAGGAGAAAGGGCATAAGGAGGGAGACTTATGAATTGGAAAAGAAATCTAAAACATCTATAGTGAATGTAACAACAACAACAATAAAAAGAAATATATATAAGTATATACAAAAACAATATCAAACCTAACCCCCCTAATGGCAATTACATCATTACCACTGACACTGCAAGGCAGGCACTGAGGAAGTCCCAGACTGGACTCAGCGACAGATAGAAACTAGATTCAGGAGCTAGATTCTGGAATGCAGGAATTTGGACTGAATGAACAGAGTTCTCCTCAGATGCTGGTCACTGAAGAAGAGCTTGACCCTTGTTAACCCTCAGCTTTACACTGATTATGATATATGGGATAGAATACCTTGTTGGTCAGTTTTGCATAACCTGTCCTGTCCACTTCTTCCAACAGGTGTGGCCTCTTGCTTTATGGCACCTGAAGATGGTACACAAAATTTAGCTGTGACCTTGGTCTCCATAGGAGCAAGTATAAGCAATAGCTTTTCTGCACTCCAGTCCTTAGTAGTAACTATAAACATCGAGCATTAACACTACTAGAAGCAGACACTGTCTGCTGTTAACTTCAGAAAATGTAGTTACTTAGAAAAGACTTCTCTGAAAAATAAAATCACTGAACAGAATTGCTTCTGTTCTAGCTCAAACCAGGACACTAAGTAACCATCACATGTGAAGAAGCTGTGCTTTCCTGGTAACGGACAATAGGAATTAATGAATGAATTCCTTATTTTTTCTTTACCTGCGTGCAAGGTTTTTACTTTACCTATCAAACTGTCTTTATCTCAGCCCACAGATTTTCTCACTTTTACTCTTCTCATTCTCTTCCCCCACTGCACTGGGAGTGAATGAGCAAGCAGTTGTGTGGGGCTGACCTGCCAGCTGGTGTTAACTCACAACACCTATTGTGGGAAATTATGACCTCTTTTCCTCAAAAATATAAACTACTTTTAACAGCCAGTTTTCCTACTCAACTGTGACTTTGTTGTGAAGTTGCAGTGACTTTCAAAGTCACCAATGAAGTCCTACATAGTCTGCTCAGATGAAGCACCTGTCTAGGAATAATATCTGTGTTCGGAAATAAGTGGAAGAAGAATTTTGTAGTATTCTTCACCTGGTCCCTAAGGCTCTCTTTGGAGCATAAGACCCAAAGATTGTTATTGCTGTAAACTCTTGGAATTGTAAACAGGTAGTTAAATGTGATGTACCCTTAAAATCACTATTAGAGAAAAGAGTTTGTTGAAGACAAAACAGATTAAGTATTTTAGATGATCTCTATAGCCTTTCAATGACAGCAGAATACAGCATCTGCTTTTTCCTAACAGTGAACTGAGAAATATTTTCAGTTCTTTCCCATAATATATTCAGATCACATTTATCTAAGATGTATCAGGGAAAGAAAGTGAAAGACAGAAAGAAACCTGGAGTAGTAGAAAGTAGATCTACAAAATCACCATAGAATGAAGTGAGTTAATAGAGAATGAGCCATAAAGTCACCTCATTTAGTCCAGAAGAGCTATGGTGGGAGAGAAGACTGACTAGCTATTTCAGATATGTGCATGTTGAGCATTTACATCTCCTACCATCTTACCCTTTCAGATTCAGAGAGAGATGTAAAGAAATGGAATAATGATCATGAGTAAGACAAAGAAAAGGTGATAACAGTAAAATCAGTAGTATTACTGCATTATAAAAGTGTTCTTTATCACCTTTAATATCCATTAGAGACTTCCTAATGTGAGAGATTACACAATAAGATTATACACCTTTTTCAATTAATTTGACAGGGAACACATTAATAAATGAAGAGTTAGGTCTAATGACTTGTCCAAAGAGTAAAACTATGTGATATTTCATGTGCTGTGTAAAAATATAGATGCATTGTGAGAGAGTCTGTGAAGTGACCCTCCTAAAATGCTTTAACTGCCCAAACAGTTACTGTGTAATTTGCTGCAAGCTAAAGTCACTGAGTCATCCTTCAACTGTCTAATAGAAGAGAGAATAAAGAAGAGATAATGCACTGTACCAGGGGTTAATCTGGCTAACATGCATCTTTCAGCCTTGAGAAGAAACGATAAAGGTCAAAGTTTTAAATAGTTATCTGTTACAAGACTTTTTTTCCCCTAAGAAAGTAAACTAAAGAAATCTTAATTGCAAATAAAGAAAAATAGTAACATTACTAAATGATTGAAATGATGACATTAAAGAATTTTTAGAAAAACACTTTTGCTCCATTTTTTACATTCTTTGAGAATTAGCAAAAATATCCATCAGAGAAAGATAAGAAGAAAGTCCTCTGAAAGTCCGCATGAGATACACACCTTGTAGGTCAGTCAAAGTTGACAAGTCCCAACAGTTCTAATAGTAGCTTTGTTCTGCTTAAGCTTGCCATTTAGGCTGGAAATAATCTTACTCTTCCCTTTAGAGCTGCATGGATTGTCAGCAAAGCACCAGCTTTTGAGCCTGATGGCAGTGAGGAAGGAACAGCGGGGAAAGGAGGTCGTTTTTGAATTGTATGTGACTAAGCCAAGTTAGAGCCAAGGCTTGTCATTCTGTATCAGCAAAAGTCTAAGTCTTATATTCTGCAAATTGTGTGAAAACTATTTGATTCTAATGAAAAGGTAGATAGGATTAAGAATATCTTTCTGTTAATCAGATATAATAAATGAGGTTAAATTTGGATGTGCCAGTTCTGAGAAGATGGTAAAGCAATAGCCACAGTTTTTCTAACTTCCCAACGGCTAGTTATTATTCAGTTCTTGCTCTTTCTTTTAGTAGAGTATTGGTCTTAGACATTACAAATTAGTAAACAACTCTTTTTCCCTAAATTAACCTTCACAATCTTGCAATATATTGTAACAACAAAAATGATCACTGAATCAGGGAAGGGGTATAACTTTCACAAAACTATTAAAAATACCCACATCAAGGTCTTTTCAGATTTTTATGAAAGTTTTTTTATGAAATACATTATGAGGTTGTTTCTATATGTAGTGAATATAGAGAGAAGGAAAGCAAAATAGAGCCTGAAGTGACTGAGGGAAACATTGACAGTTATTCTACTAGAGCAAAGGAAAGGCCTAAGAAAGGGAGTAATCTTTGTTCTTGAAAGAAGAAGAGTCACTAAGAACTATCCTTCATTTTCCCTGGGGACATTTCCAAGTGTTGCTAAACACCAAATACAATTATTTTTTTAAATACTGGGTAACTATACTATTATTGCAGTAATAGTAAGTTACTAATTTAGTTTTAATATCTTACTATTCTAATAATATGAATAATATCTATTATTCATAGACAATGAACAGTCCAGAGTGGCTATCCCTGCATAGAACATCCTGATGAATGAGCAAGTTGCTAGTAATTAACTTGCTGCTGCTGCAGTAGTATTAGTCAGAAGCAAACTGGGTTAGTATGTCAGACAGCAAACTGGAGGAGACCATATCACCTCTTCCTTATCTTTCAGTAGGACAGAAGTTTAGATCATTCATTGCCAGCACTGACAACCACCTCTCAGCATTCCACATTTCCACCCACCTTGCACCAAAAATACTGTTAAATTTACAAATCAATTATGGAGTCAGCATGGGATTTAATTCTTCACATGAAAACACGCAAGAAGCTGTTATGCCTACTATATTGTGTGCTTCTGAGAGATGAACATTGCACTGAAGTCTTATCTACAGCTGAGGAAGTTTCAAAACAGACACTGTTGCATACCTAAGTAAGGGTATCTTATGAAAAACAAGCAAACAAAATCTACAAACAGACACACACAAAAAAAATATCATAACCGAATTATGAGCTTTTGTAGCATGCTGAGTGCATAACTGTCATGACGCTAATAATGGGGATGCCATAAACTGGAAAGATATATTGTCACAATGCTGTGTAAGTGCAGAAATTGCTTCTATTGGGTGAACTTGAGTATGGAAAAAGAAAATCTGAAAGCAAAGAAATACAAGCTAGCAGTAAATCTTTTAAGATCTTTATCATTAGTAGCAAGGGAACACTTAGAACAGGTAAGGTCATGGGCAGAGACTTGGAAGAGAAGACATCACTCCCTACATGTCCAGCAACACCCTTTAATTATTTAGCTGTTCCCCTTGCTCTTTTCAGATATAAAAGTCAAGTTCCATGAGCGGAGAATTCACAAGACACACTATGCCTGTTAAAAGAGACCTAAAACAGAAGTGTAAATAGAAGTGAAAAAATGAAACAGTTGCCACAGATCAGATGATGCATGAAGCAATATTGTGTGCCCTGTGACAGCGATGCTCATGACAAGATCAGTAGAGCTGTCTGCACAGCTTCCTTCTTCTTCCCACCAAAACAGCTGAGAGTGGTAGTCGTACAGGAAATTTCTGAAATAGAAATATGCTAGAAACACTTCAGTTTGATGCTAAGTTTTAGCACAGTTCAACATAAACCATTTTAGGATGCTGTAAGAACAAAATTTATTTATATATTATCAAAACAACAATGCTTTGGAGTGAACAGCTAGCTGTGCACCATTTTAATATCAGGAAGAGATTTCAGACATAGCTCTGTATGTCAGTTGTGACCACCACAGCGCAATGGGAGTAATACATTTCCCATTGCTGGAAAAATACATCAAAAACACACTGGTCTGAGCCTCACTGTGGAACTTTATTTTTATAGGATTCAAAGAAAGAAAATGGATCTTTTGTGGGAAAACGTCTTGCTTGGAATGAGGCAATGAAGTGTGAATCCTGGAAAAATTTCAACTGCATATATCTGAAGGGAACTACAGACTCCTCCACACAAGTCTAGGTGAAAGTGAATGTCGCTGTTTATGCCGGGAGCGGAGAGATGCAGCAACATATACATTCAGCAAGAGCAGGCAAAAGAAGCAACTTTATCAATTTACAACCCCGTTTTATATACCCTAGCCCCATAGGGCGACTGGTCAGTGATCACCCATCTCCTAGGGTGATTGGCTAAAGTCCTACAACACCCATCTCAAAATATTTTTCCAATGTACCATAAACAGAACTTAGCAAAACACCAGGTGTTGGTCCAGCTTACAAAAACCATCCTACTGTTTCTCATAACTTGTGTGAGAAAGGCAGGATTCTCACCGAATATTGTGAGAACCTGAGAAAATCCCTCTGCTAGCAGCTTTTCAGCATCCACAAGTGAAGCCTCTAATGTAGGCATAAATTTCCTGCTGTCTCTAGTTCACCACAAACACTAAGTTTAGTAGGTTTCTCTATTCCAATTTCATTCTGTGAACAACTAGAACAAAAAATGTAACAGAAGCCTCAATTTATGAAGTTAAAGGATAAAATCTATATGTATTAATTTACCCAGACTTTTAGAATTTGAAATTAACAGTCAGTGACTTAACAGGGTATTTGGCAATTTCCTTATAGGTAAGTTGAAAAGTAGGACCATGAGAATTTTGATATTTCTTCTCTGATTTCATTTCAAGCCTTTGTCTCTTTGTGCTTATAAATGCATTGTAATATGGCTTCAGACAACATGGACAAATGCAACTTCACTGAAGATAGTAGACTGTGTCCATTTACAACCAGCTGCAGATCTGGCTCATAATTCACTCTTTTGCTGAAATGTTCTAAACAATGGAGTGAGTACATGAAATTTATACCCTCATGCTTAAAACCAGGCTTTGGACAACCAGGAAGTATACAGCTCATGCCAAACCATCTGCAGATCATGAGAATGCAGTTCAGTCCTTGCACAATCCTCCTGCAGAATATAAACTGGAATATTTGTCTCTTAAGCTTCTCCGTTGGTAATGTAGAACACACAAAAATTAAGCTTGCCCTCAGATACAGAACTAATGTACCCAGTAGATAGTAACAGGTGCATGCTATCATAATGTTAGAACAATAAATGTAGGCTTAAAAATAATTGTCAACTTTTTCCTCCAGACATCTGTTACTTTATTTTCTCCATTTTGACAGGTGACAGTGGGACAGTTGTCCAGACCTCAATTAGCAGAAGGAGACATTGAAAAAATCTTTTTTTTTCCTCCTAAACCCAAAAGAATTTACTTCCCCATAGTTTCCTCTGCACTTTAGTTAAAACACCAAATTTGGTTGTCATTTATACCAAAAATATGAGTGTACTACTTTTAAACATAAAGACCTTAAAAAAACCAACCCACAAGCAAACACCTTATATGAGTGTTAAATGCAGCACATTTTTAATGAAGCAGTAAGAAAGACACTAGCAAGCTTAGTTCTTATGGCTTGCTTAGGTGACAACGAGGAGAGGGCTCTTTGCCCTTAATGTTGTAGAAGGTCAGGTTACCAAGACAAAAACATTGGAAGGCTCACTATTCTTGGCTTGGGTAGGCTTTTGCCTTCTCCTTGGTCTTTCTGTAACCACTGATGTCAGTGAATCCCATATCATCTGCATTTGGGAAGTGCCAGAAATGTCTTCAGGAGGATGCCTACAACATTGCTCAGCTTCAAGTCCTGGACAGTCAGTTCATTGTGGTTAGTGGGTGTCATTATGGTGCAGCTGACATTCAGCTGTTCACAAGTCAAAACATAACTTTGCTCATCTAAACTGATGTCTTCCAGGGCATCATCCAAGATTTGAACTTCAGCATTTGCATGCCATACATTGTTGCTAAAATCCACTTTCAGTGAGATGCCAGTCAAGATCTGTTTCTTTTCTAAGAGATCTTCAGGTAGTTTGTAAGTGAAAATAAATGAGCTTAAGTTAATAAAGTGTAAGGTCTTCATAAAGAACAGGTTGGTCTCAGTATTCATTTATTAATGACCCGAGAGAAGAGCATTTACCTGTACTAATGAAATTCAAAATTCATTCTCACAACATAGTCATGTTTACAGTTCTAATCAAAAGAAAATACTAGCATCCATTCCTATAATGGTGGACAACTGCCTGATAAGTACTGATAACAGTAGTTATATTCCCCATATCAATTAATTTCACATAAAAGATGTCAGACTGATCACTAGCTCATGGTTCTCCTACTTACTGTAATAAACACTGTGTTAGCACTTCACTATCCATTCCACAACTGGATTTCTGTCATATCTGTTTTTTCACATACAAAACCCATAAAGATCTGAAAGAGGTCTCATAGGCTCTGCAGTTCTCAGATTAATACTTAGATAGTATGTACCAGATAAACAAACAACTTCATGACCTATATCCAGTTCTATTATGACAAGTTATTGTCCCCTTCTTCCTTTTATCTGCACAGCTTTGTGCAACAGGAACAACACAGAAGTCAGATTATTTTGCAAAGTTACCACCTACTATTGCATATTTATTTTTCCTGTTAGTTTTCATAATGTACTCTGTAGATTTAAATGGACCAGAAACAGTGTTTCTATTATTCATCTAAGGGACTTCTATTACCACTAATAGTTCTAGTGATCTTTTACAATGCATTATTATAGAAAACATCCGTACCTATAAGTGATAGCTATTCAAAGTTTACATACTGCGAGACGTTTGTGATAAGACAGCTTTGTTATGTGCATGGAGTGCAGCTACCATCTCTGGAACCAAGTATGAAATAGTGACTTCTGCGCAGTAACCAATGTTCTGCGTTGGTACGTTCTGATTCGGTAGATAGATGCTGTAGAGAAAATGAAATACAAATGGAAATATACAGCTATATTAAATAGATAGAAGCTGGTGTTACAGATTTCCCAGTGGAAAAAAATAGCCTATTACTTTCTCCTTCTGGTAAGTGAGAATTGGGTTTATTGACTGTAATATTAGCTGCATTATTAGCTAGCTTTATGAGAAACATTTTGTGCTTGGATTTCTTAATTGTATTTGTTTTGAGTTAAATGCTTTGGCATCATTGAATTAAAAACACTATCTGTTATCTCCTACAGTACTCAACCTTAGTAAGGTTTTAAATAACTATTAGATCCCATTGGGCAGACTTATTTGTTTCATATTGCAAACACTAATGAAGAAACTGTACAATCTTGTTTGAACTTCTCTGGAACTCTCTCAAGATGAGTTTTTCCTGTGCTATTGAGTTTTAACAAAGTACACTGCTGAGAAATATTAAACCTAGAAGCAGTAACTATATTCATACATATACATGTCTGTTCATATATGTATATGTATGCATGTATGTATATTGCATCCTTTGCCTGATCTGGAATCCTGACCAAGGAGGAACCAGATCAACACATGATATAGAATGACCTATGAAGCCAGATGAATGAAGTCCAGCTAAATTTATACTACAAAGAACTGTAGAGTTAATTTTAACTTTTCAATAAATATAAACAATATGTTTGTAACAGTTGTACTGCTAACAATATACATTTGGACAAAAATGTTGACAATACAAACATTGCAATATATTTTTTCACCCAGAAACTAGTAGCATACAGAGAACAGCTAAAATAAAAGGAAGAAAAATACAACAGACTTATGGAAAGATAATTAGGAAGCGTGGATAAACATCTGCTAAACTAAAAAAAAATAAATAAATTTTAGGGCTGAATTGAACAGGATATATTAGCCTGTCATCCAAAAAATACCTGTTCCAAAATGTATACACACATGCATGATAAGTATGTATATGTACACACAAAAATGGATGACATGAGATTATCACAGAGTATTTTAATCCATTATATATGTTTTACCTTTAAATATACAAACTGATTCTACCTTGTCAGACCCACCTCTATGTTCAGAGACATTACCAACTTTAAATTCAAATTTCACCATTCTAAACATCTGTAATGCACAGTCAAGGTCTAAATTTCTCTTGATTGTATGATTGATTGTCTTGTTTTGAAAATTACTTACTTTCTGAATGTCACCAAAGCTAGAAATACTGATAGGGAAATAAGCCATTTCTATCTGTTAAGAGTCTGATGCTGAAAAGCAGGATGCAGAACACAACAATCAAGCCAAAAATAAGGATCATTCCAGCCAACAGGGCAAACAGAAAAGATAGGAGAATGTTTAGAATGCTCATGATTGTGGCATGATGTAGTAACAGCAGACCTATTCCCTTCAGAGAGCTCTGCATTCTGCCGGCATTCTGGTGACCTGTCCTTCAGCCACAGGCAGCAGCTTCTGCCTGAGCATACAGGAAGTTCTACCACATCACGATTGGTGACGTAGGGGTAGGATACAAACCTCGCATGTCTGACATGTCCTTGGACAGTTTCCAGACTTTATATGTCATGACTTACCAGTCTTCGTACAGCCATGCCATTATTCAGAAAATTTGAGTGCCTCCCAGTAATAACCAGGGGAAACATTAAATTCACTTAAACTGTAGGTCATTTCTATAGTTGCTCCCGATCCATCATATATGCAATCCTGCACTAGAGATCAAAGATCACAGAATCAGAGGATTGCTGAGGTGGGCAGGAACCTCTGGAGGACTTCTAGCCTAACCTTCTGTGCAAGCAGGATCGCCTACAGCAGGTTGCTCAGGGCCATGTCCGGTCGTATTTTGATGGATGTACCTTCCTGGGAAACCTGTTCCAGTGTATGACCACATGCACAACATAAATATGTTTTCTGTTCAGCTGTGTTTCAGTTTGTGCTTATTAACTCTTGTCCTTCCATTGGATACCACTGAGAAGAGCATGGCTTCCTCCTCTTGATATCCTCCCACTAGGTATTCATACACATAGACAACATCCTGCCTGCTCCTTTTCCTCTCCAGGTTAAACAGTTACACAGCTCTCTCAGTCTCTCCTTATAGGAAAGATGCTCGAGTACCTAATGGTATGTCACACCACAAAGATATCATAAACCTTACCATTTCTACATCACACAAAGCCACTAAGATTAGGTAGCCTGCTGGAATTTAGTGTAAATTGGAATTACATGAAATTTAACTTTTTTTCTGAAGAAGTACCTAGTTCATCAAAACAACATTGCCTTACTTTTAATATATTTAGTAGTCTTGCTTTTAATACAGTCAACGGAAAACAATAGAAAAAGTATGTACTAATGTTGCTATTTAAATTGCAACACTGCACCAAGATTCAACATAAATATTTATGAAGCTCTTATTTTCTATTTTTTTGAGAGTATTTTACTAACTTGTAAGTTAGAAACAAGAAAAACGTATCAGTTTTGCATATACAACACCATATATCTGTGGATGTGTGCTTGAAAACAGTGAATATAGCTCATTAACATACCTTTTACTGAGTCTACTTGCCAAGACAGCATATGTGAAAAAAAAAGAAGTTTAAAACAGTTTTCAATTAAAGATGTGGGTTTATATATAACCATTTTCATACTCTGAGTATGAAATGCATAGTCTTTGTTTGGGTTGTTTTGGTTAGGTTGTTTATTTTTAATTGCCAGCTGATTTTTCTGAGTATAGACAAGGCCTCTGGAGCCACCACAGTAAATGGGACTGGCACTAGTTCAAGCACGCTGAGCCCAAGGTTTGTATTTAATTTGGAAAGACCTAGCTCTTTTCCAAAAATTGGAAGACTTTCAGTCTGAGAACTTCTTTATTCATAATCCCACATCGAAAAATCAATTTTTGGTGTTTGCCTGAGGATTTAAGAGCTCATGCCACTTTGCCTAGAGAGAAGAAAAACATTCAAGATGGAAGGGTTTTGGGGTTTTCTGGTAGCAGGAGAAAAGATCCAAAAAGAGGCTTAAAAATGTGTGTGGCTTATCTGCAGAAGATCTTTAACAGTTGTATAATACCCTGAGACTCCAGAGACCTAAGCATATCTATGATTATATTTTCCTAAATTCAAAGCCAATGAAACTTGTGTGTCTGCTCTAGATTTTAACTTAAGGGACACATCTGCATATAGTAAAAATGTAGTGGGATTTGATCAAGACCTTGTTCTACCTAAGTAGAAGGAAATCTCTGTATGTGCTGATTGTTGGTGCATGCAGAGCTGGCATTTGCATATGGAATCTTTTGGTGCCCACATTAAACATGCTAGTGAATAAAAAAAAACCCAATGGAATATCAACCATGAAACCATGATGCAGTCATTCCTGCAAGACCTATTGGTTTTATTTTGCTGTAGATACTGAGAATGAAAGCTCGATCCCACAGATTACATGAGGTCCAGGTGAGATGTCATCCAGAAAAATCTGCTAAAGAAGACAAATTCTCAAATACAGTTTTGTACGTTGAACAGCCATAGCATCTACTTTGGAAGTATCAACCACTGTGCAAGATTCTTTCACATTCTTTTGTCTGGACTCATAGATCTTAATTAGATCCACAAGCGTAGGCAAAGACATGAATGATTGAATGCTGGAAATAAGTATGCAAACTAAAGATAATCAAGATTTTTTTTAATAATAATTTCATGACTTTATGTTCTTGGGAGTCACCCAATAAAGTCACCTGTTCTAGAGAAAAATGGAACCTTTAATTTTATTGGGTTTTCTTTGCCTTCTCATAAAATTATAAAAAGATTAGCAATTTCTTCTGGAAAATTAACACCCATATGTCCCAGTTTTAAAGAGCATCAATAACTAGATCCATCCAGCACGCTCAAAGAAACCTGAAACAGAGGGTGCATCTATAGTCACATTTTAGAGAAACTGAGGACAGCACTTCAAAAGTAATCCTTGTGCTTACCACCACCTACTGCACTTTGATTGGCATTGTGGAGCGACCTGAAAGTGCCATCGCCACAATCTTTTTGTATAAAACTAAACTCAGAAATAGAGTCCAGGAGCATACCAGGCTAGAGCTATTTCATGTCACCTTTAAGATGATTACTGATTGACAAGAGGCTGCATATGAGCCAGCAGTGTGCCCACATGGCCAAGAAGGCCAATGGCATCCTGGCATGTATTAGAAATAGTGTGGCAAGCAGCACCAGGGAGGTGATTGTTCCTCTGTCCTTGGCATTGGTGAGGCCACGGTTTGAGTACTGTGTTCAGTTTTGGGCACCTCAATACAAGAAAGACACTGAGGTGCTGGAGTGTGTCCAGAGAGGAGTAGCTAAGCTGGTGAAGGGCCTGGAGAACAAGTCTTATGAGAAGCAGCTGAGGGAACTGGGGCTATTTAGTCTGAAGAAAAGGAGGCCGAGGGGAGACCTTATCACTCTCTACATCTACCCAAAAGAACATTGTAGAGAGGTAGGCGCTGGTCTCCTCTCACAAGTAAATAATGATAGAACAAGAGAGGATGGCCTCAAGCTGCACCATGGGAGGTTTAAACTGGACATTAGGAAAAAAAAAAATTGACTGGAGGGGTTCTCAGGCATTGGAACAAGCTGCCCAGGGAGGTGGTTAAGTCACCATCCCTGGAGGTGTTTAAAAGCTGTATAGATATGGTGCCTGGGGATATGGCTTAGTGGCGGACTTGGTAGAGTAGGGTTAATGGTTGGACTCAATGATCTCACAGGTCTTTTCCAACCTAGATGATTCTGTAAGTCTAATATAGCTGACAGGTCCTCAAGGCCACCTATTTCTCTGTACAGACCACTTCTACAAAGCTACACTACTTGTTAATGGAGACAGCCTTACAGAATTTGTCTTTTTCCCTATATACATTATTTTATCCCAAGGAGACATCTCTTACTCTCATAACTACCTTGAATTGAACTGTCACCTCTTCTGACTGACATTAAGAACTACAGCTGATCTTAAAGCACTTGTCAGAGCCAAGAAAAAGTGGTTTTGATAATATATCTTGTAAAAATCTGCAGATAAAAATCTCACTGGCATGGATGCTTGGCTAGCTGACTTTTGTAACTGTTTGTATGTTTTCTTAATAATTACAAATTTAGGCAAAAATGCATCAAAAATCTTTGCAAGCTAATCAGTTACTGTTAGGTACAAAAGTGTTCTGTTCCACTGTAGTATTTCACCTCAAAGAGTATTATTATTTTTTTTTCAATATAATATCAAAAGGATAAATCATGAATACTTATCTTCAGCATGGAATATGCTTTCACTCAAGTGAAAATTAAAAAAATCTTGAAGAAAAAAATGCTAATACATTTTCTTTGAACTCATGATGGAAAACAATTTTTGCATTTTCTTTCCTGTATGACTTCTTGAAATACGTAGGTATATAGACATATTTATTAAAAATTGAAAAAATAAATAACTCACATTCTCTGACCATTTAAATTTTACAGTATTTTGGACCATGCATAGTCTAATGAAATTCAAGTACTAGTTCTATCATGATGAAATTAATTATTGCAATCACCTTTCTAGGGACAGCTGCTTTCTCGTAAAGCAGGTAAGCAATATTATCATGCCTTTTTTTTTCCCTGCATAATGAATAGAAAAAGATGATATATATTTTTATCTAGAGTTAACTCCTGTCGTGGTTGGTTGCTTCTGGGAAAAATACTGATTGTTTGAGAAAGCTCCACATTTCTGGAGTGGAGTAAGTGGAAACAATTAAGTGTCTGCTGTATTTTTTTAATTTTTTTTTCCATGGGAAAGTGTACAGCTTCTACCCCAGAAGTGAAAAGTAAACTATAGCTCCGTGAAGATTAGCTCTAACATGAAGGATCTGAATGAACCATTTTTATCTTAGGTTTCAAATCCCTATTGTAGAGGTTCATAAAGGAAAGGTCATTTTGTATTCACAGACCTCATATCTTTCAGCAAGAGAAGAACATTCTCAAGTATTATGAAGAAAAATTTGCATTTGCTTTTATAAAGAGCTTTTGCTTTATCTGTGATTTCCATTCTTTTCAAGACAACATCTCCTACAGATATCTTGTGAATGCACAATGTTTAAAAATATATATATATATGTGTGAAGGGAGAGGATAAGGATAAAAATGTGCTTCATATTTTGTACATAATGACAATCTATGTTCTTGCTACAATAACCTGAATAATACAGTTCAGTGTCTCTACAGTACCAAGCATCAAGTATTCAGAAATTCTGGGTTTCTCCCTATAGAAGGATAAAATGGGATGCCACTTATTATTTGCAAATGTTCCTTCCTTTATAAGCCTTGAAGAGAGGACAGTAGGAAACACTCCTTGGTTTTGTTCTGCATCAAAATGAGTCCTGGTTCTGTTTTGCTTTTAAAAATCAACACACCGCAAACAATCACCACACTGCTCAAAAGTCAAATAGGTCCAAACATGGTTGTAACTTTGATACTCTAGACTATTTGATACCCATTCCTTAGAAGTTCTCATTTGTTTACACCTGACTTCAGATTTCCATTTATTTTCAATAGCCAGGACATCGCTCCAGTTCCTTTCCTTTCTTTGTTATCTAAACAACGTCATGTAAATAACCTGGGAGAACTGCTGTTCCAGACCTCACAATAGAAAGACAAAGAATGTCTGCTTCAATGTGTTATTTCCAGATACTTGGTGCATTCAGCTGTCTTCATGTTTAATCTTTGCTTTTTCTTGTTATTGCAAAATACTATTCAAAATATTGTAAAAATTGCCAGTAGTGTTTGCACACAATGAAGACAGGTGTGCTTTTTCATCAGAGAGGAGCTGAAAAGTACAAAGAGTCAAGCTCCACTCCTTTCAGATCTCAACAGTAAGAAATATAGAAAAGCTTAGAACATCTTCATACTTGCAGCTTCCCAGAAATGACCATAATCTGCTCACTGCTGCACATTCTACTTATCTTAATGAGATGCCACCTTATTCCTGCCAAAGGCCATGAAAAAGGATGTTGAAATGTCATTCCTCATAAGCTCTAGGCAGTGAAACTGAAATGGAGTACAAGTTTTAGGAAGCCACTTTTGCTGACTATTACTAGATCTATCTTCATTTAAATGACTTGTGTGTTGGAAAATTATTATCACTACACTAAATGTGTCATGTTCTTTTCACAAACCACATAAAATAGTTTAATATAGCGAAATAGTTTAATACCACCTAGTTTAATTGTTCCTGGTTGCATTACATAACTGTTAGTATGTAATCAATGGCATATGTCCATTCAACAAAGGCAAATTATTTCACTTGAATTTCTTCTGGCCTTATCAGGCTGAACCACACCTCTAGACATCACTATGAGCTGTATTTTAAAGTGTTATATTGCATTCTAAAACAATAAGAACTTTTAAAAAATGTCTTTTTATCCCTCATAAAATACAGAAAAATAAAAATTTGTATCAATTTATCACTTCCAGTAACCTTAATTAAATGTTTAGATTCAAAAGGAAAGATGCCTTGGCTTGGGTGTGATATGCACTGAGGCTGGTTTCTCGTGCATATTTAGTGAGATCAGTATTGCCTTATGGGCACTTAAAGGATCATATATTAGACTGGTAAAATCTGGTAAAAAAAAAACCTTACATGCTCAGAGGATTTCCATTATTGGATGTGTCCAAGCACCCCAAATCATGTGAATCAGCATCAGTCTCTTAAGAGTTCTAAGTATTCATACTAATATGATTGGAATAGGGGAAAAAAGATAGAAAGAAATAAATAAAAGGACTTATCTGAAAATCTACATAGGAAAACAATATCAGATCATTTGAAAGGAAACATCACATTATCAGGCTTTGGCCTTTCTACTGGACTATTCTCGTTTTATGCACTCAGAAATACAAAATAAAATTTAAAAGGTGCACATCCTCATTTAATTGTAGATTGTGGTGAATAGAAAGGATGAAACTAAACAATATATTCCTTCCACTAGAAAGGACCTGTTTCCTAGGGTATTGCAGAATAGATAATCTGCACTGTACAATCTGGATTAGACCACTTTCACAAATGCTGTGAAGAGCTCACTACTTCAGATGCACATCACTTCTAGAGCACGTTACAACAGGGATTCCCTTTTATTTGCACAAGGTCACTACTGACTTTTCATAGGTACGAGACCAACCATATTTACACTTATATTGATCATAATTCTGAGTGCAATTGAATGCAAATTCCCAATAGCTTTTCTAGCAGTCAAGTTATTAACTTGATATTAATTTTATTGATATTTATATTCATATTAAAAATGATAATATTAACAATAAAACATGGAATTCCTAAATTACAGGAAAACCCAGGAAACTAGCAACAACCTACAAGAAACCCAGAAATTATGCTGCACTACCTACAACTACTTTAAAATTCTATTTACTATGTATGAAACATAGACTCCTCTTTTCCCTTTGAATCCATGTCATACCAAATGGCTTAATGCAAACTGAGTCAGAGACAAATATATTTTAGCAACCTTCTGGGACTTACAAGGCATGACTCTTGACTATGTGGCTGCTAGCAATCTGACTTCAATCAGTCTAATATTTATAGAGAAAACTTTAATTAGGCATTTCATGCAACGGGCAGCATGTAATCAGCATGAATATACCTTCTGCAGAGCAGCCTGATTAATCATAAATAAAAATTGCAGTACTATTGAGGGTAATAGATGAATACTATGTTTTACTGGTACCAAGGCTTATTGACTTAAATAGATCATGTTGATAACATTGTTTTAATGAATTGTAGCTGCCAAGGCAAAGTAGAGGGCAGTTTGTGGTATAAGCTATAGCCCCAACATTTTAGGTAATGAGCACAGACTAAATTAAGATGACACAAAATACCCTGATTGCAATGATTCATTTGCAATTGGGCAAACAGTAATATAGATACAGTTGTGTAGCTGTAACTGGATTTTGATAGCTAACCTTTTTGCAGAATAATCACAATTATACACTTAGATCTGATTCACCGTAGTGTCCTGAGAGAAGAATATTACAGTTATTGCCAAACTGACTATATGTTTATAATGCCATCTGACAGACAGAAACTGGAAGTCAAATGCCGTTTCTCACTCCTTTGGAGTATGTTTGCACCATATAAAGAATTATATGAAATTGAATTTGGGTTTAATAAGAAATTTTGTCGTCAAGTATATAAAGACATAGATTGTTCTTTGTTTCATAATTATATATATATGTGTGTGTGTACAATTGTTTACAAAGCTATCTATATATTATTATTCATAATTATGTGATTACAGACATATGTGTGTGTACCATACTTGCATATATTCCCATACTCTTAAAAACAGAGGTTTTTAATTCCTGAGAGCTTGTGAGCATTAGGATATGAACTTCATATAATAAAAGCAACAGTTACAATCTTTAAAACTCAGTGGAATTACAACTGAAATCCTCTCACTATGACACTATGATTTGCTCTAACAAAGACCATAGGGGAACTAGAGTGGAAAATGTGGAATTCCAGATAAGAAAATGCTACAAGTTACAGATACTATGAAAAATGTTAATGAAAATGGTGCCCAAATAATCAACAAGTGTGTACAGGATCCAATAGCAAGCAAGTCTGGGCATATCTACCAGTTATAGACACTTTAATGGGGTTGGCTGCTAGCAAAGTATCACTATTAACAATAAATACATTTAAAATCTGTATTACAGATACAACAGAAAAAGATAAATCATGTATATCTTTTACCTTTATTTGTAAAGTCTTCTCTTCAGCACTATTTTACCTCATTTTTATGGGATATTTTTTGTAGACAGACCTGAAAAAGGTAATAATCACTCTTGTGGAAGGAAAAGTGAGTTATTCGAGGTATGATGAGAGAATATTTGGAGCTTTTGTTAATGTAGTTTAATCCTATATTTCTGAATATGAAACAAGACAAAAATACCCAAGAAGAGAGAGAAAAGGACAGTAGAGGTAAAAAACACAGTCTGTCTGCTGGGTAATGAGATATTGTATATTTTGCATGTTCTTATGACTTTCAGAGGACCTAATGAAACACATTATTTTCATTAATCTTTATCTCTGAACAAGATTCTCTTACTGTTTTTCTTTCTAGCTTCTAACAAAGTAGTTTTTATTATTTGCTTTTGGTGGCTTGTTAATTTTTCTAAACTTCAAATAATTATTTCTTCTGATTTTACGAATTTCCATGTTTCTGTTCAGTGACTTCTCAGAAAATAGTATAGTTGTAAAGATTATTCACAGCAAAGTGATTTTTAATTAATCTTAACAGACCTGCAAACCAAATGAGATTTGCCTATTTGCATCTTTTTTTGATCACAAAACTCAGACTGGATCCAAAATTATGTATAGTCTTTGCAGTTATCTATTCTCTCCCCTTGCCCCTCACGAATTTTTCCTTTACCACTTTCTTTCTGTTCCACCACTTCTGGGATGAGTCCATTTTCTTGCAGCTAGACAAGATTTGATATCTTTGTGTCTGAGAAATATTTTGTCAATACATGAATAACACAGGAAGTAGTGTGGAAAAATAGTCTAGGTCTTTTTTTTTTTTTTTTTTTTTCTGAGAATATCCATTTCAGTGCTCTGCACTAGAATGCTGTAAGCACACAGGGCTTATTGGTACAGTCCAACCAAAAGCAATCAAAGGTATGAACCAGTGAAGATTGCTTTCTACACAGAACAGAGATCTGAGCATTACTCTAGTATTTGCTGAAGGAAGGCTTAGCATTGATAAAGAAACTAAGTAGAAACAAAATGAGGGGATTTAGTCATCCATGGACTGACCTTTTATGTGCTCTAAGCCATTTTGCTAGCAAGTGTGGAGTTAGACATGATGCAGGCTAAGTAAGAACGACCACGTGCCACCCAGCCTTCACAATCTTCCCATCTCAGCAAGTGGCTGCAATATGAATTCTGTAAAGGGATGGAGAGAGATGACACCAGTCCTACAACTGGGAAGCAGAACCTGAACAATACACTTTTTTCCCCCTTTGCTCCAGCCCACAAAACTTTCTTCAAGCTATATATCAGAAATTTCATGGGCAATAGTACTCTGGAATGACACTGAAGATTAAAATTTAGTTGATAGAAACTGTAAATGCAGAAGTAAGCAAACAAAAGGAAAATAACTGTGGAGGAAGCTAGTTAAACTGTGTGACTTGAATTTTAAAAACCTTTCCTTTTATTTTCTATATAAAGTATTTGACTTTTCTCATCACTGTCTCAGAACATGAATACATGCTCTATAAAAGATCTTCATGCAGTGGTCATAATTATTTTGGAAAGAACATAAACCTTTTCTTCTTGAACATCCCTGTTGAGTTCCAGCTCATGCTTGCTGATGGAGATTACCTTTGCTTTGTCATGCTGATGAGCCTGTGCTGCAGACTCATCAGGGCAACCTCTCTCTCTGTTCCAACTTTGCTTATTTACACCTGTCACAACAGTTTGCCAGTGCAGCTGAGGAGCTTCTTCCATCCAAAAGTCCACGTTATAAAATGCCATAATAACATCTAAGGACAGCCTTCGGTTTCACTGGTCTTGCAATAATATGGATAGAGCTATAAAGGCATCCTACATAGTGTTACTTCTGAAGAGAGTGGGTTTACCCCACTGCTCACTCAGCTGCCCAGTAACCACTGTTTATGGAACACACACAGAGTGACAGGTATTAATTTGTGCTATTGTGTTGCTCCTGGTCATCTTGCTAAGCATCTGAATTTAAAGTAAAAACAGGTAGAAGAATATGAGCTGATTTAATTTCACAGTGTAAGTACCATAGCATAATACTTGCCATATACCAAATAAATTTTGGGGTTTTTTTTTTTGTTTTGTTTTGGTTTTTTTTGTTTGTTTTGGTTTTTTTTACATCTGTTTCTCTGGGAGAATGTTATAAAAATACTGAAAAACTTTTTTGCTCTTTTTTTTTTTTCTTTACTAGATTTCTTGGTGTTAAGTTGTTAAATCATATAATTTCAAATATGATGAAATATTAGAGCTTATTACTAAGTCTACCACTTGCTCTTTGCAAATGTCATGGTAGAAAAAAAAAAAAGGTACTGAACCTAGAAACATCTGCAGATAAAGCATCTGCCTTACTAAAAAGCAAAAGCTCTATTCTTACTACTACAGTAAATTTAGAAGACACATATTTATACCAACTACTAGATAGTGAAAACCACAAATTCATCTTGCAGTTTTATTTCTTTATTTTACAGCTACCAATGGAGCATACAAAATTATAGAGGACTTTTTTTCCTTTCTTTTTTTTTCTGTTGCCACTTTGTTACTCAGGTTACGCGTATATAAACTGCAGTGGAGAAGTTCTAAATAGGTAATAAAAAAGCACTTATTAGAAAGAAATGAAAGCTATACTGTAGAAAGTTCCGTACTTCTCTGATTAAGACATTCCAAACAGAATTGCTGACAGTCCCATGGAGCAATGACAAACTACATTATTCACTACAGAACAGGTCAGCTGGCCAAATCTCTGACCAGCTTTGAACACACTTTGGTCCCCCATCACTGGATTCAGTGAAAATGAAATACTGAATGCCCAGTTACTGAGTTTAACCCCATAAAGAGACAATGTCAAAATGTTGGCCATTTCACCAAGGGTCTGAAATGCTGGCTCTATTGGTAAAAATATGCTCTCACTTATGACACACAACTTGCACAAAGAATGAGTTCCTACAATGAACCACTGGCAATAATTTGCCAGATAATTTGAAATCAAGGTCTAAGTTTTGACTGTGTTCTCTTCTTTAATGACAATAAATTCTTTTCTGCTGTCATTTGCCAAATAATCATCCTTTTTTCTCTTTCAGTCAGGTTTTAGTTTGGGTCAACAATGTCTAAGAAGGCTTCTTAGACTTCACTTCTAACATGCTGTTAAACATCCTTCTTTTCCATTTTTTTCATGGTACCTAATTGGCACGAGAGGAATTTTACTGCCATAAGATCACTGGGAGTATTATTTACCATTGCCATTGTTATTTGAGCAGTTATCATCTTCTAATCATTATTTTTAATCATTGAAAACAAGCTGGCACGCAGAAATATCCATTTAAATGGCATCTGTTCTCTTTTCTCTATCAGTTTTCTTTATCTGTATGCTGGTACATAGACACTTATAAATGAGTCTGTGTGGAAGCAATTGGCCTTTGACTGATGCTCAGATGCAGTGAAGATGCTCCTGCATAATCAGAGAGAGGGAGGGAGGGAGAAAGAGAACAGTTTTGCCCTCCTAAACTTGTGACAGGCAAAGGAAATTCACAGCTGAGGGGAGCTAAATACAGCTCTTCTTATCTCAGTCAGAAACACTCTTTTCTAAGCTGCCTGCCTGAGCTTAAGCATAACAGTAAGTTCCAGGTAACGATATCCCAAAATAAAAGCTTAGTTATTGCAGCTGCAGTTTGAAGACTTGCTTTGCAACCCTAAGTCAGCAAGAGAGTGGGCACTGTGGGGAGGGGCAGAGGAAACTGAAAAGGAAAAAAATCAAGAACAAACAGACCAGGTTTCAAGCCCAGTATGCTAACCTGGGTAAGGCATTTAAAATGCACTTCCATTGTTATTTTTCAGAGCTCTTCCTCTATTCTTCCTTTCTTTAATCCCTAAGACTCCTACACCAGCATAAATTAAACCTCCTGAAAAATAAATTGAGTTCTTGGAATCTACAGTATCATCAAGTCTCCCCTGGACATTCATTTCTTAAATAGAAGTAGCCACTATTATCTGATGGCATTTCATAAACAGGTTAGAGCACCACAACAAGAACTGAAAAAATATAAAAGTCACCTTTCTGCTCTGCTGAAATACTGTGGCCCTCTGACATTCTGTTTTTTGAAAATATACCAGGGAACAAGATTTGTGGAGCTACACACATACATCATCAGTCTAAGAATTGATTTTGTACTGACAGAAATTAAGGCTTGGTGATTTCAGACAGCTTCAAGATTGAGGAGAAAAAATTTGAGGTCACAATTCTGTATTTCAGCAGCAAAGGTTTGCATGAATCCTGCTCCAAGAATCTTAATCCTTTACAGTGTCTGGTCCCTGATCCTGTTAGCTTTGTCAAGACCTGGCAAACCTGCACCAGTGTAAGGATATTTGAGACAGTTCTTTTTGCCACCTTTCTAATAAGAAGAGCAAAGCACTTTTGTTAAAGAATCTGTCTTAGTCTGCCAGCCAAATTTTCAACAGAATGCAAATGGAGAAAGAGGAAAAAACCAACCAAAATAACCATAAATGTGGCTGAGGGAAGGAAAAGGAGACACAAGAGAAAAGAAGGAATCCATATTACACATTGAAATCTAGTTTTGTTAAGTTTAGCTATGGAAATACCCCTCTTTGACTTATTTTGATCAGAATGTCTTTCAGAATCAGGCTGATGAAAGTCTACTGTTGTGATGACTGGAAATAGTGAGAGTAGCAGCTAGAAAGGCAAAACTCCCTGTCTGGTGAACCAAAGACAGTAGTGTCATCATTAAGTGAAGCTGTACAAGAGGTAGAAAACCTATTTTGTTCCTCAGGTTGTCACATAAGTTTTGATAGATGTATGTGTATTTCTTCATGCTCATCTACTATACTCCTAAATATAGACTTCTAAATGGGCAGAAATTATCTTTAAACTGTTGCTGAATATTAACATTTATCTTTGTTTCCTAGAACTCGCCAAACTTCTACATATTTCTGAGCATCTAAGCATGTTTCTGTCATTGAGAAACATGAACTGATACACAGCATTGTGTTGGAGTCCTCATAATTCATGCCAGAGCCTCTTAAATATCTTTCCAACAGTAAGCACTGGGGCAGGAAAAAAAAAAAGGATACCTGCCCATTATAAAGGCAGCTGCAAGATGGCAAGCTACCCTAGAAAGAAAAGAACAAGATATTGAAGGAAAAAATTAGATTTTCACCTTCTAGGTTGTTGAGACTAATGGAATTCAGAATAGAGAAGTATGGATAGAGGTCAGCTGGGAGCTCAGTGTGTAGTATTTTTAATTTATATCAGTTTTATGGTTGAGAAAAAGGCATAGTGAGCTACAAAAAAATGGTGCTGGTTCATTTGAGACCTGTTATAGCTGCAGTTACAGGGCATTTTAGGAAATAACCATTTTGCATGCATGTAAAAAGCTCTCAGGCAGGTTTTATCAACTTAAGCACCTCAGGAAGTAGCTCTGGGCCCTGGTTAGGCTGATGAGACCACTTATTTTTCTGGAATGGTGTATTTCAGTCTTTATAGGCCAAATTCCATCCAACCCTCCTGCAGCAACTGTGCTAAACCTCAAAGGCCTTTTCTTAGCCTTATCTTTCACCTGGAGCTCCTGTTTTAAATTGCCTAGTCTACCTACATAGTTTAGTATTCCTCCAGATCATAACATTGCTTAATGTAACGTGATGTGATGCAAATGTCGGCTTTAATCAATGCTAAAACAAATAACACTTTTTGGGGCAGCCTAGAAATTAGAAATGGTAAATAAATACTCCGCTGTCAGCATGTCTCTGCATCAGGCTGAGCAACAGTCTGGCTGTTCACTGCTGGTGGACTACAACAGTAATTTTGCTTTCACATTTTAATAATACTAGCAAATATTATCAAGAGGGTCTAGAACTTTGAAATGGTAATAATACAGTCTCATGAAATATGTTATCCTTGGATAAAACAGGATGAGTAACATACATCTACAGGGACAAACAAAAAACATGTTGTCTGAAAAATGATTTAGGTGATATAACTACTACTCTTCTTGCCAAAGGAAAATTTAGTTACTGGACTCCATTGCAATGTTTTGTTAGCAGGCACTTTACTTTAACTTGTCCATTCTTAACATCACTCAAGCACTTAGAATAATTTAATAGTATGAAAAACATACATAAATTGACCAGAGGAATGTAGCTTACTGACTGTCAGAAATTACCTCTGAACTTTGAGGTTTACTTGCAGAATTTGTAATTAATCACTGATTTAAATCAATGGTAGTACACTGACTCTCAGGGAAAATGAGCTATATTGTGATCAATGGCTGTGTTTTCAGACTGCAACTCTCATCCATGAAGATGAATGACTGAATTTTAACATCCTGTGATAAGGAATGTATGGTTTCTACAACCATCCTTGGGTCCTGGAAGACTTCAAGATGAAGAGTGGTCTTCTCAGTACAGTCATGCCATATAATATTTCTCCCATGACTGTTTTCATAGTACAAAATAAGAGTTTCAAGTTCCAAAACACTTTCACAAAGTTTTATTCTCAAAGTAGATTTCAGACATAGGTAGGATTTTTCGCAAAATTGTCCACAGGGAAGAGACCAGGGTCCAACAGACAACTACAGGACACAGCTGAGCCCATCAGCCACGCTGGTGCCATTTCCATGAAAATGTACTTTTAAAAGGGCAGAAAAAGCCACACAGGCAGTGGAGAAGAGAACGAAGAAGTGAGAAACAGCAGTGGAAACACCAAGGTCAGAAGAGAAGGAGGAGAAGGAGGTGCTCTGTGACAGACATCATCCTGAAGAACTCCTGGCCTTGGAAAGCCCAAGCTGAAACAGACTTAAAATGTGATGAGAGAGTGTCAGAGAGGAACCACTGTTTCCTGATGGTAACCACTCACTCCCCACCCTCCTGCACCACTTGGTGGGGGAGCAGAGGAGTGAAGGAGTGAAGTTGATCCTAGGAAAGGAGGGAGGAAAAGTGTTGTTTTAATGCTTGTCCTTTTGTTTTCCCCTACACAAATCAGTAGTTAAATATTTATTTTAATTTTCAATAAATTAATTTTCCCCACATCTAGTCTGTTTCACCTGTGATGGAAATTGGCAACGTATCTCCTTCTCTTTATCTTGGCCCATGAGCTTTCTCTGCCCTTTTCTTCCTATTTTCTCCTCCCTCAGCTGGCTGAGGACAGGACAGTGAACAATCAGCTAGGTAGGTGTTCAGCTGCTGGCCAAGGCTAACCCACCACAGAAACAATCATTTTTTCAGAGGCACTAGAAACAGAGGGGGGCATTTCACCTGCCATCCAAGAATAACCATCTGTATCTCCTTCACCCTAACAAAAGAAAAACATTTCAAAGGTGCTTACTAGCATTTACACAATACAGGTACAGAAATATGATGTCAGGAAGGCTGTTTTGGAGATCAATAACAAAGGCTGGCCATGCTGCGATGACAAAAGCCAGCACTTCCCAAAGAAATATCCTCACATCTTGATTCACTTGTGTCACCAAGCCTAAATTTCTGTATTTTGTTTTGTTTCCTTGCTTCAGTCTATACCAAACTGACAGGTACATAGGAGCTGTCTGCTAACATCAGATGCCTCCATAATAGGATTGCAGCAATTCTCTAAAGTTCTAGTTTCCAGATTTCCAGAATGCTCATCTTTCTACCTCAGAAAGAGCAAGATTGTTATTCTAGCACAGTCCAAAGAATAGAATAGTACACACGCCAAATTCCCTCTGGAGATGGCACTCTGTCTTAGAAACATCTTTTGCTGACCAGAGGGGTAATTCAGTGAAAGTAATGACTCAGCCACCTTGGCTACTAAGCAGAAGCAGTTCCAAACACCTGTAATCTACTTTGTCTCTGACAAACAGATTTTCTACTATTGGAATTTAAAAAAAAATACTTGTTAAGAAGGTGTTTCAGTAGGATTTCCTAAACTACCTTGTCCAAAAGAAGCCTCAACAGCAGTTGAGATTCTTTCCCTTCAGGTGCATCTTTAATGAACTTCTTTGCTTTCGCAAAAGTTTAAACAACCAAATCAGAAAAAAAATCTACAATATGATAAAGACTCATTTTAAACCACTTGGTAATATCCAGCAGGATTGTATATAAGATTATCTAAAGCCCACAGTTTCAGTTGCAAAGGAAGACTTGCTTAATATATTATTCCCATATTTTCATTTGTCCATTTACTCTGTGAACTGCAGAATTAAATAAAACAACAACAAAAAAAAAAATCATCTAGATCCTACAAAGAGAGTTCAGTTCAATTTAAGTTCAAAGAAAACTCTGCAAGATCCAAACTAGTTCTCCTTGACTCCCTTATTTATCATCTTCTGTTCAAGCCAAAGGTCTAACCCAGCTGATGCTTTAATTCAGGTCCTACACAATGGATTGTGGCTTTCTAATTAGTCCTACAGATGTTCCTGCACCAGGCTGAGGCAATTAGTGCCTAGAAGCACAGCTCCAGACAAGAGCTGGTAATTTTGGATGAATTTATCTCTCCACAACGGTACAAGGCATTTCTCCACAGCCAACAGTGTATATCCTCCAAGGCTCAGCTGTTTGGAGAGGAGATGTGGGGGAGAATAAGTTGTCCTTTTAAAGCTGATTCAACTAAATCACTTCCAACATATCTCTGTTGTAACTTCTACAACATGACCCACAAAGACAGATCCTTGGCCTCTCAAATTTCCAAAACATTTGTGAAAACCTCTCAGAGGAGAAACCTCTGATAAAAAGTCTTCTCAGACGTGAAACCTCTGATAAATCTGTGATTTGTCCATTTCACACCTACCTCAGCCCTAGAAGATAGAAACAGACAGCAATGCAGGAAGAGTCATATTTCAGGGACAAATATCAAGACTTAGCTCCAGTTAGCAGTTCTGCCTTAAGAACAGATTATTAGCAAAGATATATCAATGGGAATGAAACAGAAACTCCTAAAAATTGGAACAAGTAATGTAGAATGCCATGTCAAAGATGCCATCTGTTAAGAAGAAGAGGTTTTTGGACTATGGGAAGAATGATCTGATAACCTCTTCCATAGAATAAAGTGAGTTTATAGGTTACTACAGGTCATGAAAAATTGAGCTGTGTTCAGTTCATTTTAAATGGCTAATTTCCCATTCATAGCAAGGAGGTGTTGATCACTGATATGCAAAGGTAGAAGTATTTGAATCCAATAGCATTCAAAATTAAAAATTAAAAAGCAAGCTTTGGACATTCTGCAAGGAAACCTACTAGAGTCAAAGAATTGTCTTTCTTCCTTAAAGTCAACCACAGATGGGGTATAGTATCCCATTCATACTAAAACATATGCCACAGTACTTCTATTACATTTTAAGGACAGGAAAATGAAAAATAAAAAAACACCACACTGGAAACAACAATGAAACCATAGTTTAACTCTTCATTGTGTGTGTATGTTAGTAGCTTTCACATATTTGGCATTTATATTTTACTCTACTTCCATGTATTTAAGTAATTTTGAACTTCTTGGATATGAACTTTTTTCCATTCATCATTAATCAGTCTTCATGGCAGTAAGCAATTATTTGATTAGTTTCAGAAGCCTCTATTAGTGCATGATGAACAAGTGAAGAAAACTATATAGCAACTGTCTTTGCATAGAGTTTTGAAAACTATCTGCTCCATTTTCATTCTATTCTGCTATATGAATCTGCTTCCTAATCTATGTCTATTGTTTGAGCACTGTCTCCTTCGTATACACATGGAAATCCTCTTCCTCAATGACAGTTTCACTGTGTCAATGGAATACAGCTGTTCTGGAAGGAAACACCTTTAGAAGGAAGCACATGTAGATCTTAAGTTCTGATAACAGTGTTTAGTAGTGGAGATTATACCAGGAAATTAACACTGCATCAAGATTACATATATACATTGCTTACAGTTTTTACCATGCAAAAATAACCGAATCTTCAAATTCTTCTAGAAGTCTTTTCTACATTTCTGTTATTGTAGTTGTTAATAAAATAAGCAACCATAGCTGACACATGAAGTTGACTCTGTTATACTTCTCAGTCTACAATTCAAATGGTCAGTACAGCATATGAGACAAGTGAAACACAGAATGTAAAATTGTATTAATGGAAAAAATACTGCCAGCAGTTGGACTTACAAGAACACCTAAGGGAACTGAATGCCCACTGTTCACTGTTTTGAGGAAGAGAATTTCCACGTATGCCTGTTGCAGCATGTAGAGTTAATAAACATTTTTCTACCATAAGCCTTAGACTTCCTCTTTGACAATGTCTCCAGATGAGAGGCTTCTTCCTTACTCACACCTAAGCTCTGATAATAGCTCCACTCAAATTTAGTCTGAACATGAATATATGACATGAACAGGAGTTTTGAAAGGATTGGGAATCAAATCAGAAGGAAAGAATTGGCCCCATGTGAATATACAAGTTAATGAAAATACTGGAACTAGAGGTTTTCTTTCAGCTAGACCACTGATTAAGCTGATAAGAGGATATTGTGCTCATCCTCAGCACTGAAGAGCTCTCAGGGATACAAAGAGTTCCAAACACAATTCAAAGCCCAAAGAAAGATGCCTCTGAAAATGAGCTTTTAAAGCTTATCATAAAGAGGATTATATGATAGAGTAAAAAGTCAAGTTCCCTTCCAGGTAGAAGGTATTGGCTACTCACAAGTTCATTAGTTCTTTAGACACAAACATTACAAAGACACTGACTAGTACTTTAAACCACGTCATTCATGGAGAAAACAAGCAACAATGAAAAAAGTGAGAAAAAACAGATCTTTTTTCTACATTACCAAGTTAAATGGTAGCATCTCTGGGGTTTTTTTCTAGTTTTAGGTCATGAACAGACACCCTTTTGAAAGCCTGATGCAGTCAGACTCATGGTTTTTTTTAGATTCTGTATTCTTATATGAACTATATGAAATGTACCACATTATGATATACAGCAGGTCATACTGACTTCATTGTCCCCAGACAGCAATAATAGCATCATCTCTATATTCTGGAAAGCAATACCTAAAAGTACATAAAACTTTCAGCAATAGGTGTTCTTTCTGTTTCAGATGAAAGACAGTCCTCACCAACTGTCCACCTATGTTACTCACTGACTATGGATTTAACAGCCTTAAAGCAACCTTCTTAATCAACTTCCTTCTTAATTAAAAGTGATTTGTCCAGCTGCCTTAGACACAGCGAATATACCCTTAATGCATTGCCACCTTGAAAAATGTTCTTTGTAAGAACAAAATAAATAGAAGATACAGACTTTCGGGGGAGGGGGGGGGGGGGGGGAAAGAATCATGATCTTGCTACAAAGAAAGTAAAGGACTTCCTCTTACAAACAAGTAAACAAGTCATGTAATTCTTTACTTTTTAAGTCAACCAGAAAGAAAACATGTACAACCTTCTTTCCTATAACTCAAATATCATTTTGCTTCAAGACAGGCCAGAACTTCATTTCCTCAAGATTCTTCACAGCTTTGAAGTATAAGATACTGCAGAAGGCTTCCGTTTTCTGAGTCCTGAGTTTAAGGTTAGGCAGTCATTTAACGCCATCACTTTGAGAAGGAGCCTACTCTGAACATTGTTGATAAATGCAACTTTGTATGCACTACAAAGAAAAACATTTTTAAACAGTGATACCTAAGAAGTTTTTAAACAGTTGATTAATTGAGAAGTTTTAACACAGTTGATATTCTAGGGTATTCTCCCTTTACCCAGAAAATCGGTACAAATTACAGGCTTTGAATAATCTCCTTCCCCTTCATTAATGAAGGGATGATTCCTTACTCCTGTCATTGACAGAAAAACTTTCTCAGTAGCAAAAAATAATTGCTACTGGTGTTTCAAGTAAGTCCAACTCTTAGCCTTGTGTAACTTTCCTTAGATGACCCTTTCCATGGGCCTCTGTGTGCCTTTACATGGTGCACATGACTGTGGGAGTAGAGATCCCTCAGGTGACTACATGAATGGGTACCACTTCCCTGACCAAAGTCAACAGCTACCATCTCAGGAACATCGTAGTCACATTACTACAGCACTATTGTCTAACTAGCTTTAATGTAGAGCAACCAACCTACTTCTAGTTCTGATGTTTACTATGCCAGCAGTACTTTGAGGGTCTGTGTGCTGTGTAGACCTACTAGTACCATTTATAACTGAAATTAGTAAGATCCTTATCAAAAACTGAGATAAAAACTGACAAATAATAAAAAGTCATATTTGACAGTGGTTTTTTTACTTCATATGACATTTCCAAACCAGACAGAAAGACAGACCTATATTTAAAACAACTAAAATTCATCAACAATTAAACTTTTGAGACTAGTTTATTGCTTGATAAGGTAGCTCTGAAGATATTTTGCCTCCCTTCCCTTCCCCAGCATCTGAATGCAAACATTTGAAACATTTCCCATGAAATTTCTCTGCAAAGTCCTTCACCTCTCCCCAGAGAAGATCTGAACAGTTCATCTGTCAAGTTTAGTTTATATCCTTTATCCAAGAATTTAAAGGAACTACTCACAGTCCCTTAAGGTATAGGAAATGTCTTCCGTAAGTTCCAACCTTTGAGTCCTGAAATACTCCTCCTTTCCTTCTACAACCAATTCTTACCTCATACCTCTCTTAGCACAGCTTTCTCTCTTCCTCCTTGATAGTCTCAGAAAACCTTCAGAACATATTTGTAAACTTTCACCATCTTCTTCAGTCTTTCTGGTTATACTATTTTAATTTTTCCTATATCAACAAAATCTGAGTAAAATGTTCAGAATACGGTATTCTAGAAGCATAGGTTCCACAAAAAGAGATATTGAAGTATTCCAGATGATACTTCAGATGACTTTAGTTTTGTGATAAATCAGGAAAAGAAAAAAAGGTTGTAGACAGTAATTCTTTTTCACAGAGTATTTAAGATTATCAATATGTAGTTTACCTCAAACAGTTTGAATTGACTTCAACCAGTATTTCCCTATGTGTTGGGTTTATGTCTGGTAGAACTTTAGTAGCAGGGGAGGGAGCTACTGGTGTGGCTTCTGTAAGCAGCATTAAGAAGCTCCCCAGTCAGACCCATCTTTGAGCAAGGCAGAGCTAATCAGCACCCCTAGGAAAACATTTAAGAGAGGAAAAACCTGTTTAGCGAGTTCTTTTGTTTGGCTAGTTCCTTGTTTTGGAGGGAAGTGGGGTGTAAGAGAAACAATCATGTCAACACCAAGGTAAGTGAGGTCAGAGAGGGGAGGCAAGCTGGAGCAACCATTCCCCTTTTGCCCATGCTGAGATGGAAAGCTAAACCTCTTCAGTCCATGAAAAATATCAGTGGGGAAGAATTTCATCTGCAGCCCATGGAGGACCTAACACTGGAGCAGGTGGCTGCTCCCAAAGAAGGCAATGAATCTGAGGGAAGCCTGCATTGGGAGGATTACAGCCCATGGAGGAGACCCATGTTGATTGGAGAAGTCTGTAGAGGACTGTCTCCTGTGGGAGGGACACCACATTGCAGCACTGAGGACTGTAAGGTGTTTTCCTCCCAAGGATGTAGGAGTAGCAGAAACAACATGGAATGGACTGGGACTGATCACAATCCCCATGCCCTGCATCTCTGCACTGCTGGATGGGAGAAAGTAGCAGAACTGGGTGCAGGAAGAAGGGAGGGCTGGGGAGAAGGTTTTTTAAAGATCCTTTTTTTTTTTTTTTCTCCTTCACTGTCCTACTCTGATTCAATTGGCAAATTGGAGGCGATTTTGTTCTTTAAATTAAAATGTTTTTCCCCAAGTCAAATCTGTCTTTTGCCTGTGACTGTAACTGGTGAGAGAGCCCTCCCTGTTCTTGTCCTGACCCTCGAGCTTTTTGTTGTGTTTCTTCCTCATCCCACCAGAGTGGGGTAGGAAAGACAGGCCATGTGGTTGCTTTGTTGATGGCTGGGCTTAAACCACAACATCCTGATCCTAACATTCTTTGACAGTAGTCCCTGTAGATAGATTCCCCAGCAGCTAATCATATTGTTCTCAAACTTTTATGCCTTGAAGACTAAAACATCTAGTGATGCATTAAAAGGTACAGTGTCTTCCACTAACATCTAAAGTTTTGTCCAGCTCCTTCACTGTTTGGATCTTTCTTCTCTTTCTAGGGAAATGCACCCATAGCAAGACACTGTGAAAAGACTATTCTTGGAAAGATGTCTCTGGAGCAATGAGGAAGCAAAAAGGAGCACGGAGGAATTCTCAGTTTTCATCACCCAGTGAAGGTGACTCCAGATAAAATATCACCTCCATATGACCTTTCCCAAGGGAATAATGATTATTAGACTGTAGCTATGGCTTACCACACAGAAGACTATCATTTCTCTGCTGGATTGTGAATCATGAACTACTGGTTTACTTTCAGTTTAAATTATCAGCTAATTATTATTTCTCAGGCAAGCAATAATCCCTTTCATGAGGGAAAGCCTTCAAAGGGAATATATTCAATTGAGAACACAAAGAGCTTAGAAATACAAAGCGAAGAAAGGTTAATCTCAGTGTGGTGCAAGTTTTCTCCCTTCTCTAAATTCTCTAAACAGTCCAGAGTCTCAAGTGGTTGGAAAGGCCTCGAAGACGGAGATTTTAATTTACCCCTCTGCTATAATCCATTTAAAATGTACAGTTGTGAACCTGACTGATTGGTATTTTAAAAGCAGCAGCCTAAAAGTGAAATGGTGGCAGGCAAGATTAAACAGAAGGACAGAGAAACAGCAGTGCTGGTAAAACTGTAATAAACTCAGGGGGAAAAACACAGTTTAGCCAGAAGAACAGTTAAATACTTGATTTGGGGTTAGCTGATAGCACTGGCCAGGAGATATTCTGCAGAATTAATTTTTACAAATGAAGTTACTCTGTTATTTTTCACCAAGCAGGAAGAATACAGACATTCTCTCAGTTATTAATTTCTGGTTTCATTTTGAAGTACAGGACCAACCAGCCATGAAAATATGCCAATATGGACTGTGGAGTTGGTATGTGGGGATAAAGATAATGGTTTGTTTCCCTGCTGTGAGCCATTAGTTTCTAAGTGAAAGGCACTGCTGCCTTTCTTCCAGAAGGTAGGGGAGTGGAATGATGCTGGGATATCTGCCTGCTGGGTTTTCAAGATTCCTCCTTCCCCACTGCATTATGCAGAGATGCTGGAAAGACTCACACCAAGGAGAGCAGCTGATCACTAAGGCTCAGTATGCAACCCAAGGCAGATGTGCTTGCAGCACACCACTAGCCTCAGGCTGGACACCTGGGGAGCTGCTCAGAGCGTGTTGATGGTCTACATGGGCCTCCTGCCCACAGAAATCACCAAACAAGCAGCAGAGTTTATTTGGGTCCTGTCACGGTCTCCCTTGCGTGTCTGATCCCAGTACTACCTCAGGAAGCAACTACAGCCTGCTCTGGAAAAGAAGTAGTACTAGCAGAGTTGTAGCAAGAATAATGTCACTCAGAAAAGCACATCTCAGCAGAGTATGGCATAGCACTCTTTATAATGCCCGAGGGCCCTCAGGAACCCACATCAGTTCCTCTCACGCCTCCAAAATTTTCTTTTAAACTCAGCATTTTTGTCCTTTGTTGTTATGCTTTGCTAAGAAAGGATCACAGGTAATTATGCAGTTGCCTTTTTAGTCTGTTAGAAGACTAGAGTTCCAGGATTTTAATTTTTTTTTAGTGGTATGTCATAGGTTCTTAGTCTAGTCCTGCCTGTTCCTCTATCTTTGAACTTTCTTTGGATGTCTGAAATGTTGAGCTGCTCATCTGCCTGGCTAATAGCTCAAAATGCCATGCAAGCATCACTTTATAGTTTGATGGGGTTTTTTTGAGTATTAGTTTAGCTGATGCAGCCGAGTTTCCCTGAGGGGGAAGTGGGGAATGGCAGAGGAGACAAGAAAGAACAAAACCACAAAAAAGCAAGTGAGATATGGGAAGCAATTGTATCACCAGATTCTAGACCTTGCTGGGATAAGGAACTGAAAGGATTGCTGAGAGGTGAGAAAAACTTTTACAAAGTCAAAATACAAACTACTGGGGGAAAAAAAAACCCTACTAAAACATAATGAGAAAATATTACAAGATTTTACTCATTTTTAACTAAGGATTAGAAATTGAATTGCAGCAAGTACCCCTAATTTTTCAGGTGTTGTGTTTTAGCCATATAGGCTATTTTACTGTAGTGGTGATTTTCATTCATTTGCATCTCTTTTAAACTCATTAATTATTATTTGGCTTCTAGTTGTTTAACTCCCTACCTGGCATTGAAACTTGATTACAAAAAGAGAACTGTTTCAGTGAACAAAGACAATTCATGCCAGTTCTACACAGTGGTATAAAATATAATTTTCTAAAATAGGTTTGTAACAAAATAAACATGCCTCCAGTGCAGAGTTCATGGGAAAATACAAATTCAGTATTAGCAAACCTGTCTTCAAATCTAAAGGAGGTAGCTAAGGATATTTCTGTTGTGAGGTCCCTCCACTGCAGTTAAATCAACAACTCCAGTCTCTCAGTGGAAATTACAATGATGCCCTTGATCAAAATCTGAGAACAATGTCTGGCAAAGTGGCTCTTGTTCTGTTTCCTAAGGCAGCAATAGGATGGTACTGGCTCCATGCTAAGAGATATTAAAAGATTTGCTTCTGGAGAGGAGCAAACTGAAATGCTCCAGGGCAAAACGACTGCAGAGTGTACAGAAAGCTGATAGATTTTAAAGGCAATCATACACTGAGAAATTAACAATTCCCACTGATTGAATCACATACTAGGTGGTCCACATAGTCAAATACCATTTGTTTCTATCTTTGCAGCGTCTAAGTGTTTGCAAGTTTATTACAGCTGCCTGTATCAGAAGACACTCTGTCTGATAGAAAGTGCACCGTTAATGTTTGTTTGCATGCTTCTGACTCTACTGCCCAGTTATTGACCACTAATCCCCAGCAGTCTGAAGGACGAGTCAGTTTTGATGTATAACTTTCCTTAATGGGTTTTTGGAATACTCTGATGATAACACATGCACATTTATCTTCATTGTTTCTGATGGGAAATTTCAAGGTTGTCTGTAACAAGATTTTCACATTTAGTTAAATAATTATATATAGAATTTTAAAGCACTCTCTTATCAGAAGACAGCTACAAACCTCTAACAAATTGTACATGGATGAAGATGTGTATTGCAGTGATAGGGCGATGGGTAATGGCTTCAGACTGGAGGAGGATAGATTTAGATTAGATGTAAAGAAAAAGTTCTTTACTCTGAGGGTGGTGAGACACTGGAACAGGACACCCAAGGAAGTTGTGGATGTTCCGTCACTGGATGTGTTCAAGACCAGGTTGGATGGGCCTTTGAGCAACCTGTCTAGTGCAAGGGGTTGGAACTAGATGATCTTTAAGGCATCTTCCAACACAAACGATCCTATGATATCTCAGCAAAAAAGTATTTCAAAGCCTTTCTACACATTGCTGTAGAATTCTAAATACAGGGAATCAAACCCTGTTCTCAGTGGAGATTACTGTTAAGTCACAAACACACATACTCAGTGCAACTAACCTGCATGAATTAAGTAGCAGCTACTGATGAGAGCAGTGCTGAATGTTCATTGACAGTCTGAACAATGATGGTGTGATCTCACTGAGTTTACTATGTGCGGTAATTTCCAAAACCAATACTTTGATGCAAAACACTGCTCTCCCATGTCAGAAGATACAACTTTCAGTTACAAAATATCTTTGCTCGTGCAGTTGCAGCTGTAAATCAGTGTAATTCTATTGATTTCAGAGGAGGAATACTGCCTTACACTGAAAGTGTGGTCCTGTCAACTTTTAAATAAAATCAGACCAGCAGTCTCACTACACAGACTAAATTTTGCTATTAATTTTATTTATTCTCTGACATTTTTCCCCCCACACTCATTCAGACCTTAGGCAGTGCTGAGCTGCACTTGTGACTACAACTTAATTTACTGCAACTATGGAGGTCTTAGACTCTTCTAATAATGCCTGTAGGACAAACTACAAGTAAAAACCAGTATTAAGATAGTGTGCTTTGTTATCAGCAACAGATCCAAAACAGGCAACAGATAAGCAGGATAAAATTGCTTTTGTGTATTATCATTAGTAACAGCAGAAAAAATCACTGTAGCTTCCTATGTCTTTCCTGAGAGTTTTGTATTCAGAGGATACTGGCCAGGTAGCTCTGTTCCTGGTTACTTCTTGAGGTGAACCCTGACCCCTAAATTCTTCTGAGGATCTATTTTAATTAATGACTGTTGTATTTACCTTCTAATAGTTGTAAAAAATACCTATATTATTAAAAATATTTGTAGTAGTAGGGAAGCTCTAGGCACACAACTATCCCGTCTCCTTAATCAGTATGGTTCCTACTAAGGATATGCATAAATTTTCCTTCTTATACTTGAAGGTCAACAACATGACCTTCTTTTATTTATTAATTATTTATAATTTATAATTATTTGTTCTAGTTCTATGACAGGTCCTTCTTTACAAGAAATGATGAGTACTTTGCATTCATTAATTCACTGTTAATTTTAACAGCTCTGAGTAGCATTATTGACATCTTCTGGATAGAAACTGAGGCAAAAGGAAACTACTTATCTCAAAAAAAATAGAAAATATTTGAGTCACACAGATTCAGCGGTAGTGTAGGAAAAATTGAACCTTAAAATTACAAGTCTTAAGGCTTATATCTAACCTTTGATTTGTGCTCTGAGCATAGCCTCCAGAATCAGCCTGAAGCTATGGCTTCTTGTAGAGGTCTTTATGGAATGTAACAGAAGCTGGGAAAAAAAAAGGTCAGTATTCAGATATCAGTGTCCCTCTTTATTTATCCAGTTCCAGTATGAAGCTTAGTAAAGTATCTGAACTTCTTCCAGGTTATCTATCTTAATGTGCCATGGGGAAAATGCATTCAAGAACTCAACCAGCTGTGAAGACACTGCTGCTGAGAGCTCACTGACCTCAACAGCAGGGCCATGTAAGAATATCCCCCCAAAAAAATCGTTCTCAAGGACGTTTTGTCCTTTTTGTCTTTTCACATCCTTATGAGAGTGCTATGAAAGATCTGCTGCTTATTTACCATTTCTTGTCAGATGACTTCACACCAGACAGAAGTCTCTCAGGGGTTCTTCAGACACCAGTAGGTTGATACACTGCATCATCAGGACTGCTGAGGAAAGGGCTTGGTTTTTATGTCAGCATCACTTTCACAGTGATCGTCTCTCGCCTTCCACAGTTCTCATCTGTGCATGTGTGAATTAACCTGGGACTAAATAGAAAATGAGAAAATGAAGGTGCAGAAACATGTAAAAGTATGGACAGCAGTGTAGAAGTTTAGGAAGACAGTGATTTCTAATGCAAGGAGAAGAATCAGGTATCAGATTTGCTGAGGAACGTTCAAGATGATGGTAGCAAACAGCTCTAAACAAGGAGAAGGATGGGGAAACCTGAGCTGATGCTTCTTAAAGGAAGGAATACATGAGAGAACACAAAAGCCACATCTAAACTGACACAATCCATCAGGGACTGGTAATTAATTGTGAAAATTTTCATCTACCAATATGTACCCAACATGAGCTAGTTGGGTCTGAAAGCAGTTACCATATGCTGGCTACTCACTGGCTTGTGTAAAATAACTTCAGTACTTATGGTCCTCTTGACAAAAGAGAGGTGAGAGCATCACAGAAATCACCCTTAACAAAGGTAGCTCTGTTGGCAGTCTCAGGGCATGTGGACTGGGTTCCTTCCTCCCATCATGCCACAGTGCAGGACCTTAGGCCATGAGGAGGAGTGCAGAAACAGCTTTACCTACTGCTGTGGAAAGTAGAAGTTACTTTTTTTTTGGTAGCATTCTTAAATATCCATAGGTTTCATTTGGACACTTCAAGCTCCTAATCTACATTTTAAAAGAGCTCTTCAATTTCTATTGCAGATGTTATTGGCTAATAATAATACTGAATATTACTAAGAAGTATTTATTTATCATGAATCTTATTTACTAATTACTACAAAGTAAAATCTAATATTAGATACTACAAAGATATAGTTGGGAACTTATTCTGGTTCTGTGTTTACATTTAGTAAATTCAGCAAGCAAGTTTTGTGCACACCCAAATCTTAGCAGTCTTAGTTTTGTAGAATATATGTAGCCTGACAATGAGAAATGAATTCATTTTAGCTCTTTTCAGGTATGTATTGCTGAAATTCACTCTATTGATAGTAATAATGAAAAAAATGTTTACCTTAAAAATATAGATGACAGATTTTACTTTGAAGTACATAAAGGCTTTGCCTAATTCCCTCATTCATCAGGTACTCAATACTGTGGAAGATAGAGTTTTGATTCTTTTGAGCTAAAAAGCCATTCAAAACATTATGTTCTCAAAGGTTTGGTGTTATGAAATACCACAGTTCATTGTATGATTTGTACACTGGAAAGAACATCTACAATCTAAAAGAAAATGATAAATAGATCCTATTATACCTTAAGTAACCTTAAAACTTTAAGTAGCAGCTAGCAAGACATAATACCAGAGATACTTCCAGGGAAAAAAAGAATATATGATGCTAAAGGGAATGCAAGTATAGCTGGGATTCTTGACTTACCTAAAATGAATGTATAAGAGTCTGCAGAAATCTGTGGCATTTCCCAGAACTCTGAGATGATTAAAGCATTTCCATGACTCCTTTCCCAGAGTTTTTATGTTGACTGCATCCCTCTTTCATCACCTTTGCACACTATGTTTATAATGAATTAAAAACATTTTCTGGGACTGACTACACAAGGAAGCTGACGCTTACAGGCAGATCCTTCAGTGGACCAGCGAGGCAGAGAACAAAATGTATTTGAGGGAAATAATGAGGTGTGATTTTCTCCTGGGTATTTGCTTTCAGTGTGAGCACTGCTCTTTGCCCCATGGCAAGCCTAATAGAAAGTTACAACCTTTTGTAAAATGACAAGGCAAAGAAGAGGGAGTCACACATCATGGCTGTGAAGGATCCTGGAAGGGGAAGGACAATGGGATTAGCCTAAAATCAGCACTGGTAGAGGTGAAGCGATTGTGGGGGACAGCAAGAGCACTCCTCCTGGCAGTAACAATCAGGAAGGACATCTTTCATGAGCTAAAAAACCTTTTTCCAATCAAACTGGCTGATAAAGTGAAATTTTAGCTCCAAAGCTTCACTTCTGTGAGATGGATGATGTTCTATTTACTTTACTATTTCAGGAATGAAAGAGAAAAAAAGGAGTGGAAAGCAGCAGGCAAGGAAAAAATTTAAAGCAAGCACAGGCATTGCTCTCAGACAGAGCCGTGTGTGAGACTATCTTCACCCGAATGAATATTATCATCATGCTCCCAAAGAGAAAAGAATATATGACGTGTAGAAAATAAATAACATCAGAAAATAAGTAGCCAGGCACTATTTATTTTTTTTCACAGTGTAACCAATCAACTTCACAGCAGATACAGTAAAAACAATGCATTACAACTGCTTTACAAAGTTCAGTGTTGAAACTCTCTTGATTCTTACCAGTTTAAGAGACATTAGAGCACAAACATCTAATCTGTTTATTTTGCACAGAACACATGGTATTCAATGGTGGGGTTTTATTTACTTTTTAAGACTATGGCTTTCAGAATTTTACATTTAGAAGATTACAGGCTACGTCTCAGAAACATCTGTATGAACCATGCACCAGGGTGCAAGCACATTGCCATTCAATGCACAAGGACTAGTGCAACATTTATATGACAATTCAATAGACATTAACATTCACAGTACGGTCATGAGCTATAAAACCTTTCCTTCAAACTATTAGTCGTCTCCTGGCAATAGGTTTCTGAGATTTCTTTTCTACAAGTCCTTATATATAACCCAGCTCTCTCCCATAATCTTACTTCAGAAATTCTGTTTTCAGAGCCTTGAGCAGCCAAGCCCCTTCTGATAAAGAAGGCCAAAACCACCTCCTTTCTGAACTTGTATTATTCCTGCCATCAGCCTCAAAGTCTTATCAGCTCTCAATTAAAATCTGCTTTTAGCAGCTGATGTACTATTCTGCATGAGGTATACTGTTGTGAAAAAAACCCCACAGGGTGAAATCCCTCTATTTGTTTTCATCTCTCCACAGACTTCCAGAAAACTAAAAAAAAAAAAAACCCAAACCAATAAACAATCAAAGAAAGAAACAAAAATTCCATAGGCAAGAGAGAACAAATGGCTAGAAAATTTTAGCCTTGAACTGTATTTGAACTTTCTGCAATATTCTATATCAATCTAAACTTTACATTCATTTAAAACACTGTCAGTGATGCCTAATTACTTGCTTCTGGAGTGCATCTACTCTGCAAATGTAATCACAGAAACTTTCTCAGCACTGAAGAATTTTCACCAAAGAGGGAATTTTCATGTTTACCTTTAGTGACCAATGCCTACCTTCAACCAGGACATTTGTATTCTCCCTTTCTTCTTCAGCAAAAAGAGTTAAATTAAAGATGAATCCACAAACCCATCAAATAGAGTCATAATTATTTTATAAGCTTATGAACCACTTCTACATTCTAACTGTGCAAATCTAAATGGTTTTTCTTTAGGACTTTTCTGATCGCATTTAAATCATAAATTTATGGGCAGGGACAGCTTGTTAAAATGACAATCAGAACTTGAGGTATCTGTAAAAAAAATTGTATTTTGCTTTCCAGTCTACATATGGATATATATATATGTCTTTGCTATTGCAAATATAATTTCTACCACACTCACAAAGTCACAGCTGTATGGGATTTAGCCAAGAACATCATAATTTTATCATCTCTGAAGTTTACTGGTTCAGCCATGC
Source organism: Todiramphus chloris collaris (assembly GCA_025345505.1). NCBI lineage: Eukaryota > Metazoa > Chordata > Aves > Coraciiformes > Alcedinidae > Todiramphus > Todiramphus chloris. The sequence goes on along the minus strand of JANVCC010000035.1, from coordinate 16,739,407 downwards.
TAATTAACAATGTTGTCAAATATTAAAATTATGGTATCAATGTTTCACTCTAACACAGCAGACAGACTTTGTCAAAATGGAGACACAAATAACAATTAATTTAATACCTGCAAATGCTTCAGTTTTGGAATTGCAGATAAAAAATTATGGTATTTTAAGAGAGGCTGAAGAAGTCATGGCTTAATCACATTAAAAGCCTGTGAGGATACCTTGATGTTTCTAGGTAATTCAATATAATAATAGAGAAGTGCATACCAAGGCTATTGGAAAAGTACCAAATAACTGAGTAGAACTGTAAATATCAGCACACTTATAATAATAATATTAGCCCAACTGAGGAGGATTCTGGAAGGAAAATGGAAACAGAAGAATAAATTTGCATCAATATATTTTATATATATAATCCTTAGACGCAATGCTGAGAGTTACAAAATTTATCTTAATGTTCTGTATTTTTTTTCAGTAAGTTATCTACAGGGGCTTTAATAAATAATTTAAAAATTAACATTGAGGCATAATATTGCAATATTTTCCACTGGTGCCAAAACACTACCAAAATAAATATATGGTATGAATTTTCACTTAGGTAGTTAAAAATATCAGCATTTTTAAAAAAAAAGAAAAAAAAAAAAGGATGCACTAGTAAGGGGCAAACTGAATCACTGAAACACTATGTGAACTATAGATGCTGGGACAGACACTTGCATTGAGTGTATTTGAAGAATGGAACTGAATATAATGAATACTGAGACATATAATAAATCATCAAGTATTACTTTTGAAGGATATTTCTGTAAATATAGTTTTTTAGACCATATATTGTAATTGTTTACAAAACTTCACTGAAGGGGAATAAAAATTATAGCAGTATTATTTATGAAATTAGAAACAGCAATTAAGAAGAAATACTAGATTTTTCAAGATAGAAAACATCATGAGATTTCCAGAATCTGATCCCTCAGTCTCATTTAAGTATTTATCATCTATAGCATTTTAAACTGTAAGTAAAGTTGTGATAATGTGACTGTTCATGTTTGCACAAAAAGTCTAAGCATTCACAGTGGACTGGGAAGATGCACAAACCATTAAGACTTCTTTCAGTGACTAAAGCGTGAAGACAGGTTGTATATTTACACTGAGTCTATGAATAGGCAAATGTCCACATTTACCTGACTTGGAAAATCTGAGCCATAGTGCAAGTGTCTTCATTGTTCCCGCTCCCATGCTGTCAGTAGGCAGAGGGACAAACATGACTTTACGTGTTTGAAATGACCATGAACTGTTTTCTGCAGATTTCCCAAGCCAAAAGATTCTTATTTACTGTCTTCCTATGGAGGAAAAATAATTCAAGGGGAAATAGACATCTGCAGTGAAATAATGATTCATCCTCACTTCCCACCCACAGGAGCTGTTTCTGGGTTTTGCTTTTAAATACTGAATTGGCAAAAGTAATATATCCTCTGTGGGGGCAGTACTGGTCATTGCTGTTAACAGCCTTCAATGTTTTCAAGTCTAAATGACAAAACAATCTTAATGCCACCCTACAGAGCCAGTCTGCCTCCTCAGCAGGATCAACTGAAAATCACTTTTCCAATGTTTGGCGGCAAGACGTCTCCTACCTGCAGTGCCCGGAGAGGGAAACTTCAAGAGGAAACCTTTCCTTTTGAATTCAGCAAGGCTCAAGCCCTGATGATAAAGATGATTCTGTGAAGCCCGGAACACACAACAGAATCACTTCCAACCTGAAAGATGTTTGAGTTTCAGGTAGGCATGCAGAGATATATGGAAAAGCAGCTACTATAAAGAATTACAAAAGAGAAGCCCTTATTACTGCAAGCAGACTCCTCTCTCTTGATCATGTCAGCTAGTGGGACTCAGGCCCTGTTGTCAGTAGCAAAATTGTCTTCATTTACACACTCCATACACCTACTCTTCTGAAACTCTTTTTCTTGGCTAAGAAAAGCAACTGAGAGGAAGAACAAGGTAGAATAGTTTACAGTTCTTCTGTCTTACATCCCCCATGGTTCCCCTCACACAGCTCAATTAACATTGATCTACCATAAGCAAAATCTGCAGGTAAAGCAAGATCTGACACTAGGAAGGGGAATGAGATTGCCCAGGAATTTCACAGTGTCATGGGTTTGTTTTTGTTTTGTTTTTTTTTTTCTTAAAATACCATAAGAGTTTTAAACTTCTTTTAGAAACAATATATTGCTAGCGGGCAATAGGACCCACCTATGGAAAAAAGGGCTAGCTCCTTTAGTCTATTGCAGTTTTAGATAATCTCCTATTTCCATAGGCTGTCTGAGATATCCTCTAAAGCCTTCATCAGAAGTTTAGTATTTGCTGCCTTTTCACTGGCATCATAACAGAACCAAAAGACAACTCAGAACTCACAATACTGAGCCCTGAAAAGATTTAGATGCCTTGCCCAGGAGCGCAATCACAACTTTCCCCCTGTACCACAGAAGGAATACCTCAGTACCTTCGTAACAGGATAGGCAACTCAATGAAACTGCTCCTGTACAAAGATAAACATTAAGTGCAAGGATGCTTTTCCATCATTTTGGAAGTCATAGCACGCATCCATCTTCTCAAGGGAAGCGTGTACCCTGTTTCAAATTACAGTCTCACAGGCAGAAATCACCCATCCTTTTAACCAGAAACTGTTACCAGTCTCCTTGGATTACACCCAGTGTTATCACAATTCATCTTTCCCACTCCCTGAAGGAGAGAGGGACTCAGTGACTGAATGTAGTCTGGGTCAGGTTTCCATTCCCACGTTTTAACTCTCAAGGGGACTAACAGTGGTGCAGACACCTGGCTATTATCTGTTTCCCAACGTTTGTGCTACTAATTAATGATCAATATTTTAAAAAGTTTTATCAGTAGTAATAAAAGTGAATAAAGAAAACAAAACAACCTTTTTCTGATTTAACCTAATTTCTGATTTTCTGTCTGACATTCCACCAGAATGACCACTCAAAGATAACTATTGCTGATTTAGTCTGCAGTTAATGTACAGGAAATGCACAGGTTTGTTTTTTACTGAAAAGAATATAAAATAGATTTAATTATGTTGCAGGAAAATCTAAAGCATTATCAGAAATACCAGTGAGAAACCTATTAACTAAATACTAGTAAGTCACTTGGATCCACACAACTGGATTCTGGAATCACTGCCTCCAGTGACGTTTTCCCCCTAGTCTTTCCCTTCCCTTTACATCAGCTTTCAGTGCAGATTCTCAACAGAATGAAATACGCCCATGATAAGAAGCCACCCTTCTGACACCAGGTGCAAGCTCCCATCACCTGTCTTGGACCAGAACTTCGTCATAGTCTTGCATGTAGTCAGATGATCCTACCCATCTGGTTGAAATATTAACTTACAAAACAATAAAATAAAGGTAACTTTTCAGGTTGTGATTCATCTGGAAACACAGCTTTACAAGTGCTATTGCTAGTACAAGTGAAGCAGACTGAAAAGGGAAGGACAGATCTACTGCTTTCATTGACTTGAACTACTTAGGTACACAGTTAATGGCATGAAGCAACACAGAGACCTTTGCTATAGCCTGGCAAATATTCTACCTTTCCCGTTGAGTCAGTCGCCCTACAGCACATTCACTGGGGCATGTGAACATTCACTGAGCATTATGAGGAAAAGCAGCACATTTCTAATTCCTGACCTTGTAGGAATTCTACATCAGTTTCTATTTTCTTCATCTATTATAAAAAAAAAACTACAGTATTATTTCACAAACATAAACCATCACATTTATGGGACAACTGAGAGAAATGACAATGAATTGAAATATAATTATATTAACAATTATTTTAAAAAATACATATTAGATGCATTTGCACTAAAACATTTGTAAACTGAAATGATAACCGATGCAATTAAACAAAGTATATCTTACTTTAGGCAGGTAGATATATAAATCCAGACTCCTCCTGTTGGGCTTTCAATTGAAAGGTCAAATGTGTTTACAAATTACAAAGTTTGTCTATCAATTTTAAACAAATATTTTACTAACATAGCAAATAAGCAACGGAAAATTATAAAAACTTCTTCAAAGTCTTACACAATCCTATGTCTCTGAGTGTCAGAAAACCAGATAAGGTTAAAGCCTTTGAAGCACAGCAACATGTGAACATAAAATGCCTTACCCAGAGCTCATGCTTTGGTTGCACTGCCACTACATAAAACAGTTTCATTCAGACACGGAAGACATGCACTGAAGATCAGTAAGGTACAATCATAGACAAAACCTTACCAAATAATAACAAACTGAGCTGTATTCACTACCAAATAGACAAGTGATGAACACTAGTACAGAAATATCAAGGAAGAGTCTCTCTTTTGAAAAATACCTTTCAGGAGATACCTAAGAAAGGTGTGGTATAAAAGTTTCCCCAGACTTTTCCACCTCTCCACCTTTATGGCAATTTCTCCTCTTGAGTCCCTCTCTTTCAGTGAGAAAACTTGTTACTAAGAGGCTCTGGCTCACATCCTTAATGTTCAATCATTTGAGCTACTCAACACTCATTATTGAAATTAGTGCAAATTAAGCATGTGTTAATGGCATCAATTCCAGATAGCATCACTCTTTATGGCAGTACATAAGCACATGCTATTCTCAATTCTGGTCTAATTACAGTACTGATTAGGAACAGGTTTAAGCATGTGCTTAAGCAGTAATGGTCAGAATAATATGACTCCAAATACTGTGATCCCAGCTATCCAGGTAGGTCTGAAAAATGATTGCACCATCTAAGTCCAAGTAATTATAGTCTCTGTTTCTTGCCATTTTTTTGAGTATCACTAAAATTTCTTGGAATCAAGTGTTTACATGCAAATTAGAAAGAAAACACATAGGACTAAACCAACACAATTATTACATGCCATGTTACAGTTCACTGCATTCCCATTTCTATTTGCACTCACAATACTATGGGAAACTAAAATAATTTCATCAGAAACAAATGAAATACACAGAAACGTTTGTCAACAGACATAAGCAAGTGTATCCATAAGCCAAACAGCCATAACATTTGATAGGTTTAATACTACATTACATTGTTTCATAGAAATTAGAGATGAAAGACTTCTTATCCATCCCTTGCCAATTCTGGATGTTTTCTGTTCTCCAATTCAGTCACTGGAGGCTGATTGGCAACTGACAACCACAAAAATAGAAAATGCTAACTAGATGTGCCAGAGGAGAGCAGGCTGTGAAATCTGTATTTCCTCTTGTAAAGTGCCAAGTTTTTTCAAGTTCTTTTTGTTTAAAGGTGAATTAATGAAACTCAGGGAGTCAAAAAATCTGGGCCTTGTATTGTGTAGTGAGTAGACTGCTTTACAAGTACACATTCAACATACTGCTGCTGAAGCCACCTTCATTCCTCCTACAGAGGAATGTGTTTAGTGTGCTGTCAAAAAAGCATCAAACTGCAGTATGGAATTAAAACTGACACATTTTCATTGTACTGAACGTGTTCTGAAAATGAGACTCTAAAGAAAGAATAAATTATAGCAGATAAGAGTTGTTAATGATGCCACACTTCTACTCTCAGTCTAACAGTCAGAAGTAGTCGGTGCTCAGAAAGGTCATGCAACAAATAATGTCAGCCAACCTCGACTGCAGGCTTTCAGATTCTCTCAACCACTTTCCTATTTCATCAGATAAATTCTGATATAAAGTTTGCATTAAAATGAGATCTTCTCTGTCACACTTTCTTCCAGAACCCCTACATAGAGTCTTGCAATCTCCATTAAACTTTGGGTCTGAACACTGCGGTAACATTTCATCTGAAATGTGTACTGCATATCATATCTAATCATGTCTGGTACCAACTAGAATATAAAAATACATTAATCTTTTCTGAAAAATTCAGAGGAGGGAGACCATTCAAAAGGAATATTGGGGGGAGGGGGGCTTCATGTATCATTTTCTATTATTAGACATTAATCATGGCTTTATCTCCAGTACTGAACATCCTTACCTACAGCCAAATGCTAATCCCATTAATCCTCTTTAAAGATCTGTAAGGTCTTCTGTGTAATTCTGACTTTTACTTAATGCATATCTTAATTTTACAGTGATTTTTGCAAGCTCACATGAGACCAGTTTCTTTTTGAGAAGAAAGACTGCACTTTTCCAAAATGAAGACAATGGATTTAAAAATAGAAATGAGATACTAAATGCTGTCAGACAGCAATAGACAACACAGAGAAGTCTGTCCAGAAACGCTGCTACTGAAGAATTGCTACCAAAGCAAACAGAAGCTCCGACCACAGCAATGCTGGAGAACCGGTCCTATGATTTTTGAGGGGATACATCCCACCTTGGAGAAGGATCTGCAATACATGAATATAATTTTAAACCCACCCACCACCATCCCCCCCGACCCACAACAGGATTTTTTCATTAGAAACAAACAAATATCAAGGAGATAATTACACAGCAATCCATAACACAGGTTCAAGAAATTCATACCATTTGGCTTTGACTCAGTGAGTAGCATCTGCGGTAAGAAGCAGAATCTACAAACTCATACTGTATGGAAAGTGAAGCAGGTCACGTACTACACTTTTTGGTCTGGAGATTTAACACAGTGGCTTTGAATACAATGACTATATCACTGTTGCAGGTTTTCCAAACTCTGATGATACAAATTCTACTGAATGTAGAGTTACAACTTTTTGTCTGGCCCTGAGTATGACTCACAAAGGAGAGGGAAATGGGGAGGATGTGAAGAACATTATGCTTAATGGCAAGAATCTCAGCCAACATCAACCTGTTTTCCATGAAATGAGCAAGTAATGGCAGCTGGGTATGACTTTTTGAAAGTTGTAGCCCTCTTGGAGAACTTCAGGGAACTCACAACAGTGAAGTAACAGCAGAAGGATCACAGACATAAACATAATCTAAGGTTGAAAGCCAAAAGCCTATACCAATAGTCAGGATAAGACAAGCTCAGAATTACCCTTGGGGTTTTTTTTGTGATATATCCATTTCTCCTTGCTCTAATCTCTGCATTCTGTATAAATTTGAATGTGATTAATTATGACTTAATCACTCTTTTTAACAGACTGCAGAGAACAAAAGGCTGGTTGAAAACCAGAAATACTCTGTTTCAACTTTTTAAAATCAGGGATTAATAAAATCATCATCTTATGGAAAAATGGATGAGAATAACTAATCTCATTTTATTAAGGCTTTCTTTGCAAAGGTGTAAGAGTTTCTGCAAAATTCATCTGCATTATTATTTAGTATTAAAATTGAAAGCTTACGTAGAACCATCTAGTTAAATAACATAGCCTCTTGACTCTGCACTTTGTCAGATCTGGACAAAAATGTGTGTGTGTTCAAGCAAGTTAAATCTTTACATTTTCTTTTCAAAATCCACTATCAGTTCCATAGTTGATCACAAGAGGGAGACTGTATCACCATATTTTCTCTCATTGTTTCAATTTTTTAAAGCATACAAACATTTTAAGTCATTTTGGACCAGATCTAATCTTTGACTGCTTGTTGAAAAGTGTTAATGACTGCTCAATTAGCATTTTTTTCTGAGTTTGTCAAACCTCTGAAATTTATAGATAAAGATAGCCGATCCAGTAAACAAGATTGAACAATGCAAAGGCAGTTGGAAAGAAGATTCGAGAATAGGAGTCAATTTTTGCAATACGGATGTGTATTCTTCCTTCTCTCCAAGATCCTGTGCGGCAGTCTTCAAAACAACAAAAGAAGCTAGCACAATCTTTCCCTTCTAGGCACTCGTATCCATAATCATCATCACGTTCAGGGAGATGATTAATATTATTAATTGGTATTAGTGTTGATCCAGGTCGAACAGCAATTGCAGGTGGTTTCTTAAGAAAAACAAAAAGACAGAAATACATTTTTGCAGGTTTTTTTATCCTCATATTGAATAATTCCAGGACAACATAAGCACCTTCAGTATGATACACAGAAATTCTAATATTAAAGAAAAAAAGTCCGGGGAGCTTTGTGAATTATGAACTGCTGTATATAATTAGCTCATGCAGGCAAAAGATCATGAATGATTTTCACCTGTCACAGTGAAAATTGGGTTGTGCTGGGATTTGGGAATAGCGGATAATTAGTTACACTGACAGGGTTAGCTGATCCCATCTACACAACACAAATGAACATTCTGAAGTCAGTCACAGCTTGACAACTGGGTCACAAGCAAGTCCACAAGCAGGCTATAAGCATCAGTTCCAAGGGAATGATGCTTCTCCCATCATTTGGAGTCTTCAGAATGAGTCTAAATGTATTTCTGAAAGCTACATTTTCACAAAAAAAAACCCAACACAAAACCAAAAAACTAATGGGATTAGTACAGTATCACTGGTGAAGTTTAAAAGACTGAGACAGATAAGGACAGGCTATGTTATCTAACACTCTCATGTTAAATCCCTAAACAATACACCCCACCCTTAGAAACCAAGACATAATACTGCTCAGGAGAATGCCATTGAAGTCAGTGAAACTAATTAATTCAGCTCTTAATTCTTACTTTTGCTTTTCATGGGCATAACTCAACCCTCTTGAAATTTCATAAAAACACAGTGTAATATATGCTGAGGTTCAGAAATATTGTTCATAGAAAAAAAAATCTGTGTGTTGCATTGCCTCATACAGGTATGGTTTGCTACTCCTTTTCTTGCAATTTCTGCCTTTTCACCTTCCTTTTACTTGCACCACCACAGCCCATCTTCCACCCTTTTATTACTTTGTTTTCACACAGGTCTTCAGTCTTTATCCTTGTTTTCCTGAATATTTCTAAAGGAATACTCTTTCTCTTGGAGTCCCTTTTTTATTTCTTTATAAATCTCATAGTCTTTTAAAAATACTTCATAATCCTTAAAACCACCTCATAACCTCCCCCATCCTACACTCCTCCATCACCTTTGCTACATCTTCTAAAATTTGAAGACTGAGGATAGGGGTTACATCAACACTGTTGTTCCATGTCTTTCTTTTCTACCACCTCCCTATTTTGTCATGTAAAGAATAAATACAGCAGGAAAGTATGTAGTTAGAAGAACTAATTGGGTACTGAAGTGTAGAGAAAAATCTCTTAATTATTCATGCTAGGCAATGAAAAAATATGGGGGAAAAAAAAATAAAAGCAGAAAGCCACATCATTTAGATTCTTCCTGTATTTTAGAATCCTGTCGTCCCACTTCTGGGTAATTACATTAGCCAGTAGACAGATCTCTGTACACTGCTAAGGTGGAACTCTTGCTGTGGGGACATTTTACCTACTGTCCCAAGGGATGATGTTAAAGCCATGCAGTATACACCACATATTTAAATAGCTTTATTTCATAAGTGTCTTTACCAGAGGAAGTTTCACACAGACTGCTGTTTCAAACGCTTTTTAGACATGATGACCTAGGAAGGTAATTATCATCCTAAAGGATCTCATTATTCTTTTCAGTTATGTGAAAATACTGCCAATACCAACAAACAGCAGTTACATGTTTCTACCCTAAACTGGGGCATTACAAACAGGGCTTATTTTTATAAAACATAAAAAGTTCACTTTTTTTTTTAACTTACAAAACCATTATATTGTTGAAGATATATAAAGAAAGATGCTTATTTCAGATTCACACCTCCTCTATCTTTACAAGAATATTCTGACTGTTGGTTCTGCCACTGTAAGATTCATGGCATGATTCATTTCTACTAATAGGGTAAAACAGGAATCCCCGACTCAGAAACACCAAGGGAGAAGGAAAAAATAATTGCACTGTTTTTCACTGCTCGTGTCACCAGCACAGACTGAAGCTGGCTACTGAATTACAGCTATGAAGAGGGGGCCTGAGAGAGGCAGAAAAACAGTGCCATCTTATCAGCCTACCTACCTACAGGGAATATATAAAATATGTGTAAGAAAGAGACAGTCTGAGGGAAAATGGGGAAAAAGACCAACACCTCACAAGAAAATGACCTTACATCAACTGGCAGAGACTTAAAAATATAAATAATATGTAGATACAGTAGTACATGCTGATTGTTCATGTACATACCTACTGATGTTGTAGATAAAACACATATAGGGAGAAGCGTTTCTAATACCCTCTGATAGGACCAAAACCAAATTATTCTGCATTAACACTAATAGATGTACAAAAGAAAGCCACTGTCTGTGGAGACCATAGCACAGGTGATGAATTCACTTCAGATGAAATCATGATAAGCACAAGATCCACAACTAATTAAGTTTAATCTTCCCTGCCCAAACTCACTATCCTTATTAATGTGGATTTACGTAAGACAATTCACACTATCTTCCTTGAATGTGTGCAAGCACACATTTTTTAAGACCAATCTGCTGTAATCATTTGTAAAATCTCACCATTTTTTTCACAAGATCATGTGTTGTATCTTACTGGCATCAGTTCCTGGAATAATTTTATTGCAACAGAAATAGAAGATGTATGCGAGGAAAGTTTTTCCAAGGAAAAAACACCTGTAAGTGAGAACTTTTCAGAAGGAATTAACTGACTTTTTAAAGTCAACTGGGTGGTTTTTTGAGTTGCATATCCATAACTACAAGTGAAAAAGAATGAATAGAAGTCTTTGACAAAGGGAAAAGAAGAAAAAACGGATTTATAACTGTACAACTTTCAATTAATCGGATATCTTTTTAAATTTTTCTATTCATAGCAAGAAATCTTACAGCTTTTTATAAAATGTCAAAACCTATCTATCGACCTAGAATCCTTGCATCTAAGTATATTAATTTAATATCCCCCCTTTTTTTAGAATAATCTCTTATCTAGTATGGTCTTACAGCCATAACATAATGAAATGTGTTTAAAGTATTCTGTGTGAAAAGACAGTTGCTTTTCAACTACTTAGGAATAAGAAGCATGCTTTAAGAACACAGGAAAACACAACTGAACAGTATTTTGCGTATATAGCCGATTTTAATTTCAGTCCAAACTCCTGCTATTTATTCAACATGCCATAGTTTTTACCTCACCATTATTCTACATTTTAAATGGTCATAATGCATTGAAAGTTGAAGTGTTGTTGAGACCTCATTGCGCAACCTAAATCTGAATCTGCTATGCTAACACTGGGAAGTCCCCCACATTGACAGCCTCTGTTATCTTTTACCCTTCTGGCCCTTGCCAAAGCCTGTTTTCTATCCTTTCCATTTTGTACACATCTTCTAACACTAACAGGAAGGAGGTTTGAGGTTTCCATTCTCCAGTTCTCTTGGCTGAGGATCGCAGTGATGCCCGACCAAGGCAGCACAGGGCAGTATTAACCACTGGCTGTGGAATTCACCAACAGCCTTCTCCTAAATACACAGCTGATCCATTCAGAACAGCTCATCATATGAAACATAATGGCTCTCATTTCCCTGGTATTAAGTCATAGCAGCCCTGCAGTGCCCCCATATGACAGTCTCCCACAGCAGTGCTGCTCCAATGGGTGCACAACTGCTTTCTGACACTAGTCACAGATGGATATGGTTCATAACAGGATTTCTGCACTTCCATATCTCAGATTCCGTAATTTCATTTCAATTTCTGTTTGATCTTACACAGGTGATATTCAACTTTCACCCAGAAAAGACAACTGATACTACGATTCAGCTATGCTCCAGCTTCCTTTGACAAAATGATCTGGAAGGGAGCTTTGTAACATTGTCCTTCCTCCTTTTCTCTCCAAAACATGACTACAATGAAGCCTCACATATTAAGACTAGTGTTGAATGAACAAGCTATTTAATGCCTTTACCTCTATGTTTTTTTAGTTTAAAGATTAGATTTAAATATATGTACTGGCTTCCAACAATAGATTCTTTGGAAGCTCCAGCACTCCTACTACACAAACAGAAAACATATTCAAATTAAATAATAATTGTTCCTGGGGTATGTGGGGATTGGTACCTTACAAACATCAACTTGTAAAAGCAGAAGGTTCATTTTACCTGAAAGAAATATGGAAGTGAGTGAAAAAAAAAAAGAAATAACATTTCTGAAGAAGGAGTCAGAATATTGACGAATAATAAGTACTTTTTCCTTTGAAAAGCTAGTGAGGTAAGACCCAACTTATGTGATGCAGAACCAAACAAATCCTCATACCTTCAGTCCATTTACTTTATCTCTACTACTACATTCTTATCTATGGTTTCTGCTAGGTGCTGTTTTCAGAAACGCTGTGCCCACACAGAACTGTCTCTGTGGGCACACACTCTATAGGCAGCTTTGGAAGCACTGGACGTGGCAGGGAAACAGGGAATATTACTTCAAACCACTCTCTATCTTAGGCTCCTGTGTTCTCATTCACATACTAGTTCTAAAACCTGTATTCATTAGTGGTATTTACAGAAAATGAGTACAAGCCCCCACCTGTAAAAAAATGATAAAATAAGTATTAGTGTTAAATTATCTTTGAATATTAGCCCTTCCACTTAAGAACTAATCTCTCAGGATTAATGCTATAATGAAATGCATTCTGTTTGTTGGGTTTTGGGGTTTTTTTAAATTATTATTATTATTTGGCTAAACTTACTGATGGCTTAGATTTTGCCTTCTTTTCTTTTCCTTTGTCACCTTTTTTGTTGCTGGTAAAGTAATGCAAGGTGCCATATTCCATCAAGGCAGCAAACACAAAAATGAAGCAAACTGAAACAAAAAGGTCCATTGCTGTCACGTAGGAAACCTTTGGGAGTGACTTCCTAGCAATTGTACTCAACGTTGTCATGGTCAGTACCGTTGTAATCCCTGTTTGAGAAAGAACGAAAGAAAGACAGCAACAGTAAAGTGTATAAGTAATTCAATCATATTGTCACAAAAAAATCCTCAGATTAGCAATTATTTAATTCATGAGGTATACAAGAACTGAGACACGGCAGGGTTCACCACTGTTAACACGCACACACATCAGTGCTTTTGCAAGAAGCCATCCCTGTGGGACCATGGGCCATACAGAAGGCATCACATTTCACCTTCAGTTTAAGTCCCTCCCAGTTTCAACAGACACCAAACAAACCACAACACTGAGAATGTTTGTGTAATTTTATAAATCTGTTCGAGAATGCACACATAAATACAGCAGACAAACAAACAAGCACAAGCATTTTGTAAGCACAAAAAAGTCCTTCGTCTCTTGAAAGATTAAAATGTACAAAAGGACACATTTAGGGGAAAAAAAAAAAAAGCAAAGTGTGCTATCTATCAACAAGTTCAAACTTTCAGAAAACGTGAGAAAAAGATGCGTTCGACTGTTTGCTTCTGACATGTAGCAGATCAAACTAGATGACCTTCATGGCCTTCCCAGTCTCATTCTCTAAGTTACCAGGCATTTTTTCAGTGCTGTGTCTTAAGTAATAGAAAATGTTTCCCTTGATTCACTTACATACAATTTAATTGAAAGAACAAGCTGTCCTTAATAGCAATGTGTTCAGGATCTTAACTATACCATTCTTCACTGGTTTACCACCTAGGAGGTGTTCTTATATTTGATGCTTCAGGGAGATGTAAAGACTTTTTCATACTAGTGCAAAATTAAGATAGGAACTTTCCTTTGGAGAGCAATACTTGAACACACAAATGTTTTTGTTATTTACATGCACAGGCCCATTGAAAGAAGTGTGTTACACCAGTCTAAGGATTTTAAATCAAAGCATGGAACCAGGGGTTGCTATGAATTGTTCCTGAAGCAGCAAAGCACTGATGATTTTGCAACAGATTTCACAATGAAATTACATGTCTAAAAGGACAAACAGATATCCACAGAGTTTTCCAAAAGTGTTTCGCTCCCACTAGATGCTTCTGAATATCCATTAGGCATTTCTCTGCACAGTTAAATATCTGAATACTTTTAATCCTCTCAAAGCCACAACCTACCAAGATCATTCAACATATATGGAAAAAAAAGGCTGAAGTCTTTTCAGTGTACCAGACTCCAGCACAGCCTCCAGGTGGGAAGTCACACCCACCGTTCCTCTTACTGACTTCTGTTGAGAGGACAAAAGGAAACGTGGACTTTCCCAGTTCTCCCCACTATGTGAAAGGCATACAGGGGGCTGGCATAAGCAGCAGACCTTTCCTAGCATAGTAACTGCTTGCCATGATAGACCTTGCTTAGTTTTGGCTTTCTTGCCTTAATATCTCAGTCTTTTTCCATAATAATGTAGCTATTTGACTGCTATTCTCCTTCTTTTTCACCAGAACACCTGCACATGAGAAAAGTCATCCTAGAATCTGTCAAATGATGGCTTCTGCATGTTCACACAAAAGGAGCTCAGAGTTAACTGCAGGGAGCTGTAAATATAATATTGCAAATGTCTGTAGTATATCTCAAGCAGATGAAGGTTAGTACTCCTGAAGTGGGAGCATGAAAGCTCTAGCTTAACCGTGAGATCAAAGGCAAATTTGCTAGGTTCGTGGCATAGAAAAAGTAGTCTGTAAAAAGAACAAACTGGATACAGAATTAGCAGGATACCAATACAACAGATTTTTCCTGTTGTAGCTAGTGTCTTTCCAGATGGTACCCACAATAATGTCATCAAAGAAATCTTAAATTAATTTCTAAATCAAGATTTAAAACTTATCAAAAGATAGTTTCATTTACTTATTCAAAATTTTAGGCTCTCTTTACTAAATGTTGCAGTACTTATAAATGGAATAAAGTTAAATTGCAAGATTCAGATTTTCTTCCCTTACCTTTTCATTAGGCTACAAAAGCATGCTCATTTTTTCTTACTTTCCTTCTCGACTCATGAATCTTGCAGGCTTGACTGCACAGCAGTCCAGTTTCAGTGGGAAAGGGAGGGAGTTAAAGCCTGGACTCACCCTTCTGGTAGGAAACACTTCTATAGTGTGGGAATGGTGTGTGGGAATGGTGTGTTCACAATGCTATAACCCGCTGAGGAAAGTGAAATCACACCTTTCACGTCCTAAGATATACTCTCACCTCTTACCTGTCCACCAAAATAGGTCATACTATTATCACCAGTTTTACTAAAAGCATCTGTCACTCCTAAGCTCAAAGT
Organism: Todiramphus chloris collaris; assembly: GCA_025345505.1. Classification (NCBI taxonomy): domain Eukaryota; kingdom Metazoa; phylum Chordata; class Aves; order Coraciiformes; family Alcedinidae; genus Todiramphus; species Todiramphus chloris. The sequence continues at coordinate 16,724,344 of JANVCC010000035.1, read as the reverse complement.
GTCCTGTACACTCTACGCACCACTGTCTTATTAGGCTTTGTGTGGGGACTATGACTCTTCTACAGGGCAGAACATGAATCCTAAACAGTCAAACATAGCAGACTGATGTCACGCTAAGCAGGTCATCTGAGACGGCACTAACATAGAATTATCTCTGTAGCAGAACTTGCAACACACTTCAGTACCGTCTGTAGTAACTGCAGGACAGTGAGTCAGTTCTTGTGAATTATACACTTAACTGCCTGAAGTGCAACTGTTGTTGCAAATTTTCTGTCCTGGCCTTGAAAGAACAAATGAACAATTTCTATCATTAAAAGGAAATGGCAATGATCTCACACACAAAAAAACCCCAAAAAATAATAAAAAAAAACCTCACCCAAACAAACAACAAAAAAAAACCCCACAAACAAGAAACACCCCTCCAAACAAACGAAACAAAACCAAAACCAAACCAACACAAAACTCCAACAAAACCAAACAACCCAGATCTTCATGGTTTTTGCCTGTGTAGTAATGACATCCTTTGTTCCATGATGCCAAGTGAAGTTTAATCATACCTGTTAGACTACTGATAGCCATTTTGCTGTCCCCAGAGATGAGAAAAAGAACACAAGGGAGAAAAAATGCATTTATGTGAATAACAGCAGATCCCCAAGGCTTGGATCAGGATTTCCAGATTTTTCTTCTCAAGACTCCCTCCTTAAGCCCTGCTGTGCAACCACAGCAGGATCCTCCTACTCTTAATCTTGCAGTTCAAGAGAAAAGGTGACCAATGGTCACAAGCTGAAGGGGAATCAACTGTGGTTAATTTACTCCCTGTTGCAGATTTGTATTCCTGAGGAGTAACAGACCCTTCAAGGCTGAAAAAAAGACATTCTTACCCAAAGAAGTCCTTGCAGGAACTGCATCCTTATTGATCCAAAATGACACCCAGGAAAGAACAACTGTGAGTATACAAGGAATGTATGTCTGAATAGTAAAATATCCCATACGTCTGCTGAGATCAAAGAAGATTGTCATAATAATATAATCACCTATAAATTAAAAAAAAAAAAGGAGAGAAAAAATACTTACACAGCATTGAAAATGGTTTTTAGCTGTATCTTGATCTGTTAGTCTTGTTCTACATAGATACTACACAAAATAAAACTTAACACTTTGCCTTACCAGACAAGGTATGAGAAATTTCAGTTGTATTTCGTAACCCTACAAATGCAAACTGATACAATCTCCAGTATTTTGGATCTGCCACTTCAACAGAGGTTTTCTTCCACTTGTATTCAATTTCATTTCTGGGATATCCATCTAAAATAAAACAGAGCAAATCAAGCATTCAGCCACAGTAGATACCAAAGCATGTTTTGTAATCTCTGAAGTTGTTTACAAACTAAACCAGGGTTACATATAAAGTGGATCAGAGAAAACCAATCTATAGTCCACATGATACACTTAAAATTTAACTACAGAATATCTAGCCACAAATTTAAGCATAGCTAAATGTATCATCAGTCAAATACTATGTAAATATAAATGCTTAAGGAATATCTACACAATATTCCAGAATGAAGAAATGAAAAACTGTCTCAGAATCATCACTATGAGTTAATACACAAATGTAAAATACATTATCATTATAAGACCACAAAGAGCTTGAAAGGACAGCCACTTATAATTACATAATTTGATAAATTCTTATTGATGCTTATTGAAAATTTTTCCATTATTCCCATAATGGATTTTTGTGGCCTGCTTCACTGCTCACTACTTCAACTACAGGGAAGTGAAACCTTCTCGATATTTGTGTGCCTCACATGTTGCCCTATATTATCTTGCAGAAAGGCAGAAATGAAATTAAGCAAGACTCACTTGTGTGGCACAACTGTTTAATCAAGGGAGCTACCAAAGCTCATTTAGCTGGAAGAACTCAAGAAGGAAGTATTACATTAAAATATTCATTTAAAAAGAATCACTGAAGTTTGATTTTATTGCCTACTAGATTTCACATTTAGGAATAAGTGAGTTAGCTGTGTTCAGGTGGTTTGGGTTTCTTTTGCCAGTAATAGCACAATCCCCTTAGGAACTTTTTTTTTTTTTTTTAATATAGTTTACATTAAAGAAATAAAGCCTGAAAGTTGTGTGTCTTGCTCATATGAATAAGTCCCACTGAAAGGAGAAGGACTTCTTATACTGATTAAGTATTTACAGGAACAGCTTGAAGAAGACAGATTTTATTTTTGCTTTTAAGTATATCACATGGATCTAATTCAAAGCTGGAAAGTCTGGCAGGCATTAAAAAAAAAAAATTTTCCAAGGCAATAGATTTCCATTAACTGGAATTACCATTGTATCAGAATCCTAAGCAATAAGATTATTTTTAAAGAATGCAAGAATTGTTTTTAATGGAAGAATTATTTTTAATAGAATGCATGAAATTCAATTCATTCATTACTGCATTTAATAATGCATTAAATAATGCAATAAATCTAACTAGAACATAAACAGGTCAGTTCTTTCCTTTACTACAAGGCTTTAAAAAGTAAATACTTGCTCTCTTGCTGCCAGAATTTAAGGAAATTTAAAGCATGAACATAAAGAGATAAAAAGAAAACGTATTTTACCACCTACAGCTTGAAAACTCTAGTGGACAGGAGTGTTCATCCATAGGAAAGTTATGAAGCTGAAGATAACATTCAGCATTAATTGTCAGCCTAATTAGAACAGGAATAAAAAAAAAAAAAGAAAAAATATTATAGTCAAGCATGCAGACACTTCAGACTAGATAGTAAAGAACATGCATACAAATCAATTTTGCCAATTAATGGATGTTACACATAGCCAACTGTGTATCTGCAAAAATCATCCAGCATCAATGGAAAAGAACAAAAACTATACATCCAGCACCACTGGCAAAGAACAAAAGCTATCACCATATACAACCTGAGGACCTGAGTTGTTTCATTTTGCATTGTTAGCATGTCAAGCTATTTCAAAAATTTCATTTGATTTGGGGACATCTCTCAGCTCTCTACCAGAAACAGGGGATAAAAGGGAGGGACTGAAGGCAAGGCAAATATTTGCTGTTTATGATAGCAAATAAAGGAAGTTTCTGAAGAATGCATTTGTCAAGTCAAACTGCATTTGTCATCATTGTATCTGGTGGCTATATACATGAGAGAGAAAGTGGAGACACCCTTTGTCTCACTCTATACTCATGGAAGCAGCTCTGGTGAAGACAATAGCATGGATAGGAAAGAGTAGATGATATTTCTGCTCATTTAATGTCTAAGGCGTTCAAGTAATTCACACAAATAATATACATTTCAGAAGTAATTTAGGACTTGTAATGGTATCAATGGACTCACTTGCTACTTGTGAAAATAACAAGAAGCTAGAGTAAGGCGCTAAACTCCAAACTCCCTTCTTTGCATTTAAAATACCTCCTCCTTTGTTGGTAACACTGTGAAGAAAGTCAGAACGTCTTCTAAAATCAACTTTGAAAATTAGCATAGTGCTTACATACTTGACTGTACGCAATACTTACATACCAGTCAAAAAGGGATGGGGAAAGGAAGATTGTGCCACATGCTGCTGCCATAAAGCTCTGCAAGTCTGTGAACAAAGTAACTATTCTCCACAAAGTGTCACTAGGACCTTTCTAGAAGTCTGTCCTGACCAAGAGAGAGGTTTTTAAGGGAAAGTGTATTTCTTACCAAAAACTGTGGGAGGAAAAAAAAGAACCCCATCACTACCACCACCACCCCCTCCCCCATTTCAAAGCAAAACACTTGAATGCCTCTGAAGATGCTTTTCAAAAAACATTCAAAATCTTAGCCAACTATAGTATATGCATCAATTGCCTTTGTTTTCCATTTTCAATCTTTGGGTATTCAAATGCTTAAAGAAAACAAAACCAAGCTTTTATTAAAAGCAACACAACCAGGTCTGGAATTACTGATGTGTGCAATGGACAGACCAAGGAATACTACCAGAGGAGACTCAGTAAGTCTGACCTAAGAGAAACACCACATCTGCTCCTTGAATTACCAACAGGGAAAGTGTGGTGGTACCAGGGAGCCTGTGAACCCAGAGCACTGTCACATCTTATTATTGTTCCTTCAATAACCAAGATATGAAACTCTCAATGTTTACCATTACCTACCTCAGGCCAAATTCAGTCCATATCCTCATCTATACAGATACTTACATGTTGCAGCGCTGGGTAAGTACCTGTTCTGCTGTTTTATTACGAGCTTACTGCACTTCATAGCTCATACTCTAGCACAGTAATTCTAACCTATTGCTCTGGGCGAGATCACGTATTTTTGGGGTGGGTTTTTTTTTTTTTTTTTTTGCAGTTGTTAATTTCTTTGTGTGACTTAAACTCTGTTTAAAAGAAATTTTACATCGAAACTGAATGAGTAATGGAAAGGTAGAGTCATAGTACGACTTTAGAATTGTTAGCTACAAAAAGAAAAAAAAAAAATAGCATGTCAACAGAAGAGGCTCTCTAGAAATTTTTACAAACACCAGAATAATAAGCTGCTTAAAAAGTGCTCCTTTGAGATATTTGCATGCTGTGAAATGAAGCATACAACGAAAAAATTCAGTGAAGTGAATCCTCCTAAATATTCTAATTCTTATTACCTCTGATACAGAAGAATTTTATAATTGCTCATACAACACAACTAGGCTGCATATGAAAACAGTATAAATGACTAAAAAGAAAGTAGTTAAAAGGTGTTACTTTTCATTTAAAATAAACAAACAAACTCTAAAGAGCAGAATCAGATTTACGGTATCCTTTGCATGGACTGCTTTTTGATCAGCTCCTAATTTATTGCAAGATGGTTTAAGCATGCTTAAAAAATAAAACAGAGAGAGATGACCCTAAAATGCTTTCTGTAGACTACAGCCTTTCAAGAACTGTTTGAGAAGTGACTCAAAGATCAGTACAGACAGCCTAGATGGTAAGCTTAGAACCAGTCCAAGCATCCCTCATTTGCCAAGAATTATCACCAACATTTTTGCTTACGCCCAATCTGGATGAACAGATTTGTTGATTTTAATACCTTGCAAGGGTAAACATGCTAAGAAGTATATGCAGGTCTGGGGCCTTAGCTTTAATCAAATTTATGATTGTTATTATCTGTAGCATTTCATATTTTACTTACAGAGTATAATTTGGTGGAAATTAAGATACTGAACTGTTTAGGACAGAATGTCTACAAAACAATTTATGACTAGATCTGCAATATATTAGTGACAGACCACCATGGTGCTACATGCTATATAACATCTGGTTTTTAATCTTGCCTGTACCTAAGTGAGATTAAAATTTGATATCCCCTTCAATTGTCTTTACCCAATTATTGAGGCAATGTATTTCAATGCTATTAATTTAATGTTTTGTGTGGTAACATTTTTTTTTTTTCTTTCTCCTTTAGTAAACTCCTTGAAAATTCCTGTGATCCACAACAAGAGATGCCCAGGATTTTATTCATAATTTTCACGTTCCTGTCCATAATACTTTTAGTTCTTTCTACCCACTTAGTGAAAACCCACCTTAGAGTGTATAATACTCTTCCATCACTCCAGATTCGAAGCAAACGATTTGGAGTTGTAATCCAGTGAGCATCAGATTTCCTTGAGTTCCGGAAGAAAGTGTCTGGAATCCAAATTTTTCCAACCATATTGCTATTAAGCATAAGCACCTTCATTGAGCTGTTAAATTTTAGGCGACTGTCATACCAAGTCTGGGCAAAAATTATATCTATAGTGTATTCCTAAAAACAGAGAAACAACCATATCTATGTATAAGTTTACCAAAGTCTGCAAGCCAACAATTTTAATTCATATATAAATCTGAAGCCACTTCTTCTATTCTCTTGTGTATTAACACTTGCATAGCACACAGCAGCCTGTAACCCCAAACTGAAAAATTACAGGCTGATCACAGATGCACACAGCCTTTTATTCCTATCTCCTCTCGCCTGACACCCATTGATTAGTTAAGGAAGAGGAGACATGATGGGAGCTTGCCATAACTTGGAGGTCCCCATATAGTGCAAACACCTCTGGAGGACCTAGATAGAAATTTTTTAAAGGCAACCTTAACACTTAACACTTGCTAAAACAGAGATTGTACACTTCTCAATAAGCAAACTTTATAACATGCAATTTAAGATCCATTGAGAAATTTCAGATTTTGAAAAATTTATGAATATGCCAAAGTAAACATCACAGTTTTCAGAGCTATCTTACCATCTGCCTATATATCAACCTACATACACAACAAAGTATGCGTAATTATAATTAGGAAGGAAATTTCCCTAAAACAATTACACTTTATTTATTAAAGGCTCAAGAAAGCTCCTTTTGTGATACAAAGTCAAATTCTTCAGCAGACTTATGGCCAGAAAAGTGAAACAAACAAACAAGCAAACAAATAACAGGAAAACTCACAGCCTTTTAATGAGACAATTCTTGACAAAGTAGAACTTGAGGGAGCTAAACATTACAGATGCAATGAAATATTGTTTTCCAAAGAATCCAGACAGTTGTTTCTGCACTCCAGTCAAAGGAGCAAAGCAGCAGCCTCTTCTCTGTTGTATCTGTCACAGCTCCAGACCAGACTCTCACCCTAAGGGCAACAGTTTCTCTACTTAATGGTAGATGTGATCTTTCCTGTACAGCTGCCCCATGAGGGCTCCAGTGTGCAACTCAGCAGCTCCTCAGGGAAAAAGAGCTAGAGACCAGATCTAAGTCTTGGTGTTGGTTGTTCACCTCAGTTACAGGATGAGTGAGCAGTGGGAAGAGAGAAAGAGACAGTGTTCAAACTCTTGCTTAAACTGAAGGGGTCACTACTATTTTACTTGGTCAAAATACACAAGGCATACAGACAATTCTGGTTTTAAATAAAAGTGGAAGACTTTTCCGGTTGGAGTGGATTTTTTTGATAATTTTACTTAAAAAAAAAAAACCACAACAGCCAACTGTATGAACTACAGACTCCTCACTCATTTCTGCTACTGATACTACCCATCTCACAGGAAAGTGTATGAAATTTGGCATTTCAGACTTAAGAAGTGACAAGACAGATATTCTAGGAATACCTAACTCTCTCCCAGTTTTTCTACCTCTCCAGCTGGGTGAAGAACAAGTTCAGGAAATAGATATGCAAAAATGAGACTGCCCTTGCTCTGTGATGTGTGGTAGATGAAATGCCACCTGGATTGGGGTAACTCAGTGACTCTTAGAGATTATGAATAACTAGTGTATGAGGCAAACAGTGGAGGAACAGAGGGAAGAAAAGGACTAATCAAAAAATGCATTTCAGAGATGATTTCACTCTAAAACTCTGCTTATTCCTTGAGAGGCACTGCCATCAGGACAAGATTCGGTAGGTCAAAAGAGGTCCTTGAGTATCTCTCTAAATAAAATTCAAGACACCTGTGAAAACCTGTTTAACCTTAAAATTCAGCTTTTTGTGCTCATTTATAGTAGTTACAGCTGGAAAGGAAATTTGCCTTGCTGTTGTGTAAATGAGAGCCCGAGGCAGTGCACCAGAGAAGTGTCTTAGTAGGCTTAAATAGAACAGAATGAACAGAGATTTATGTGTTGCCTTTACAGTACAAAAAGAAGGAAAAAAGAAGTCAGGGAGTGAAATCAACAGACACAACCAAATGTATGAAAAGAGCAGACTGTCTGAGTTTGAAGGTGCTACTCTAAGCAGCCACTTCACAGAAGCACTGCATTGTCTGGGAAAAAGAGATTTATCAAAGTGTCATTACAGTCAAATCCACCCTGAGCAAGAAAAATCAGGTTGTCATAGAATACCAACCACCCTAACAAATTAAGATAAAAAAAAAAAAAGTTCACAGATTATTTTGAGCACACAAAGCAAAGGAACAGCCTCAGCAGACCCAGACACTTGTATTCTTTTGCCTTGCAGTACTAAACGTGCAAGTTTTTATCATACCCATGTATTACAGGAGTTGTTTAAAAAACTTTTGGGAAAAAAAAAAAAGAGAAACTATGTTAAAATCCGTAATGATAACTTTATCACTGTTCAAAAAGTATCTAATACATAATATGGATTACAAGAACACATCAAATTGCTAGCACCTTGTCACATATCTGCAGAAGATGGTCCTCCATTTTCAAGATGACAACTTCAGCACCCAGGCATCTCCCTCTCACTCTGAAGTCAGCCAACCAAAGGCATAATCCTACCACCTGAGAGATGTGAACTTGTAGCCTCATGGTGGGTAACAGCAGCCATTCAGCCCCCTCCTCAGCACAGACTTAGTCAGTTAGTCCACTTCTAACATCTGCCTTGGTGGACTTCACTACCTACTTCTTCAGCATATCTATTTGTCCTGTGCCTCCTTGGGACCTCTCTGTTGTTGAGGGTCCGTAATACATCCTGAAGGTGCATATATTCCTCACACAATGCACCTCACATGGGATCAAATTTTCAACCTTTTTTATCTAGACTATTTTTCACTGAAGTGAACTTAAGAAAAATGTTCACAAGCACATATATGTACTCACATTGTAAATGTCAAAGCATGTGAAAATGGGACTCAAGTGTGTATTAGCCTCCTTTCTTAATACAAGTTTCCCTGCAGAAGAGACCAGGTGGCATAGGTCCAAACAGATCCCAAGGAGTTACCAAGAACAAGCAAAGATATAGCATGATCATAAGAATTATAGAATGTTAGGGGTTGGAAGTGATCTCTGGAGATCATCAAGTCCAAGCCCCCTGCCAGAGCAGGATCACCTAGGGCAAGCCACACAGGAACATATCCAGGTGGGTTTTGAAAGTCTCCAGAGAAGGAAACTCCACAACCCCTCTGGGCAGCCTGTTCCAGGCTCTGTCCCACTCACAATAAAGAAGATTTTCCTCATGTTGAGGTGGAACTTCCTGTGTTCCAGTTTGTACCCATTGCCTCTCATCCTACCACAGGGCACCACTGAAAAGAGACTGGCCCCTTCAACTTGACACCCACCCTTCAGGTATTTGTAAATATTAATAATATCCCCTCTCAGTCTTCTCCTCTCCAGACAAAACAGCCCCAGGTCTCTGAGCCTTTCCTCATAAGAGAGATGTTCCAGTCCCTTAATCATCATCATAGCTCTCTGTTGGACTCTCTCGAGTATTTCCCTGTCCCTCTTCAATGGAGGAGACCAGAACTGGACACAATACTCCAGATGTGGTCCCACTAGGGCAGAGTAGAGAGGGAAGAGAACCTCCCTCGACCTGGTAGACACACTCTTCTTTATGCACCCCAGGATACCATTGGCCTTCTTGGCAACAATTGCACATTGACGTCCCATGGATAACTTACTGTCCACCGGGACTCCAAGGTCCTTCTCTGTGGAGCTGCTTTCCAGGTCAACCCCTAACCTGTACTGGTGCATGCATACTCCTCCCCAGGTGTAAGACACTGCACTTACCCTTGTTGGACTTCATTAAGCTCACCTTTGCCCAGCTCTCCAGTCTGTCCTGGTCTCTCTGAATGGCAGCACAACCTTCCACTGTATCAGCCACTCCCCCCAGTTTAGTATCATCAGCAAACTTGCTGAGGGTACACTCCATCCCTTCATCCATGTCATTGATGAAGATGTTGAATAAGACTGGACCCAGAACTGACCCCTTGGGAACATGAGTAGCTGTAGGCCTCCAACTGGACTCTGTGCCACTGATCACAACCCTCTGAGTTCTATTGTTTAGGCAGTTCTCAATTCATCTCACCATCCACTCTTCTCACCCACACTTCCCAAGCTTATCCACGAGGATGTTACGGGAGACTGTGTCAAAAGCCTTGCTGAAGTTGAAGTAGACAACAACCACTGCTCTCCCTGCATCTACCCATTCAGTCACACCATCATAGAAGGCTATCAGATTAGTCAGACATGACTTCCCTTTAGTAAATCCATGCTGGCTACTCAACTAAGAATCTGGAAGCATGCAGATGTGACAGTATAGATGGATATAGACTTATCATACACACTTGAGAGCAATAACCTGAAAGGGAAACTACTCTAAAGAGATTAGGGAATTAAGGTGAATTCTTTTTTAATCTAGTTTTGAAATGGCCAGAATTTTTCAGATTTTATGCATTCATATACTGAATTCCCTTAAATTTGCATCTCCTGAAAACTATTTCGTATTTCCTTTTAAGAAGGGAAAATCTGTGTCCCTACAATTTGTTGAAAATGAGGTAGAAAAATCACTACTGTCTTTTCTAGGGTTACTTTGTTTCCACAATTGCATGTATAAAAACCCTAACTTTGTTTAGGCACCGTATGAGCAAGCACAATAGCAGCCATATTAATACAATAGTCTTTTTAGTTCAACAAATCTTTCTAAGCAACTATTTTATTTTGTTTTCTTACAAAAAGTTGTAATTAACAGTCTTACCACTACTTCTATGAGTCTTTCATGAAACTCACCATTCAATGTCAGTGTGTAGCCATAAATACTGTTTTACTACTCTCGCTTTCAAATGAAACTAATGATAAAATAGCCAATCAGAATGAAATGGTATCAATCTATGGCTGCGTTAATCACAGACATCACAAAACACATGCTTATTCCTATCCATCCTCACAGGGCCCAATAACCATGGCACACTTTAATTCATATTTGGCACCTGATTATATCACTGAACTCCTTTTTTGCACAGTTGGCATAAAAAGGACTAATTATTTACAGATAACTACAATCCTCCTCCATCTCTTTCCTTTCTAAAAGGCTGGGAACACAGAGAATAACCAGAGATTACAATTTAAAGGCCTGGCAGTGAACAAACTGTGGATGTTGACAAGCAGGTGTATAGTCTGAAAGAAAAATCATTTAATTAATAAAAGCAATTACATCAAACAAAGTAGGAATGGCTACTGTATGGGAATAAATGGAATCCTCAACATCAACCTCACTGTCACGCACAGTTCAGTTACAGTCAGACATGAAAATGGGCCAATGGATTTTTTTTTTTTCTCATTTTTTTTAAATTGGAAATCTGTGGAAAAAAGGGAAGCAGATACCATCCTACTTGATTGTTTCTCAGTGCAAACCGCATCACATGAATTACAATGTAATATCAACAAGGATGGAAAAAATATCTCAAAAAGCAGAAAAAGTATTTTTCTTGGGATATTTTGTCTGGCAGTCTCACAACTGATTTGATATCACACAGTAAAAAGTGTGGAAAAGTCAAGCAATGAGTAGCTAAACTGTTCTCTGGATTATAGCTGCAACACATTTTGTTTGAGAAAAGGAAAAAAGTGGACTAGTTTTCTGGGGACAAACACAAAAGCAATGAAAAGTCCCAAAACCAAACTAAGAACTGAAAAATGGTGTTAGCAAACTACAGGCCTGCCATACAGCTCATTACCTGTAAATTTGAGAGAAAAATGAATAAAAACATACTTCTGTCATTTCATCTTTGCCCAGAGACCCACCCTAGCTTTTCCCCCAGATTCAAAATGTTACCTGAAGGGCACCTGGAGTTTTCTCAGATGCAACAAGCTAATTCTGAAATCTGTTTCATAGGGAGCTCTTAACTCAGTTCAATCACCAAGTGTGACATGACTTCATCTTATTCAGTTACCTGAGCCTCAAGAAATTTTTCCCATGTTTCTTCATCCTATTGAATGAATGTTTCTTCATTCTATTTAGCATTTTAATTCCCTAAACTGGAACTCAATGTGAGGGAGGTAGGGAATTTTTCAGAAAACAAAATGAAGAAGGGGAAACTAAAGAAAGCATTCTACCAACCTCTACGTTTTTACATTAAGAGATGTGATTTCATATAAAAGACTCACTTTACTATGCTTATCAAGAGGTTTAAACAACAAAATCATAGACAAAATTGGTAACCACATGCTTTCCTAAGGAGTAAGCACCATAGAAAGCATCAAGCATTAGCCAATTTATCTTCATCTCGCCAGTGTGCTGCCAGTGAAAACTTGTAACCTTTAACTTTTCCCACATCCAACTATCTCTGGACATCATTAAGGATCTATTAAGTAATTTATTAAAATACTTAACCTATCTTTGATGTATAACTGCTCTTAACAAAATGTCTAAAATGTGGTTGCTCTCCCTGGTGGGTTACTTTAAAAGCCCTTTGAAAACATTTTTGAGCTGCTTCAGGGCCAACAATGGTTTCATAGCTTGATCCTCATGGCTGAGACTGAAGCAAAAGTGAAACTTCTAAAATACCCAACAATTCACAATGATGCTGACATGTACCTGTAATACTACATTAATGATAAGACAGCTGTAGAAGAGGTGGAGGCTGCAGGAAATACACTGAACAAAAGTGCACAGCATCTGCTCACAGTCTTTTAACCAGTAGGGTTGTTATAATTGTACAGATAATCACACTGGAGGATAGTATGAGAACATATGCAGATGGTAAGTGGAAATATGGCAAATCATATCTACAGAAGGTGAGGGAATACAGAGAGACCTACACAGTCACAATACAGGAAAAAAAAATCTATTACTCTTCACATCATAATTTGGCATCTGTGCTTATCCAGTCCTTATTTTGAACATGCAAACTGACAGATGCAAACAACAATATGAATAAAAGGCAAGATTTATTTCAATGCTTTGCAGATTAGAAACCATAATTTAAATCTTGCCAACAGTCAAAAGATTAACTAGAAAAGTAACTAAAGCACTTCATCAAATTCTCTGCTTTTATTTGATCAGCTTATATTTTGGACGTTCAAAGGGAGCATAAGAAGAGGAAATAGATGATATATGTATATAATCTATATACATTCCCACACCAAAAATTATACAAAAAATTTTGTTTCAGTTTTCAATTGAAACTTTAATACTTCAGCCATTGTCACTCATAAACAAACACTAAAGTACAGAAAGGAACAGAGAAGAGAACTCATAAAAAAAATTTAAAAATCGGACATAAATACATGCATATATATTAAAAACCAAGGAGTGAATACAGGTATGGATTAAGGGTTCGGCTTTGAGGTTGCCAGTGGACCTTCCTATAACTATCAAGACTCAAGCAGTCAAAATTGGTCCCACAAGTAATTTTAGTGTCAAAGCTGCATATTACTCAAACATATATTGTTTTCTACAGTTTTCTTTATAAATCAGCTATAAAGCCTCAAACACAATACTTCACCATTCAGTATGGTACAACTGCTTTTAAAGCAAGATTAATTGTACTGTTACTGTTTGGTCTTTTATTTCCATGGTTTTCCTTCTCAGCACTCATGGCAAGGAGACTTAGTGGGTTTGGTTTCTACCCTGGAACTCTCATAAAATGTATGATCCTACGTGAAATACAGCATTCCTATCAGTTTAGCTTTCTGGTTGACGAGGCAGTCATACAACTCCAAATATCAATCATCTGCTACACTGAAGATGTAAGAGCATGGACAACTGTTAAGAACTTCCTAAAAGAGCCTCTATTTATTTACTGGCCCCAAGGGCATAACCTTTTGTGGAGATAATGCTCTCCAATAGAGACACTACTGTTATTCAAAAAGGTAGAATCTCATGCAGCACTTACTGTATGCCAGTGAATGACAAACTCCAAAATAGTCCAACAAAAAGTGGTTTAGATGTGTATTCTTCATGGTGGTCGAAATAACCATCCAAAATGTATAAGACTCGATGAAATTTAAACAGAACAACAGAATAAAAAAACAACAAAATAAAAATAATGAAGGCCAGGATTAACAGGCAGGGAAGTTACATTCACTTACTAGCAAAAACACATTACATTTCTTAATGGCTATTTTGTCAGTGCTGTCACCCCTACTAACAAGGAAGGAGAGAAACACTCTTCCCAAGAATGGGTCTGCTTCTTTGGTAGACTGCCTGGATATGCTGTTGCAAGGAAAGGGCATCCAAACCATTTCCTGGCTTTGTAAAGTGAACTTGCCATAGGATACACTCTGAGGAGAAAAATCCTGTTCCTGTAGCTGCCCAGTTTTCAACAAAGGATGAGGTTCTGTAGCGTGAGAACAGACCCTGGCTCCACCCATTATAGGGGCCAGCGAGCAACAGCAGCTTTCCTCTGGATCAGAGCGGCAAAGGAGGCAATGAAAACCTGTATGGTAGGAGCCATTACCAAGGACAGTTTCTATTGCAACAAGCTGTTTCAAGCCATCGTAACAATCAAAGCATATCCTCTGCCTTTTTTCCCAAAAACCTAGTTCAAATCTAGGCCAGCAGAATTATTCCCAGAACTGGAATGCAGCATCACAAATTTCCACACAGGCAGATTTAGGAATTAATAACAAATGTATTATGTGTAATGTTCTTCAAAATATTTATCATCTATTTGACACAAAAATAAGACATACAAGACAAAGAACATGTCTCAGCTGCAGATAGAAGGGAGACAACCACAGCAGTGCAGGCTGTGGAGGCTATAAAGGCACCAGAAGTAACAATAAACTGTATGACAGGGCAGCCAAGCCACGTGCAGGTTTTTTTTTTGGGAAAGCAGGATTAAATCACAGTCAATAAGTGCTATGTGGTGCTTATATTAACATTATTCTTTGTTTAGATCATCTCAGATCACAACTGAATTGTTCAATACTGCTTATAGAGGATACGCATCCCATACAAGGAACTTACAGTTTGAACTTGATGTAAAGGACAAGATTTGGAAAAACAAGACAGGGAGAGTAAAATTAAACAAAGAACACAATACCAGTCAGAAATACAGGTAGATATTCCAGCACAACAAAAATATTAATTTTTTTTTATATTTTGGAACCTCCACAGAAAGAAAGACAAAAAAAAAAAAAAAAGGAAAGAAAGAAAAGAAAGTAAGTTTAAACAGGAACATGATGAGAAACAACGAAGCAACTTTTCAGATATTTATAGAAAGTTTCTTTCAAGGATGAAGAGCAGCTTGGGAGAAAGTGGTATGAAAAGTTGAAACGATGGGAGCAGAAACTAGTGAGATCTGAGCAGAAAATGGCTTGGAGGGGGAGGGGAATAATGGCTGGGGATAGGTTTTGAAGTGCTTTGAAAGTGAAAGGAATTTTTTTGTGTGTGAGGTCTAGTGGAAGAAGAGAAAGAAGAAGAACCTGAGTAAGAAATGAAACAGTAGAAACAGTGGAAAATTCTCTCTGTAGGACATCTCTATATGGTATGAATGGGGAAAGGCTGAAACTGGAAAGCTTACAAAAAATACGTCAGTGTAACAGTGGGAGTCTGGACAAGAGATTATGCGTGCCAGATTGAAAAATAAATAAAAATAAAAGCCCTTTGCACTCAGAATTTGCAAGACTATAACTGAGACAATACTCCCGGTTCTACGATCCATTTCAGGCCTCACTGACACACACAGTAGTGATTATCTACAATAGCTGAGAGCGTGGAAGGGGTGAAAATTGGGAAGATTTAATGCTATAATTTAGCCATATTGATCTAAGTAAACACCTGTGAACAGATACAAGAGACAAAAGGCAATATTTTGGATTGGACAAAAGTAGACACATAGAATAGCAGGCAACTGACACAGAAAGGTTGACGAATTTGTGCAGGAAGCTACCAAGAAGCAGTGGAGGGCAAGGAAAGAGAAGCTGACCATGGAAAATACCCTGCACAGAAGTACCAAAGGGAGAGCTTTAAAAAGCAATTCACATCAACACTTAAATAGATAAAAAGATTTTGTCTGACCATAGACAAAAAGAAAGAAGCTTTTCAGAATTGACTTCTAGCACCAACCGTGTCCGTAGCTCAGTACTTCTGCTATTTCTTTAACAGGTTAGCCTTATGCAAATACAGAGCACTAATATCTAAAATCTCAGATACTTCAAAAGCAGTTTGATTATTGCTCTGGCTGTGGATGCTAGGACTCCAAGATGATATAAACTGGATTTCCAGCAGAGTGTTCCAGCATACTGGTTGAAGTTAGGGCAGTGCAGTGAAAGTAAATCTTTATTATCATTATTAAGACTGAAACCATTCCAAATGTGGCTTAAGCAATACAACAGTACTATACAAAACCATAATTTCCTAAAGCATGAACTAGTCTAACATAAGATTTAAGAATAAACTATAGCATAAAACGAGTGCAGCCTTAGATTATAGCATTGCTAAGTGGTACATAGAAATCAAGCCATATTTTACAGCAAAGAGCATAGATTTTTCTGTTGTCTGTTGTAGAACCCTAACTACCTGTCCTGATTTCATATCTGTTAACAGACAACCAGTAAACTGCAGCTGAAAATGAGGCAAGTCTGAGCGCTGTTTGAAGTAGATGTTGAAAAGGTGCTGAATTAGTTTCAGAAAGCTACTGCAACATTTATCTGTCGTACAATGGCTGCCTTTTCCCTCACCTCTCACCATTCCCTTCAAAATGATCACAGAAATTGGGAGCGACACAGAACCTGCTGTGCTGAGCCAGTATAAGCAGAATATTGCCTGTGCTTGGCCAATTCCCATGAAACTGGACAGGGCAAACTTAGAGCTACCTAGCAATAGCAGTAGGCAAACAAGCTGCCTGCAAGAGCCAGACAAATCAATTACAGTTTTTGTTTGGTTGTTGGGGTTTTGTTTTTTTTTTTCCAGAAAAAAACACAGAGAACATTCATGAAATTGTATTTGTGAGAAGTATTACTCAAGTTCCTAGAGCTGGTAAAGCAAGAAATACTAATAGACATATGGGGTTTGACACTTAAATATATTTCATAACAAAGAAAAAACAATGCTCAAGGCTACTGAAGGAATGAGTATTTACTCAGGTGCTGGAAATGAACACCATGTCCATCAATCTCAAACACCCATCTGAGTAACAGTCAATTAACTCTGATCACCTGCAATGCTGACAGGCACCAAAATGAATGGAATCTGTCTTTCCTAATCAAGATAAAAGAGTAAGTTGGGGGGGGGAAGAAAAGAATTCTAGCTGTACAATAAGAAACAGGTAATATTCAAAGACTTGTACTCCTGTCCTTATTTAGGAACAAATATTCCTGTCATTTGAAAGAGAACGGAACCAGTTTGCATAAAATGTACATACTTGGCTCTCCAAAAATTTGCAGTGATTTCATGTTGAACCCACACAACTTTAGGAAACCTCACAACTTTTGAAATATGGGCAGAAGTGCAACCCTCATGCTCTTCCTTTTGGTCCCTTATCATAAAGCCCATAGAGACAATGGTTGTCTGCAAAACAGTCTTCTTCAACCATGAAAGCAATTCCAGCCTCCAGGGAAAGCTTCAAATGTGTTCACAAACCATGACAAGCCCTATCAAGCGGTGTTAACCCAGTCCTGAAATATTACTATACGCTGCAGCATTTGGACAGCACTGTGATTTATTATGTTTATGTTTGTCGTATGGAACTATGTTCACTTAGACACACAGCTCTCTGTAAGAGACAGACAGGGAGAGAAAAAGTTCTATCTTTCCTTTTATATACTTCTTTCTTTGGAATTTTTCTTTTTATGTCTGTTAAATCCTTAAGTCAACATGATATGGTTCACACATGTAAACTGAAGTACATGCCTAGGTATCTGCATCAGGGCCTTGATAATTCCAGTATCTATTCCTGTGTCATTATAAGCTTCACCTTTATGCTAGTTACTATTTATTCAGTAACAGAACATCTAATATCATTCAGAACCAAAGTTAAAAATACACTGAGTTACAAAATAGTGCACACAAAGAGTGTGTAATTGAGTACTGAATATCAGTGTTACTTCAGATAATGTATCTTTGGGTCATGATTACTTATATTCTAGTGTGCTTAATATAAATTACTTGGCACTATAAATAAAGAATACAAAAACTTCAAACCTTCAATACAAATTCAGCGACTAGTAGAATAAGCTCAGTGATACATCTGATCACAAAGCATCCTCAAAAAGTACAATAACATCAAGCAATCTGAATTAGGATGCTTTTTGATACTTGAATACCTTAAAAAAAATAAATAAAATCTTCTGCTAGTTACTGCAACTTGAGAATGAGATGGAATTTAGAAGTCAAAGGATACTTAAAATTCATCCTTAGTACATTCTACACAAGTAATGAATGGTACAACAGTAAAAATCATATCCTAACAGTGTCCAGGCCATGCAGTCCATGTACCAAAGTAGAACACTGTGCCTTCAGTGAGTATCTGATTTGCTCAGTGTTTTAGCTCTCTTGTTAAAAATAAGAGTTTTAGGCTTCAAAGTATGGCCTTCAGCTTGAGGTCGCAGTAGCCTTCAATGGATAACTAGCAAAGATCATGTGACAAAAGGTAAATCATCTGCAGAAGACACAGAAATGTTGGAAAATAACAAGGTACCCAAACTGCTTCAGTGAAGTGCCATTTAGAAATTTATACTGGAATTTTCAGTCTGGATCTGCTTATATCAAGTTCATTAATAAATACAAAAGCTGAATACAGAGCATCATCCACATCCACAGCAAGGGAAGAAAAAACTACATAGCCTTCAAACACACTAAAATAGCAGTGATACCATAATGTTTCAAATGTTAAATCATGACTTAGAAACACAGGGAAAAAGCAAAGGAATTTTAAAACATAAGTTTGTTTCTGTAAACATACATATTTATATATATATACACTTAAACACAGACAGATATAGATAGACAGGCAGAGCATTTTCTTTGACTCTTTTTTAATCTATGATGTTTACACATCTCTGTGGAAATGATCTGCCTCTTTCTAACCCTTTCTCCATTTTTGTTACTTGAGTAGTGCTCTGCTATTTACTATTTACTATATGAAACCTGATCAAACAGATATTAGTAACAGGGGAAGTATAAACTTCTCTATTTGTTCTCCATTTTTGATACAATGCTGCAATACTGCTTCTTACTTAAGGAACTGCTTCTGTATTCCTTTCCCAAAAAAATTCTCTTGTTTGGGGTACCAGCCTTTTATTGACATGAGAGTTTTGATCAAACAGAAATTACAAGATCCGGTATTCCCTTAGTTAAAGGAAGGCAAAAATGTCAGAGGGGTGACATTTCTCTCACAGACCACTGAATTTTACACTTGCATGGTCTTGTTAAACCACAAAAGCTATGGTGCTGGCATGTTCTCCCCTAGACCCCTTGGCACACCAGCACCCTTGCATATGGATATGTATTTATGAAAACAGAGGGTCTGGGGGATGAATACAGGTCTGAGACAGCTAATGAAACCCACGGGCAACATGGATCAACATGCATTTCTACACAGGGACCATATATCAGACTCTGTTACTTGTACCATCAGAGTGACTTTGTTTCATCTTTGCCCTGGTTTAGAGGAAAGAGAAAGGTAGGAGGAGCCTAGTACATCTACATTAAGTGCTCAACGGAATGAGCTTCCCCACAGAGAAAAAACTAGCCTCTAAATATCCATCTCACATCTAAATTCTGCTAAGAAATCCCTAGACCACTGCAGAGCTACTGAGGATTGAGACTTTGACCATAACAATGCACTTAGCTACATTCTACATGATTGCTCCTCAAGGCATAGCACAGGTTAGCTCTAAAAGATAAATTCAAAAATCTTTAGACTTAATGAGTAGCAGAAGCCTAAATGCTCCGATGATCCAGATGCTTGTTAAAAATGTTTAGTCAGGCTGCAGATGCCTAAAGACATCACATGTTATATTAAAAAAAAAAAAAAAAATCTTAAGCATGGGGTGTCTATACCATCTAGAATTTTGTGTAGATCTTTGTTAAACAGTGAAAGCCAAAACACAAGTGTCTTCAAAAAACCTTCTAATGAATGTCATAGATACACTTAGTGTCCCTTTTACAAAAGTGAAAATCTATCAGATAGCAAGTGGAAAATAGACTGAATTACAAAAATAAATACATTTCCTCTCATGCAACATGTCCTTTGAAGCTTTCAGACAAACATATTCCCTTGATATGCTGCTATAGCATCATTGTTAGAAAAAATGCTTTCTATATCATGCCATATTGTATCCAAACTAGGATTAGGACATCATTTGCCAGAGTGAATTAACATATCTGGCAAATGAGTAATTCAAGGGGGAATCACAGATATGTGTTCTCACATTAAGTGATCAAATGAAGGGCTAAGGACAGCCCTTGAAATGAAACAAATTTTGCATTATTCGTTAGCAGTCTCAAACAATATTGACTCCAGGGAAAGTGCCTTCCTAATGAAACCGGCAGCTCATATAATGAGAGCTTCCAGGGTCAAATCTGTAACCATTTTTTTTCTGAGAATGTTGTTTCCTAGAGGAAAACCATCACTTTTGGAAACCTTAATCAAATTATTTGCATATATATGGTTTTATATATTTTCATAGACATTTGATTTTTGTAGTGATGTTAGCTGCTCATATGATCCAGGTTCTCGGAGTCCAAGCCCAGTGAACAAAATTGTTCTTTTATGAAGGCCATAGTGCCCTTAGACTGAAATAGCAAAGTAGTTCTCTGTCCGTTTTTAAAAAACATAGAATAGTTTTTAAAATTCTGTGTCTTAATGGTATTTACCTTGTTACCCTTTGGTGGTGGGGTTTTTTTTAACAGAGATCAGAATTTTAGAGGGATAAACATTAAGTTAATATACATTATAACCACTAGGATCCTGCTCTCAAAGGAGTAATATGCTTTCTCAATATGGTGCTATCCTTACCTTGGACTAAAAGGCAGTATGACTGTCAAGAGCATCACCACGCAGCTCTAGGACACCTCTAGCAGATGCGGGGACACCTCTAAACTAGTGACATGAAATAGTCCCATGGTTGATACTGTCTTCACTGCAATTGCAACACATTATAAGGCTGCCACTCAGGGCTGAGCAAGCAGAAGGCAGTTGTGGGCACAGGAGAAGCCATGGTACACAGCCATGGGAAGACTGTGCAGGGGCTGCAGAGTCAAGAAGAGGGCACAGAAGATGGAGCAGGGCTATCCTGCAAAGCCAGACATGCTGCTGCTTTAAAACTGGAAAACTGAAGCTGGAAACATTTCTCATTTTCAGTTGCACTCTCACTCTGTGCAGTAACTACTGGTCGCAGAATGAAAGACTTAACATTAGTTACTGGAAAAGGAAGCCTCTGCCATTTGCTATATCCTCCTTACAGATAGCTGCCTGTCCACACATTTTGCTCACACAGTAAGTTCCTTTGGAAGAGGACAGAGTAAAAGAAGCAAAAGAGAAGGACTGCAAGAGAACGACAGACAAAAGCAAAAACACTGCATATACCAGACATGAAAACTGAAAAGTTTCCCCCACCTCCATCGCTCTTCTGCTCTTTCATGCATTTCTTTATGTACAGCCCTGGCCTGAAACACAGACTTCCTTGCCACAGCCCCAGGTAATGACAATCTTAAGCTTGTTAGCCCATTATGCTGGAATGAACACGCTTTGACACAGATCAGCATCATCTACCTTTGGCACCTTTATCCATAGTGTCGAAGTACCACTGTTTTTTCCTGACTGGCTTGTCATCACTGAAAGTCATTATTCCTCACTCAAGCATGATGACATATGTGTTAACCACAAGATTCTTAATAATAATCTAGAATTACTATCTTTCACCAAACACTCAGAAGCCCACTGCACTGGCATGCTCCAGCCCTAGATTTAAAAAAACACTCCTCCATCATGCAAATTCAACACTGTCAGCAAGTCATAGGGAGAAGGAAAATAAAAAAGGGAAGAGGAAATTGAAAAAGGGAGGAGGAGAAGAAAAAAGGCAGGAAAGGTCTGAGCTCAAACTTGCCAAAGGGCCAGTCTCAGTTGTAGTCCTGGGCAGTGGTCCCCAGAAGACACCATGCAATAGGGCCTTTCTAAAGCCTCCAGCACCACCATTTCATAAAATGCACATTGTGACAGAAAATCTAAGCGATTTAAGAAAAGGCCACAGATTCAACTTCCTCACAAGTGCTACTACTTCAGCGTTGGTATTAAATAGATAGGTCAGATCTTGACAGGTCTACTGGAAACTAGATGAGACACATTGCATAACTTCCAAAGAAACCAGCCACAATTACACACACACACACACAGACTAAAGAGGACTCGTAAGACTAAATAAGACATGGAAAAGGAGGACAAAAAAAGATAACTTCAAACTTTTCTTTCTATGATTTTGAAAAATAGTAATAAATCACTGCACATGTTTCTTCAATAATCATAACCATATCCAACAGCATAAAAGTACACAGTAAGAAATAAAGTTATTTGAATAACATTAGAATTATTTTGTAATATTAACCCATAGCATAATTCAGATAATGTCTTTTGTCAATAATCAGAACTTACCATATTGATTGGGTCAACTGGGCCAATGCTGTTAACATAGACATCTGTTTCAATTACCGTAGTTCTCACTAAACAAAACAGTAACCATAATAATTACATATTTAATTAACTCTGTACATTGTTAAGTGTAATTTAACCTATTTACTAAAACAACAAATCTGATATTCTTTATTAGATTCAGAATAATTAAATCTGTTTTATTCATTCTGTGAAGGATCATATATGACCTGCCTCCTTTATTCCTTACGAATTTTTAGTAGTATGAACATGAATTTTTTACTACACAATACAATCCCCACCTGTGCTTTGTGAACAGATATAAGATAAATACAAAGGTATAAAGGGAAGAAAAAAAATAATACAAACCAAAACCAACCACGAACTATCTTCCAACATAAAAATTTAATCATAGACAGAAAAAGATGTTTGGAAAAAATTGCTCGTACAACAAACAATGAGGTCTGGGAGCAGATGTGTTTATCAGCTGCAAAGAATCAATATGCAGTGTTTTCTGTCAAGTCCTACTGAAAATGTGTAACAAAAATAACGTAAGTTTTCACCACAGATTTCTTCAAGTCATGCAACTATAACACACCTAAGGATTACTAATGTCTTTTTATCAGTTTCATTAATACACTGCTTCAAAAACCAAACTGAAAGTTCCTCAAGTGAAAGTCATTTAAAAATTAATTTCCAGGCTCATTTTTCTTTAAAAACACAGAGCAAGAACTCTCACTGAGCAGATAATAATTAACTGTTTAAAAGATTTATTCTCTTAAAGAATATACTCTCTTACTTTGTCCTCTTGCAGAAGGGCACAAAGTCTAAGTGACCTCCCATGAAAGTCACATCTGAAGTACTATGGTAGTGGTGCTGGTAATTCTTTTTTTTCCTCCTAATTAGTTTATAGAGGGAAAATGTACACACAGAAGAGGTCAGGATGCATTTTAACATCATCAATTTACCAAGTATTTTCTTCTAGCTTGTACTGGAGATCCAGAATGTGGACACAAGAGGACATATGTCCTAGTCCCCACTGGAATGAAGAGGGTTAATAACAAAGCTCTGCTGGTCTTTCTTTCATGATCTGCCACATTAAAATGAAGCATCTCTGTCCATCTGCAGATGGAAAAGGGGGAAGGTACAAACAGAAAGGTACTTTGATATTATAGGAGAGGGACCCTAGGTCATCAGAATTGATTTCTTTATACTGCAAGCATCAGAGATTGCCCATGGTCTTCATAATAAACCTAAAATCTTAAGTAAGAGGATTTTTCAAATCTCGAAAATCTATAACTCAGACACACAAAAAGGAACAGGGTATCATTAACATCCTTGCTAGCTACAATGACAAGCAAGATACAGTTCCTAAATACAATAAAATACCTTTCCCTGCCAATCTTACTTGGGAGGAAATTTTCTCTGATTACAAATCTGATTACTGGTGTGACCCTAGGCCTGAGAGTAAGACATAACAGTGAGGCTGAACAAAGGATTTTCTGTACAACCACAGACCAAGGAGTTACTTGATCATCTTGATCACCAAGCTGAAAAATCACAGTAAAAAAAAAGTATATAATGCATGTGTGTATATTCACATAGGTATAACATATTTTTTTATATGGCACATCTGGAAAACAGGTATCATCTTCCTTTAATTTTGTGACCCTATTTTTCTTTATAACAACAACCCCAATACTAGACTGGAGCCAAATGAGGTGGATCAAAGCATGTCTTGCCTCATTGCTCAAGCAATGATGAACCCACTATTTTTTTCCTCATATTAACAGCAAATGTTTAATTCTCCTTAGTGTTTAGAAATCTTGTTTTGTTCTGGGGTTGAAGTGTTTGACTCCAACTTTCAGCACTGCCTAGCCATATATCAAGTCTCTTCTTCAGATGCAAGTACCTACACACAGTGATCAAGGTCACCTCTGAAAATCACCTTCAGTATGCTGAACAGTTCAAATTGAATACTACAAATGCAACCTACAGATAATCTGTTCAGCTTTAACTTCTAAACTTGACCCATTGTTCCCAAATCCATCCTGAAATGTGGACACCAGAACTGGTGTCCAGTTTTACTGAAGGAGCTGATTAGTCTGCAGATACAGTATCTTCCTTTTCAACAGTTCCTGTGTCATCTGCCAACTTTACTACAAAAATTCATGGCTGAAATAGTTCAATATACGATTATTCTTGATCAAGACTTTCCTATGAGGCCCCACTATAGACAGTCCAAGCCCTGATACTTCCTTATTAACAACTAAATTTTGAGATCTGTCAGTGAGCAAGTTTTTAATGGGGGCTGTGTCAATTTTATGAAATTCCAGCTTACAGTGAGCATACTTGATCTGCCACAAGGGTTCTCCTGTAATGTGCCACAGAGTTTAATTTGCTTTTTCCATGCTGTTCTGAGTGAGATTATTAGAGCCATTAAGAGCCAGTGAAGAGTCTGAAAATCTGCCTCTGTTGAAATTATTTTAATTGACCCAAATGATCCAGAGAAAGTGATCCAATCCCGGAAGACTGGAAGAGGCTGTTTTGTTATGTTAGTCCTTTTACATGATACAAAGCAAGCAAGTTTTGTGAATTAGAAGAAAGAATCCATTCTTCTCATGTTCTTGAACTAGAAGTGACTAGAATCCATGAAAATGACAGCTATTGGAGGAAAAAGAATTTTTGATAATTTGACATCCATATAACTACTATTGTTCATTTATTCTCAACAAAGAGATAACAGTGGAATATGATTTGAGATTTTTCTACTGCAAATGCTTACTTTACTTCGAAAATTTGGTATCAGCCTTGAAAATACTAAGAGTAGAAAGAAGGCTACTTAAGACATCCTGCATGACATGCAAAGCACTGTACACTTACATAGGTTTCTAAGGAAGGGGAGAAAGCTCTTGCACATTTTAAATATTTACACTGAGAAACGAGTCAGACTAAAGTAAGAAGGTGAGGGGACAGCAGATTGCATACTCAACAGAGAGAGAGAGAGGTAACAGCACTAAGGGGTAGCTGTTCCCAAAGGATATTTCATCAACTCCTAATGTAGCTGAAGCACACAGGTAACCTGTTTGCTAAGCCCAGCCTAGAGAGATCTACTCACTTTCTGATTTCCCGCTTTGACATCTTTTCTTCATCAAACTAAACTTCTGGTTTTAAAGGTTTGACTGGTATTGAGCATCATCTAATACAAGCACATAGCTAAGGACAGCCTTGTCCCAAGAAATAAATACAGTAAACAAGAGACTCTTGTGCCTGGAATTCAAGAGCAAGAATGAACTTCTCAAACAAGACCTGGAAAGAAGCCTCTCCCAGCAGACATGGACAACCACCCTTCTAGTAAGGGATGAAGATGCATAACCCCCAGTCTGTGGTGGGTTAACTCTGACTAGACACCGGGTGTCTACCAAAGCTACTCCAGCACTCCCCTCCTCAAGTAGACAGGGAAGAGAAAATATAATGAAAAGCTTGTGTGTCAAGATAAGGACAAGGAGAGATCACTTGGCAATTACCACCACAAGCAAAACGGACTCAACTTGCATAAAATTAATTTATTGCCAATAAAATCAGAGTAGGGTAATAAGAAAATAAAACCTAAATCTTAAGACACCTTCCCTCCACCCTTTTTTTCTTCCTAAGCTTAACTTTACTGCTGAATTCTCTGCCTCCATCTCTGCAGTGGTGCAGCAGAACAGGGAATGGGGGTTGTGCCGAGTTCATCACACACTGTCTTTGCCACTCCTTCCTCTTCATGCGTGAGTGTGAAGAGCTGTCTCTGATGAATAGCCATGAGCAGGTTGCAAGCTTATGGGTAATAATTAAAGACCAAGGCAACAAAGGGAACCTTGTGGTTGTGTCTACTGAAGGCTGCCAGATCAAGGGGAGCCTACTGATGAAGCCTTCTGACTCCAGCTACAGGATGCTTCGCACTCGCAGTCTCTCATCCTGATGGAGAACTTCAACCTGCTTGAAAAGAAGCACAGCGAGCTGTAGACAATCCCAGAGGCCCCTGGAATGCATCAAGGCTAACTTCTTAAGCCAGGTAACAGACAACCCTACCACAGGGGATGCAATACTGGACCTGACAGTCACTAATTCAAGCAAGTAAGCTAATTGGCAACATCAAGATTGGAGCCAGTTGAGGCTGTAGTGATCACACAGTGGTGGAATTCAGAGTCCTGAGAGATACAAGTGAGGTAAAAAGTAGTCAGAACCCTGAATTTTAGGGAAGAAAACGTCCAGCTCTTCAAGGAGTCACTCAACAGGACCCCCTGGGAGACACTCCTCAGGGACAAGGCAGCAGAGGAAAACAGACAGATATTCAAGGATGCCTTCCATAGAGCACAAGAGCTCTTGATACACAGGCATAAGAAATCAAGCAAGGAAGGCAAGAGACTGGCATGGCTGAGCTAAGACTTGCTGGTCAAACTAAAGGGCAAGAAGGAACTGCACAGGCAGTGCAAGCAGGGATAGATATCCTGTGAAGAGTACAGGGACATTGCCCAGTTGTGTAGGGACAAGGTCTGGAAGGTTAGGGATTGCCTAGATCTGAACTCATCACAGGATGCAAAGAACAGTTAAGAAGGTATACTGCAGCTATGTCAGACAGAAAAGTAGGGTCAAAGAAAGTGTACCCCCACAATGGGCAAGGCTGGCAAGCCTCCTAGAAGTTACACTAAAGCACATGGAGGTAAAGGAGGTGATTTAAGACAGCCAGCATGGCTTCACCATGGGCAAATCCTGAATGAACCACCTTCTGTGATGAAGTTACTACATCAGGGCACAAGGGAAGAGCTATGGATATTGCCTATCTGGACTCCTGTAAGGCCTTTGACACAGTCCCCCACAACATCCTTCTATCCAAACTGGAGAGATATGGATCTCAGGGGTGGCCTGTTCAGTGGATGAGGAGTTGGCTGGATGCTAGCATACAGAGGGTAGTAGTCAACAGCTCAATGTCCAGGTGGAGATCAGTGACAAGTGGTGTTCCTCAGGGGTCCACACTGGGACCAGTGAGGTTTAATATCCTCATCAATGACATAGTGGGAGTGAGTGCACCCTCAGCAGTTTTGCAAATGACACAAATCTGAGTAGTGTGGTTGACATACTAGAAGGATGAGATGCCATCCAAAGGGACCTAGACAAGCTTGAGAAATGGGCCTATGAGGTTCAACAAAGCCAAGCACGAAGTTCGGCATCTGGGTTGGAGCAACTGCTAGTATCAATACAGGCTAGGAGATTATGAGACTGAGAACAGCCCTGTGGAGAAGGACTTGGGAGTACTGGTAGATGAAAAGCTGGACGTGAGCTGGCAATGTGAGCTTGCAGCCCAGAAGTCCAACTGTATCTTGGACTTCATAAAAAGTGTGTCCAGAAGGTCAAAGGAGGTGATACTGATGCTCTGATCCGCTCTGGTGAGACCCCACTGTCTGTCCTGTGTCCAGCTCTAGAGTCCTCAGCGCAAGAAAGACAAAGACCTGTTGGAGTGAGTCCACAGGAAGGCCACAGAAATGATCAGAGGGCTGGAACACCTCTCCAATGAAGAAAGGCTGAGAGTGTTGGGGAGCAACCCGTTGTAGTGAAAGATGTCCCCACTTACTGCAAGGGGGTTGAACTAGATGACCTTTAAAGTTGTTTTCCAACCCAAAGCATTCTAAGATTCTATAATAAATATGTTATCCCGGAGGCACTACCACTGCTGCTGACGGGCATAGCCTTGGCCAGTGGCGGGTCCATCTTGGAGAAGACTGGCTTTGGCTGTATTGGACATAGGGGAAGCTTCTAGCAGCTTCTCACAGAAGTCCTCCCTGTAGTCCCCCAGTATCAGAACCTTGTCACAAAAACCCAATACATAAAATGATGTTCAGAATTTGCTTAAGTACAAAATCTGTATTTTGAAAAATGTTTACTCTCAATTAGAAAAATCATACTGATAAAAATCTCCTTCAATCACTAACAAATTTTATTAGTAATTTCTCTAACTATCAAAAGTACCTCTTTTTTAGCCTGTATTTACCCAGGCCCGATCTACAGCTTTTGATTTGCGAAATATCTCTGCCTGCTATACTAAAGGGCTCTCCTTATCAGTAATTCTCCATTTATAAATCCCCATCTCCTGACAGAAATTATTATCAGTATTGTAAAAGTGCAGAACCTTGTACTTTTCATTGCTTAATATTGCTCCATTTTATTTACTCCAATCCTCAACATTACCGAACAGAGTGCTAGTCAATCTAAACTCACTAAACAGTTCCTATAGCCTACCAAAATTCCCCTTTTTGGAATGAAGGTCTAAGATATATAATTTTTTTATTATTATTACTTAATATGCTATTTAAACTAAGGCCACTTTTGATAATTTCATCCAGGCTTATTTTCTTTCAGCATGTTTTCTAGAACTCCTCATTAATTACATAAAGAAACATCTCTTTTTGGTGATGAAGCAGTTATTCAGCAAATAAATTAGGCAACTACCATCTTCAGAAATAACAGAGGTCTTCAACTTGTAATACTTTCTAATGGATAATACCAGTTCTCACAACTAGTTATCTAAGAATATCACTTACATGGCTATCTATATTGAAAATTTGGGCTCAAGTGTCTACAGCAGGCTTCCAGCTCCACCTCTGAAGAATATTTTCAAAATTAATCTGATTACAGCAGAGCCCTGTTCTCAACACTTTTTACCTTTCTATTTAAAAGTAAACCCTCCTTAGCAAATAGTCCTACCTCACCAGTTTTATTATTTCCATAATTTTCTATGCACTGCACACACCCATTACCTTTAACATTCACTGCATATGCTCTTCTACATCTTGCTCTTGTATTCAATTTCCTTCAATTCTTGCAAAATATTCCTCATCTCAGAATACATACCTCTCTACCTTTACTTCATATTTTCCTGCTTATTCGGGTTTATTACTTTCCTGCCTATATCATCCTTTCACCAATCTACACTAAGAGCACCTGTTCAACAGAATATCCCCCTAATATCCTTATCTTTTCAGAATTAGTGCTTCTATTAGTCTCTTGAAAGTCCACTTTTTGTTCAAGTATTCTTTATATCCCTAAGTACCTGATTTTTCACATTAGCGCACTGAGATGCAATTACTTACCCAAGCCCTGCTTGCAGGGCAATTACAACTATCCACATTTCTCTAGGTATCCAATTAGTACATCAGCAAACATCCTCACCATTCTTAAAAATTCTATCAATGGTGACTCTCCTCAAACTGTTGATTGAAAACACGGTATTAGAGTTCTACATATGCGATGATTATTCTCTATTTTTAATTAAACTTTCAGATTGATCAGTCATGTTTCACCTACATGATACACAACACTGAACACGAGTCATAGTTGGAAAAAATGTGCTGTACATCAAGAGGCTAATGTTAATATACCAGTGTCCCTAAAGTGTGAGAGAAGGAACAGTGTGCAGCCAGAATTCTTTCCTTTAAAAAAGAAAGGTGAAAAATAACAACCAGTTTGATGCAGGACTGAAATGAAAACAGTGTGGTTATAAAATCAGATAGCCACAAGGTAACATTATAGTGAGAATAATACTGCTTTATTAACATACCAACACTCCAAGGTTGTATCTGTAATTAAAGGAATTTGTACTACAGGTAAAACACTTAATTTGGTAACTGCTATTACTTCATACTGAGCAGAAAGTACTTTAATAGTAGTTCCTGTATTCTCCAAACACCTTACAGTATATTATATAAAGTGAGTTTAAGACTATTAAGATTAATAGAAACAGAAAAGGGTAGGAGTAAAGAAATCACTACAACTCATGGATATTTGAATGAGACAAACAGAAAATGACAGTGTGGGTTTTTCCTATTAAATTTCAGTATTGCCTCTGACATTTCAATTTTCATTTCACTGTCCTTTATCATCTCCCTTGACTAAATGCATGTTTAACAATAAAACCCCTTATCTCAGTCTGAGATGCTGAAATTCTGTGTCTACATCAGGAAGAAAACAAAATTCTGCTCTGGTATTCAAACCCAAAAAGTCCAGGTTCAGAACAAAAAACATTGCTATTGTAACTGAGCTTTGTAATTCAATAGTAAGAGTGATCTGTGGGATATTATTGCTTTGAATGATAATTAGAATTCCAGTTCAATAACCTTGTTGTACAAGTACTGACATATACTCTGAAGATGTGGAATCTAACACCAGATTTTATCCCCATAATTGAAGCAGACTAAGATGAATGCACTATAGTCTGATTTTGTTTTTCTGTCTGTTAAGCATCTCCTGCAGTTCCCAAGCAGCTGGAGAGAATCCATTGCCTTCACCTGAAGTTGGAAATTTCATTTTATATTGCCCAAACTCTCTTCCTTTTGGCAGAAGTCTGCAACTTTCCCTCCATCCAGAAGAGAGTTAGTCTTAACATTTGTTCTTCTGGCAACAAAGTGAATACTCCCAAATGTCTCCCGTTCTCCTCACTCTGGATGATTATTCATGAGCCTTATGTTTTAATATATTGGATGAAAGCAGGCCCCAGATAGCAAAGGTCAGATTAGCACAGAAGTATTGCATGAACAGAGTGAAGAAGAAAAAGAAAGCGAGAGAAGACAGAACGAAGTGT
Source organism: Todiramphus chloris collaris (assembly GCA_025345505.1). Taxonomy (NCBI): domain Eukaryota; kingdom Metazoa; phylum Chordata; class Aves; order Coraciiformes; family Alcedinidae; genus Todiramphus; species Todiramphus chloris. The sequence goes on along the minus strand of JANVCC010000035.1, from coordinate 16,693,465 downwards.
CTTCTTTCAGGAACCAATATTTGAAATAAAAAAAAAAAGCTATACAGTGAATTATGCACAGAAAGGGAGAGTTCTTGCTGTAAAAAGACTCAGTACATAACCAGAAAAGTGAAGGTAAGGATTACATCAAAATTTTTCCATGCCCATCTAAATCCATTTGATATGTCAGAATAAACTCCTCTTCTTCTATTTTCTCTCCAGTCATAAGTTTCATGGAAAGAGAAGAGAAACAGAATTCTCTTATCTTTCATCCCCATGTACCTGCTAATCATTAGAAGTGAGTGGAGACAGTTTATTCCCTCCTATTTCCCTCATGTTGGAGCAAGTCCAGAGGTGGTCCACAAAGAGGATCAGAGAACTCATACACCTGTCCTTTGAAAGCAAGTCTAGAGAGTTGGGATTGTTCAGCCTGGAGAAGAGAAGGCTCCAGGGAGACATTATAGCAGCCTTCCAGTACCTGAAGGGAGCCCACAGAAGACATGGAAAAGGACTTCTTACAAGGGCATATAGTGACAGGACAAGGTGCAGCCATTAGGCTGCAAACTGAAAGAGGGTACATTTAGATTAGATGTAAGAAGTTCTTTACTATAAGGGCAGTGAGGCAATGGAGCAGGTTTGCCAGGGAACATGTGGATGCCCCATCACTGGAAGTGCTCAAGGCCAGACAGGATGGGGCTTTGAGCAACCTGGTCTAGTGGAAGGTGTCCCTACCCATGGCAGGGGTGTTGGAACTAGATGATCTTTAAGGATCCCATCCAACCCGATCCATTCTATGATTCTGTGGTTCTATAATCCCTTTGTTCTCTGCTGCATCAGGCAGTCAAGGGAAAAAATAAAATAAAATAAAATAAAAGTAATGCTATACATCTGTCACACACTAGATGTTTAAGAAAAAAATATGCTGAATAAAACATTCTTGTTGTCTAAATGTTTGCAGTAATTCAATTAAATGAATGTGAAGGCAAAGACTTACAACAAACTTCATGAGCTTCACATGTGTGATTATCTTACAACAGTGAGAGAAAAATTACCATTCAGCATCTTCAGGGTAACAGTCAACAATATAACTACGAAATTTGGGGAAGAATATTTGTCAGAAGCTTCCAAAAGAAAATACTTAGTTTGAAATTGCATCTTTCTGTTCCCCTATGTAAATGGAACAAGTCTGGATTGTTGTATTGTTTATCGTATAAGCAGCTTACAGATTTACATGGGATTCCTTTGATAGGAAATGCCAAATATTTAACAAATAATTAAGTCCTCTACCTCTGCCTTCACAGTTCAGGAAACAAGCTCAGAGAAAACAATTTATTTTACTTAGTTTGATCCTGCACACATGTGGTAGACAGCAACTGGCAAGGTTTCATGTATTCCATGTTTTCAGCACAAGATTCTTACAAATGTTAACACTTAACAGTTATATGCAAACTGTGCTTTGACTATTGACAGACAAAATTGCCTTCCCACTGGCTGCAACATTAGAGCTATAGTAATGCAGTCTTCCTTCTTGTATTTCCCTGGAAAAGATACAGTCCTAAATTATAATTTTAGATTCTTATGAAGTTTTTCAAACTCTGCGCTACAGGAAGAAAAGAACCAGGTTGAGTTAAATTTGCTCAACACTTTCAATGCATTATCTACAGTAAGATTAAAAATATCTAGGAATTATTCTTTAATAAACTCTTACAGACTCAAGATCAAATTTTTAAATAAACATGGCTGGTTTATATCTACAATTCTTCCTATCAGAAGATCTTACTGAAACAAAGCAAACTATAATAGCCTTTTGATGATTTATTATAGATTGCCCACTGTACCCAAAAAGCAGCTGCACATAAGAAAAAGAGATTGTAAATAGAACACATCTATTCTTGCACAGAACAATATTCTTACCAGTTCCAGAAACCCACTGCATTTTATTGCTGTTACATTTAGCTTGCTATATTAAGTTTTTAAAATTGCATAAAGCATATTTTTGCCATCTTTGACAAAATGCACACCACCTATGGTTCACATCTTCTATTTACTGAATTAGTTTATGGGCTTACCCCCAATATCTGGCCGAAGCTTACTGTCATATCCTTGAAGTAAGGAGTCCAGTATGTGAGTTACATCCCCACCATGAATCTTTGGTGCAAGGACCCATGTTTTATTCACCGTTAGATCTTCATCATCCTCATCATCTGCTTTATCAGCTCTATGGCAAGTGAATGAAAAAAACAATGTTAGGAAAAATAAACCCAAACTGAAACTGAATACACAGGAGGTGAAGAAGAAACTGATAAAATACTGAACACTATTTAGAGTACTTTATAAAAATCCAGATGCATTCTGGCACCAACAAAAAATGACAGGCCCTTATTTAAAACACCAATACTTTGTTTTATGGCAGTAGAGAGTGTAAAAGCTAATAAATATGTCAAGAGAGGCATTAAGACATCACCCACACAGAAAAACTCAAGCCATGAGTCAAACCCATAAAAGCAGCAGTAGGCATCCTGGTACTGTCAGCCTTTTCCTGGTTTAAAACACAAAATGTAATTCCCAAGCTTTTGATTTCCAAACCATGGTACTAATATTTCTGAGATGCTTAATCACAGTAGTAAATACATCTTAGTGTCAAGAACATTAAAAGAATCTCCTTCCTAGTAGCATCTGTTCTAGCTATGATATGTAAAAAAAATGACCAAGTCCATTCAAATTTTAAGAATGCACACAAAGGTTATATCCATGTGCTATGAATAAACATTCACAGAAGCTGCAGTCATGTGTCAATTATGCATCTGCATGTACATGTGGTATAGTTAAAATGCCATATCATTCCTTTCAGTTAAGAAGATTATCTGTAAGCCACCTATTTTACCAAGATGAAACAAATGTACAAGGAAAACACACATTCATTTATTGCCTGTCTTTTAATTAGATAAGTAGCAATATATAGTTAATCACTAAGTCATTAGAAAGAAATTGCAATACCTTGGTTGCATCTGCAGATTCACTTGGATATCATGGAAAGGTCAAAGAATGCCTGGAAGTAGTTTTCTTTCCATTTGAATCAAATGACTGTGGACTTAAGTAGTCCTCCAGCACTAAAGTTTGCAATCTATATTACTCATCCAGCTTATTTCAGGGAACTGCTATGGGCTTCAAGTCAACCAAAGTGCATCAGTCTGATAGCAATAACTCTGACAGTCACACAACATATCTTCACAAAGGGATAATGGAGAGAAATTATTACAGAATGTATGCAATCCATATAAATCAGTTCCAGTATTAAAATAAGCATACATAATCCAGTAAAAGAAAGGAACTAAATTACTGTCCGTGTACCAATTTGGATTTAACAAGAAAACCAAAAATGTTACTGCTATATTATTAGAAAGGGTTATAAGGGCCTCTAAATTATGCAGACATATGCTGCCCTTAAAGCTAATGGTTGAATTTTTCAGTAAATTTTCTGTAGGAGTGAAGGCTACCAGCATGTTACGTGTGGAAACAACACTACTTCTGCAGGAAGAAAGGACAGAAAAAGTCAGGAAAGGCCAGAGATGGAGTAGGCATGCCTGCCTTTTACTGCACTCCTTTGTGGGGGTGCACCAAAACAGTCTGTATTCGTCAGACCTTGCATCACCTCGCAGAGAACACTTGCAAGTCTCACTGAAAAATCAGGACTATCATGGCTGTGAAAACTCCTTGATGGTTTTGGTATGCCTGCTTAATTTGGGAAGTGTAACACGGAGCTTGCCACAGCTCAATAGGTTCTCAGACGATGGATAAAAGGCACTGCCTAGATATTGGGACTTTCATACCTAGCTTGCTGCAAACATGTTGCAAGAGTCTATTATAGCTGAAAGTAATATGCACTCTAAATACAAGGTTCACTGACAGCTTCCCCTGTAACAGTCTGAAAAGCGCTTTCAGTCTTTTAAATTGAAATTCACCATAAAATACTTAATCTTCACTGCACTACATAGACACTATAGAAATGTCAGATATTAAATATTTAACATTTCCCATTAGCAGGATCTCACTAACAGGAGCACTAAAAGTAGAAAGCTAAGTTTTGTAAATGTACGTTCTCTTTCCCCTCAAAGTTACCTATTGCCATCTCTCTCGTGCTTTGTTAACATATGGCTTTTATATATATATATATATATATTCTAGATCTGCTTGCGCTTTATGACATCTAATTACTATATAAATTAGCTTATGGTTGCTAAGAATGCAGAGGCAATCCCAGACTTTCCCTAGGGGCATTAAGATGAGGAGGAATAAAAATTTATAAGAACCTCTCTAAGGAAAGAGACATGTCCACTACAAAACCAAGCCTTTCTTCTTCCTCTTTTTGTCCTCCAGCCCACAAACAACAAAAAATACAGTGAAACTACCAGAGTTCTACACAGACCCAGGGCACCTGACTCTCAGAATGAGCCCAATTATTTGTAGAGAAATTGAAGTGATGATGACACAATTTTGTCCTGCTCTAATGTTCTTTGCTCATCACTATTAAGAACAGCATACATTTAGCCAAAATTGAAAAAGTACAAAAGGTCAGACCATTCCCACTTAAACCCAAGAGGAGGTACAAATATGATTACCTCCACTTGCAGTCACTCAAATATCTTGACATTTTGAAGAGTTCTTTATTTTATTTATAGATTCACAGGACAACTTAGGTGGGAAGGGATCATGGGAGGTCTCTAGTCCAGCCTCCTGCAGAAATCAAGGCAAGCTCTAAGGTCACAACAGGTTGTGCAGGGCTTGATCAGGTTGGGTCTTGCACACCTCCAAGGATGGAAGCTGCACAACATCTCTGAGAAACCTGCTCTCCACTTCTTTCTTTTCTGCTATTTAATACATTTAAATAAACTTGAAATTAATTAAAAAATTAAAAAAAAAAGTTTAAAAACAAACAAACAAAACCCACAAACGCCAAAACAACAACAAAACAAATAGAAATACCATTCAGATTTTCACTTTGTCTTGCTTGATCACAGGACCTCTGGTCCTCTGACAATTTTTAAACTCTGAGCTACAAACAGGTATACAGATGAGGACACTGATAGCTTACAGAAAACTATTTATAATGCAGATTCAGAGGGAGAGGGAAAAATTCCATCCCAACACGCGAGAGCTCTTCCAGCCTCTACAAAGCAAATACATTCAAGGAGGCACTTCTATTAGAGGCAATATTTCTCTACTTAGTGTCTGACAAGGGTCTTGGCTGAAAATGTGCATTTTCTTCTAATTACACAAAACTATTTCATTTTATCTAGAAAATATTGTACACCGAAAAAAGTACCAACTGCTAGAAGAGAAATAAACTACACTTTCATACCAGTACAGTAGGTTAACAAGAGCTTGCGGCTCACTACTGCATGAGCTAAATCAGCAAAGAAATCAACGCAAATCAGAAATTAATATAACCAAAAGTGGAGGAACTGGACTACTGCTGGTCCAAGCAGCTATTCTCACTCTCTCTGATCCTATCTTACCAGCCTTTTCAGAGATGACTGATTGTGATTTATCCATCTCACTACCAGAATGCCATCTTTTTAACTCTTCCATAAAATGTGTCCAAAACTACTAAGCATGTAATAAAGACTATAATCTCTCTGCATTGCTGACGGCACCCAGTTCTACACATTTGATTCCTAAGTTGTAGTCACTGATGTGTGGCTACAGGACTGAAATAAGAAAGGAATGATGCTGGTTGCAAAAGGAAAGTGACCAGAATATATAGAAAGTCTTCTGTATGCCCTCCAGTGAAGCAGAGCACATAAAACCTGCCCACTTGAATGCTCAATCTGGATATTTTGAGGGGAGTTGCATAAAATTCCCCCAGAAGAGCACCTAGACACAAGAAGGTAACAGGACAGACATTGTGTACATACTCATTTCTAGGAATCTGAATTTCTGATGTTTGTCAAATTAAATAGATTTGAACTACTCTGTTTCAAAGGTAGAAATCCCTTCGGATTTACACAGTCAGCAGGATCAGTTGAGATGGTGTTTTCAGGATCTGAAGTGGTTAGACCATGTTCTTCAAAGAAACATTCACTTTGGAAAATAAAATGGTTTAAGACTATTGAGCTTTTACCCAAGTTTCTGTGTGTCTCACATTGCAAAGTACAGCTTTTTCTCTAGGCTTTGGAATGGGGTACAGGGAAAGAGTAGCCATTCCAAAGCAGAAATTCAGGTATGCCATTCAAATATTTAGCAACAGTTAACTTGGGCTGAACACCTTTTTACCTCTCTGCAGCTAAAATAAATCTAACAAACACATGAAGATTAATGTCAATTAACTTCACCCTCACATTTACAGTAGCACTTTCTGATAACCCAGGAAGAAAAGCAAACTTAATTAAAGAGGAATTATTTTCCTTTCCAAGTTCATCTAAAGGTTACTTCACTCTACACAGAACATAATACTTGATACTCGCTCCATTTACTGTAAAACATGTATTTTTTTTCCAACAAAGTTCACTCACTAGATCTTTTTCAAAATGTCTGAAGAGAAAATGATTTAGAACAGAAATATGACATCAACCATTAAAACATTTCTGTTCCATGGCATGATGTTATTTTACACCTATTAATATGAGTGTGAATCTCGATTTAAATGATTTTATAAATAAGAGACTTCACTTCTTAACACACTTGTTGTTATAATACTTCAGCTAGCCTCATAAACTCAACAGTAAACTGCATGTGTACAGCTAACAGCAATTAGGCAAAAAGTGTCCTAATTATGCTCTCTGTCCTTCAACTAATTGAAGACATTACCATGACTAATAAACCCCTGAGCAGAAGTGACTAATGACTAAATAAGTCTTTTCAACGTCAGGCAACACGCTCATCTTCAGACACTAATAACATAGGCCTTTGTTCTCCTTTAAATACAAGAAAAAACAATCAGGTGAGCTTTAAGTTGCAACTAACATCTGTCAGGTTATGTTACAAACTTGGAAAAAATGAATATAACAAGAGCACTCCTAGTGCTATTTGCATCGTGTGTATCAAAGTATTACACTTAGAAGTACAAGTATAGCATAGGTGGGAGTATTCAAACACAGCTAGGTCCCAGGCTCCTATTCCCACCCAACACATTCAAGGGTACCCAATGCTCCAAGCAGGGTTATGTGAAACCTGTAGATTTCTGGTGAATCAGCAGAGACTGGTCAGGGAACATTAGTTATCTCATCAGTGTTTACAAATATCTGAAGGATGGGTGTCAAGAAGATGGGGCCAGACTCTTTTCAGTGGTGCCCTGTGACAGGACGAGGGGCAATGGGCACAAACTGGAACACAGGAAGTTCCACCTGAACTTGAGAAAAAACTCATTTGCTGTGAGGGTGACAGAACACTAGAACAGGCTGCCCAGAGAGGTTGTGGAGTCTCCTTCTCTAGAGACTTTCAAAATCTGCCTGGATCTGTTCCTGTGTGACCTTCCCTATGTGATCCTGCTCTGGCAGGGGGTTTGAACTCCATGATCTCCAGAGGTCCCTTCCAGCCCCTACCATTCTGTGATCTCCACAATCACTTCATGCCTGGGCACAAGCAACTCAATCACAAGCTCAGTGGCCATGAGGTTTAAACAGCCCTATTTAGACACTGGCTCTGTCTATTTGGAAATAAAGCGATCCTTTCATACAAGGAATACTCTGAAGATCATTTAATAGCTAAATAAGACGGAAAGTCAGTGTTTCAGATAATTTTTATGCTGAAAGAGCTGAAAGGAACATATATTTTCCTTTTTGCCTTACACATGCAAATGAAAACAGTAAGACTAGCTGTGTTAGTTCATTTGGCTGAGGATCTTCTCCAACACCAGCCAAAACCAGTTGCTTCAGTTTTACCAATACAGGAGTAGGGCACAGTGACACTTGTCTAAACCATGAGCTCTCCTTAAGACAGCCGTTATTCTCTGGCTGTGCTTCCCAGCATATTACATTTGTGTCCTTTGTCTAAGTATTATACAATTTAACCTTTATTTTACAGTCCTTTAAAAAAAAAAAAACCAACAATTTCTCTTGACTTTCAGACAAAATGATAATGTTTCCCAAGTTGTAAACATGAGAGGTTACTTTGTTAGCAACAACAGAGCTTCAGAGGCTTGAGAAAATACTGCATTTAAGCAGACAATGCTTCATAAGAAGTCAGTTCAGACAGACAAGGTTTCCAAGGAAGGTTTCCAACCAATCAGACATCTAACCAACAAGACACGACCTTACTCCAGAATGCTGAACGTGATATGCTTGTATGTTGTGACGAATTATATTTCATGGCCCCAGCAATGACAGTTCACAGGTCATCTGACCTAGTCAAATACCACCCATGAAAAAAGACCTAAAGCATTGCTGAAAAAGAAAACATGGCCACTGACACCCCAGCATCCAGAGTTAGACATTTTTACAGAGGCTGGTGATGATTCTAATTCAGAAGCTAAACAAGAAAGTATTTAACCATGTTTCACATGTATGATCAAGGTACAGGATCAGGAATAGATAAAAACCTGAACCCTAGGAGAATGGTATGTTTAAGCATTGCCTAAGACAGAAGAAACTTCCTTACAGAGAGAGAAAAATGTAGCTTCAACATGGTACGAATGAGTAGTAACTCTTATATCAGCAATTTAAAATACATATTTACATATTTCTGTGGATCTTCATAAGATAAAACAAGGGCTTCAGACTGACTTGTAATATCCTTCACAAGCTGTAAAAGACTTGGGACTCCTGCATGCACATAAATATTACTTCTTTTCAGTAGCAGCAATAAGAGCAGGACCACATCGTCATGACTGCTAGAATAGGGCACAAATACATTTGTCTTCAAAAGATTTTCTTGAAAGCTTACTTTCACTGCCAGCTGTTAGTAGTGGACGGTTTAAACATCTCTCAAGATTTACCTTCCAAATATGAAGTAGCTGACTTCCTACTCTTCATTTTCTGCAGAAATGAGCTCTCTCTTGCATTTCATCATCAGCTTCTTCACTGATATGCTTCATTCATTGCAGAAAATTTCAGTGAAAATAATTGTAACTGCAAACAAATGCAGCTACTACAAAAATTGTCTCCAGAAAGCATTACTTGCCCTTCTTAATTCTGTGGAATATAGTCACTGATGGCTGGTGCAGGAATTAGTACTCCTCCTTGATGAATTTTATAATGTTCCCATCGACCCATTCTGCCAGCCTCTCCAGCTCCCTCTGAACAGCAGATGTGCTGTTTGCTTGGTTTTGGGGTTTTTTTTTGTTGTTGTTTGGTTGGTTTTTTACCAAGCATACGAACTTGGTAAAAACAATCTTTGAACATGGAAAAGAAAAAAATTGCTCAGGAAAAGCTGTGCTAATACCATTATTCCTGATGCTCTGAGCAGTTCTCCACTCCACCCTAGACAATTAAGGAAATAGAACACACTTCTCACTCTTCTTCCATCACATCAATTATTCCACATTCTGATTACAAACTTGAAGAATGTGTTGTGTGTTTTGTTTTGGCTTACAAAAACTGAGTAACTTCTTGATTACAACACCTACATTCAAAATGTATGTACATCTCTTCCTCTGTTCTTAGAACATCATTACTACAACACCTTAAAGCAGTTTTTTGCCTAGGAAAGTAACTGAAAGTGCCCATTATCTTCAGTAAGTAGGTACTTACTTTTTTTAGTAAAAACATTTCTACTGCTTTCTGAAAAATTAGTAGGAATCCTTATGCCAACTACATTTTAATCTTAGAAATCAAGATCATTTTGTCACTGCACATTTTTTTAGACAGATATACATTCACCTTCCTCTACAAAATGTCTTCTGAGAAAAGCCTTCCAGTCATTGCATACAACAAAAAAAATAAACCTTATCAGGAAGATAAAGTAGGTCTTAGGATAATCTGTACTTCCTTGACTGAAACTGAACTCTAAACCTACTAAAATTCTCAAGGAGATCTATTTCAGATGGATTCGAATGAAACTTAGAAATATAAATTGATAAAACTTATCTCCTCGGTTATACCTCTGTGGGTTTTGGGCAGATCATGCAATCAAATAATTGAAATGTAAACAGCCATCCTCCAGTGTTCAGTCAGACCAAACAGCAGAGAATAACTGAAGATTCAGCAAACAGAATATAAAATAATAATGATAGCAAATTAGAAAACCTATATATAAAAATTCTATAACTCAAAAGGGACAAATGTTATTAAATAAAGGACAAAATATCTCCAAAATGCTAAGTGAGGACATGACGATGAAAACGTGACATCTCTCTGGATATCTGAAATGTACTAAGTCGCCTGGACACGTTCCTATGTGACCTGCTCTAGGTGGTCCTGCTCTGGCAGGGGGGTTGGACTAGATGATCTTTAGAGGTCCCTTCCAACCCTTAACATTCTGTGACTGTGTGATTCTGTAATGAGGGCAGTATCAGATCTGGGAGTCTCAGACTAGAATCATCACACGCAGACACATAAAACTATGTGCCACATCTCAGCATCCCATTCAAGAGACTGAAAATCTCTACCTAAAGTTGAATGATAAAGCTTAATTGTCATCAAGTTCAGAATAAACAGATACATTGTTGACGGGTTAAGTGCCCTGATCCAAAAACCACTTTCCATAGTGGAACTAAAAGCAAACCTAACATAAATGAATGCTGAGAACTATAATCTTAATAAAAAGCAGTTACCCTAATTAAATGCCATCCCACATTCACTATAACATTCATCAAATTTCATAGTTGAATTTGTTAGATTTCTACTTTAAAATATTCAAGAAATGTACAAAATAAGCTCTCCTTTATAAGACATTTTCAGTCATTTAGGCTGAGGGTATTTCAACATAACAATGTGAACATTTGTTCTAATAAAATTAATTGCGTATTTCCTGCAAAATCTTCAGGTAACTATTACAGCCCTTCATGAAAACAAATTTATGTGATATCATTCCAAGTTCCGGTACATGTGTGTGCAGGTATCGGTCTCCTTCCACAGGAGGCAAAGAAATACAGAACCAGAGACTTGCACTGAACCAGAATTGTGACATATAGGCAAATCTGGCTTAAAATCATAGAAAAAGTTGTACAGATACAATAATAAGGAAAAGACATTATGTCCCCAAGAGAAATATGGTGAATGGGTTCTACTGAAATTTTAGTGTGTCATTAGTCAATTATGGACTAATCCAAAGGTCAATGAAATTAGTAATTGTACAACGAGGTAAATATACTCCATAAGGGCTAATGTAAATACCCAAACCATTTCATAAAAAGCTTGCACTCTCTCTCTGCAAGCAAAATTATGTCTTCTTCATTATAATTTACTGTGCATTAAATACAACACATATCTTTTACAACAAGAGTATTCTGTCTTTTGTCAGATGTTTACTAAAATTTATTTTTAACTGTCAGAGTTATAATTTACAGCTGTCAGAGTTGTCCCTTGCTGGATGCAACCTGCAGGCCATCAGATGGCTGGCCATCATTGACAAAGCAAGAACCTAAGGTACAGGTCCACAGCTTACCTGCATCAGGTCTGATACAATCCAGAACACATTTGATGGCTGTACGTTGGTGAGATCAAGTACCTATCTCTCACAGGGAAAACAATGATGTTACTTTATTTTTTAAAACATCTGCATAATTAATTCTTCCATGTAATTATGTATCCTGTTTTTGGCTAGAATAAATTTTCTTCCTAGTAGATGGTACAGTGTATGAAAAGAATGTTGGTAACACACTGATGGTTTCAGTTGTTGCCAAGTAGTGCTTATCCTAAAGTGAGAAGGCTGGAGGGGAACAAGAATTTGGGAGAGGACGCAGCCAGGACAGCTGACCCAAACTGGCCAAAGGAATATTCCACACCATATGATGTCATGCACAGAATATGAACTGTGGGAGAGGCTGGCTGGGGGCCGCTGAGTGGAACCTGACTGGGCATTTGGTTAGCAAGTGGTAAGCAATTCAATTGCACATCACTTGTTTTGTATAGCCTAATTTTATTATTATTGTTATTACTACTATTATTTTCTTCCTTTTTTGGTGTATTAAACTGTCTTGATCTCAATCCATGAGTTTTACTTTGTTTACAATTCTCTCATCTACCCCACTGAGTGGGAGGAGTGAGCAAGTGGCTGCATGGTGCTTTGTTGTCAGCTGACATGAAAACACGTCATTACAGCATTGGACAATGAAAAAAAAAGTCTTGACTTATAGTGACAGTTAGCTACCTAAATTAATATTTAATACTGTAACTTTTTCCTAAAATAAATTCCATCCACCTGAACTTTATTTGGAAAGATAAATTGGGCCATAATATTACATTAATAAGACTTAATAAGAAGACGACTTAATCCCTCATGGTACACTGCCTTAAATAAGAAGAAAACCACATTAAATGAAAGGACTAACAATCTATTTAAGACCTCAAATAATTTAATCCAACAGGGACATATCTCATGATACCTCAGATCTTTCCTATTCACTATGTCTGTCTGTCTTCCTGGAAAAAAAACAACAACAAAAAGAAACAAAACCAAAACAAAAAACATGAAAACAAAAAAAAAACCAACCAAAACAAAACCTGCATATAAATTTAGAAACAGAATTAGACATTCACACCTGACCAGAGATGAACGCAGTGACATCAAAAAGGATTTGAGGATCAAGGCAGAAAGCAAAAATCATGAGATACAACAGAGCAGATACTGTGATACTGTATCTCAGCAGTATGAAGTAGTAGCAGGGAAGTAATATTCTGTGTGTATCTGCCATTACTGAGGCTAATATTTGTGTAATCTACAATTTGAGGTCTGTTCTTCAATGAAAAAAATGGAAAGGTTTTACAAAATGGTAAAACAAACAATTCAACATTTTCTGAAGAAATGTAAGTAGCTCAGTTTTACTTATCCAAGCAGAAAATGTAACCTGCTATCAAGCTGCCTCGTGAACTACATATACCAGGGAAGTACTTCTAGTAGTAGTTAGTACAACTGCAGCATTGATATGTACCCAATTCATTTGAGGTGCTCTGAGTTCTTGTCCAGGCAAAACTTGTCAGAGGCACACAGGGCAAGGAAAAGCTTTGATGACTGGCTTCCCTGTTGAAGAGTAGATGGCTGCAGATCACACTCCCTTCCTGAAGAGCATCTTCAGCCATGGTTCTGCACCCTGAGGTTGCCCTGCAGAACCAGAGGTATGAATCAAGACCTGTCTTTCTCCACAGAGTGATGGGCATGGGATCAAGTGGCTGCAGGGCCTGCTGTAGCAGATGGTACTAAGAAAAAGTTGAGCTTTTTCAGCTAGCAGAAGATGGTAGGACATCCACCAGCTAGAAGACAGAGAAACCTCAGACTAGAAATACCATACCATACTTCATCATATTCCTCCTCATCAAATCTTTATGCAGGGACTTAGAACAGCTATACTGAAGCAAAAAATCTAATGCAGAAGACAGCAGATTCTCCAGTTTTGCTTATTCGCATATCAGACTGGATTATCACAACAGATCCCACTGACTTGAACATCCACCAGTGAAAACATACTTTAGAAAATATTTCTTTCCATATTTGCTATACCACTGAAATTTCCTTCTTCCTTGAAGCAAGTTCTTTTCCAGTTCCTTGGTGTTCTTTGGTGTTTGGAGTTCCTTAGTGACCTTTCTAGTCTCTGCTGTTACCTCCATTAGTTCAATGCTGTTCCATAGAATGGTAGAGGTTGGAAGGGACCTCTTGAGATCAAGTCCAATCCCCCCGGCCAGAGCAAGATCACATAGGACAGGTCAAACAGGAACAGATCCAGGCGGGTCTTGAAAATCTCCAGAGATGGAGACAAACTCTCTGGGCAGCCTGTTCCAGTGCTCTGTCACCCTCACAGTAAGAAGTTTTTCCTTATGTTCAGGTAGAACTTCCTGTGTTCCAGTTTGTGAACACTGCCCCTCATCTTATCACAGAGCACCACTGAAAAGAGTCTGGCCCCTGCTACTTGACACCCACCCTTCAGACATTTGTAAACATTAATAAGATCCCCTCTCTCAGGTGTCTCTTCTCCAGACTAAACAGACCGACATCTCTCAGCCTTTCCTGAAAAGAGAGATGTTCCAGTCCTTTAATCATCCTTGTAGATCCTCACTGGACCATGTCTGGTATTTCCTCATCTCTCTTGAACTGGGGAGACCAGAACTGGACACAGTACTCCAGATGTGGTCACACTAGCACAAAGTACAGGTGGAGGAAGACCTCCCCCGACCTCATGGACACACTCTTAGTTTTGCACCCCAGATGATTTACCATTTTAAGTTTAGGCATGTAGAATCAAATTTTTACACAGGCCAGGAGGTCACTGAACTCTCCAAACTATTTTCAGCTTTATTAAAAACACCTGCATGTGTAAAAATGCAAATTTGGGACTTCATGTCATCTCCAGGTTAATCCAATTCCATCTGAAATACTCCCTACAAATTATTACCATTCAGAAAAATTGTTAAGAAATAAAAGGTAGTGTCACTGTCATCTACCACCCTTTGAAAGGTTACTGTCAGTGTGCGACATACTGTCACTTATAATTATCACTTCTTTCTGCTGCTCTTTACCAAATAACTTAAGATATTGTTATTTTATCCAAGTACACACTCAAATTTAGTACACAGCGCAAAAGAAAGCTGTGTAGGTACTCTTTGTTCATAAATGGTATTACAAAAAAAGTCCCTTTGCCCATCTTGGGAGATGCTCGCCTTTGTTTTTCTGCGAGTTAAACATACACGACTTTAGTATGTATATATGATAGCACAAACCAAGGCAACTCACTTTCGGTGCATAAGGCAAGTAGCCCTACCTACTGGCCATAGCAAATAGGTGGTGTATTCAACCTAAATTATTACAATTCCTCTACAGTTTCAAAAGAAAACCACAGATCCCCAAAGTCCCTTGTAATTTACTCTGTAGCCAGACTTTGTTAAGCTTTTTTCTGGATACCTAAGTCAACAAGTGCTCACCTGCAACCTTTTCTGTCCAGCTCAGAAAGGCTTGAATTGGTCACAAGGGTGGTTTTCTTTAGCATCAGGTATATTTAACAAACAGTTAAGAGTAATTGAAAATGTAGTTCAACTTGCTGTTAGAGCTTTTTTTTATAATGGATTACCATAGCTTGAAGATTTCCTTTACATCCACTGTGAGAAAATTATGTGCAAAGAATACAAGTATTTCTCAATATTTATGTCTCATTAAACTTTATACTAACAAAAGAAAATGTGAATAAACTTGTAATAAAATAAACCATATGTTAAACAACTGGGACTGCTAAATAATAAGTTCTTCACTGTCACATCATGAACAAAGCACATAAGAGTGAGGATAATAATGAATAAACATCACAGATGTTCAAATGAAACAGTAAATCACTATTATCAAGCATTAAGAAACCCATGTTGTTATGACAGGCTTAACGCTGATCCCGGAATTTATATGAGAAGAAACCGTAGGCCATATTATATAAGTATTTTCCTAAGAGATACTT
The DNA here is from genome assembly GCA_025345505.1 of Todiramphus chloris collaris. NCBI lineage: Eukaryota > Metazoa > Chordata > Aves > Coraciiformes > Alcedinidae > Todiramphus > Todiramphus chloris. Next base: position 16,677,957 of record JANVCC010000035.1, on the reverse strand, counting down.
TGAAATGGAAAAGAAAATATCAGTTGACATTTGCACCTGCTGACAGTTACATTGAGACAAAGCATTTGTAATTGCCTTTTAGAACATCAGGTTGCAAAACAAAACGGAAGATAGGGCAAAAATTAAGTTACATTTACAATATACTGTTATGGATGCTGACCAGCACATACCATATAAAGCAGTATAAATTAGAAGAAATGTTACAGTTATGCTGCACCTGTATGGTTAAAACTAAGGAAATAATATTAATTATGTTGTCAGTTCTTATGGTCTCCCTATGAAATATCTATTTATTTGAGTCCAACAAGAATAATGGGTTTCCTGAACATTTAGGATGGCAGTGACTACTAGGTAACTACTCATTTCCTGCTCACAGGCAAATTTCTGCTACTGAAGACATGTCATCTATTGAGAAAGACAGTCCTTCAAAATACTGACTCATGAAGTTACATCAAGTGCACTGGTCCTTCTGGTCTGTTTGTGCTGCATGTACAGAACTGGGGGAAAACAACTGGTGTGTGGGACAGAGTTCAACTGCACTGAATCCTTTTAGTGAAGGAAGTTCAACCTAATATCACACTACAGCTTTTGGGTCAGCACATTGATAGGATAAACTCTTGGTTGGACTCAAATTCCAATGTTCTTGCTTAGGCTTTAGCTCCATTTGTCACGCTTAAAGTAACTTTACTCACACTCACCATGAAGTACTTTTGTTTACAAATGAATACTAGAAGTGATGCAATTTGCAACCTTTTAGAAGTATGTGTTGAAAAGGTGTGTTGGTTCCAGGCACATGTTTTTAGAAAAGCAGACAGAACTGGTGCAGCCTAGTCTATTCTTGAGAAAAGCATTACTTCCATGGTTTAGTTTGAACTTCAAGGCAAAGCTTGGCCTGAAACTAATAGAAAGGCACCCAAAGAAGGAGGAAAATAGTATTTCCATCCTACTCTGTGGCAGGCTGCTAACAGGCACTAGAGCTGAGCTCTCTGCAAACACCCCTGACTTGTAATGCACTACATACCACAGAATCAGGATCTGAAAAACATGTCCATTTGTGGTCACTTAAAAAAGAGAAATCTCACAATCACCATTTTCCCATGTAGCCTCTGAATGAAAGGCAAGCTTCAAAACCATTTATTCAGATACATGAGTATTTATATCAAAGGTTCCATTTTATCTGAGATGTTCTGGAACACAAAAAATAAAACATGTAAGTTACCTTTTTTTTTTTTTCTTCCCCCTCTCTCTGAAGACTTATCAGCTTATTTATCAATGCTACTGGTAATGAGATATATACATAATAATCTACATCTAGTCCTCTTATCACAACCACCATTTGACAAACAAAAAAAAAATGATAATTTTTTTTTTAGCTGGTCCTCCTCCTTTGTAACTAAGTCTTTGAACTGATAAATTAGCATGCACATTCTTTTCTCTCAAACCACTTGATAATTTCTTTCATACCTGAGGTACAATATGTTCATTAAGAAACATTCTGAAGATGCACAGCTGCACTGGTAACATTTCCATCAATGCTTTTGAAAAAATATTTCCATAATATACCATGGTTTTAAAAGACACAGATTAAGAAAAAGTATAATCAGTGGTGTTTCTGACTAGGATAACACAGTAGAAGGTGAGAGATGAGCTGAGATCAACACACTTCAGACAGATTGATAAATCATCCCTTAGTATGGGGAAGGGGTCCACAGTCTGACAAACTTGAAAAAATGGTTACTTCTTTTTAGCCAGCCTTTATACTAGGTATTTGTTATATCCTCTTAGAATGATAATTTGGACTATCTTTAAAAAGAAAGACACACTGGGCAACAGTCAAATACCCTTTCAGTACTGCTTTGTGATTTTTATGAGAGTATAACCTGTGGAATGGTTCACATTAGCTCTGAATTATTAATGGAGTTAAATGATCAGATTGCTTTTCACTAAGCTGTTAGGGGTACGAATAACACATTTACACAGCGGTACCAAACTGTTGTTTCTTTAGAGCCCTTCAGACCAATTTTATAGCTCTCCGTTAAAACACACGCTCCCAACTTCTGGGACTTGACCGGCTGCCCGGCAGCATCCCACGCGTGGGGCCAGTCCCGCTGCCGAGGGCTGCGGCTGCACAACCCAGTGCCGCGCGGGATGCGAAAGTACCGGCCCCACAAGCAGTGCCCCCACGTTGCCACCAACTGCCGGACCAGGTGCTTCCGAAGATGCCACCGGCGCCACAGCCACTCACCAGCGAAACTCCATCCTGCTTTCCCCAGCAGCAGCCGGCGGGGGAGCGCGGACGGGCAGGGACTGCGGCGGGGAAGGCCGACGTGGCGGGAGCTCTTTGCGGCGGGAGCGGCCCGCATCGCCCGCCCCTCTTCGGGGCGCAGGGCACCGCGGCTGCCCCGGGCCTTGCCCCGCCACGGGCCGCCCCCCTCCCCCCCCCCACCTTGCGAGGGGGAACGCGCCTTTCTCAGCACCGAGCTGAGCCCGGACTCATCAACTCGCTCAGCAAACAAGTGGGATGCGGCTGAAGTTTTACTTTGCCGGTGCCGGCTTCCCCCGCAGCCGCCCGCGGAAGCCGCCGCCAGAGCACCGGCACCTTTCCTCTAAGTTTTGCGGCGTGTAGCACGCCCCCTTCTCCCAACCCGTCCAGCGTCCCCGGAGCGGGATGCGCAGGTAGCCGAGACCCGGCGGGAGGGTGCGGGCAGCCGGGGCCCGTGCGGGGGTGCCCGCCGTACTCACCCGCTCCCCAGCCGCACGGTCAGCAGCAGCAGCAGCAGCCGGGCCCCGCGGCGGCGGCTCCAGCGGGGCGCGGACCCCCCCCACGCATCCATGAGCGTAAAAGCCGCTCTCCTTTCCCCGAGTTTTCTCCGGAGAGGCTGGGGAAGAAGCGACCCTGCCAATCCCACCGTCCCACCTCGGCACACGGCAGGCAGAGGGAGGGGAGGGAAAAGGAAGAGGGGGAGGGGGGAAAAAAAAATAAAAAATAAACCACCCAAACAGGTAGGAACCCACTCTACAAGGACCGAGCAACTCGCCCAATAGGCTCATCAGGTTGCTCCATAAATTATCCTAAAATCTGCTGGGCGAATCAGTCTCTAGCAGAGGTGGAGCCTCCTTTACTAGAAGGGAAACATGCTTGGGAGAAAGGGTGGCATTGATTTGCAATTTTCCGCAAAGAGCGAAATAAAATACATCTTATATGTATAAAAATATACATAATACATCAAATGTTAAATACATCGTTAAAGCTACATATCTATATCGAAATATTTTTAAAGCTACCCAGAGGAAGACTTGTAGTCGGAGAAGCAGCCCCTCGGCCCTGCCAAGCAGAGACCCGCAGCCGGGAGGAGAAGCGGCAGGGGATGTGCACGGACACCTACGGGGATTACGCGGCCCTGCGCCCGGCACGACCGCGGCTTTGGGGAGGGTGGCAGCAGCCGCGGGGAAGGGGGTACCCTCTGGCTCCTCGTCTGTGCTGGGGAGAAGGGGCCTACCCCTCCAACCGCGGTCCCTAAAGCCGTGCTGGAGGCAGGCGGCATGCTCGGCGCGCAAATGCAACCGCGGGAATTCCACGCACCCACGAAATGAGAGTCGCGCAAGCCCGGAGGTGGCAGGCGACTCTGCGCGGCCGCGGAGCGCCCCCGGGGGGGTGGGGGGAGCAAAGCGGGCGATGCGCGGTGCTGCGCTATAAAATGCGCCGGGGATTGCTACAACATACAAAACACGCTTTTTTTTTTTTTTTTCCCCCCCTGTTTCCTCTCCCTTCTTTCTTCTCCCCCTTCTTTTCTCCCCTCTGCTGCCGCCTCCTCCTCCTACCTCTCTCTCGAGACCTACGGAGGAAAGTAGCGAAAAACAAAAACCCCGCCCTGAACGCCCAGGAAAACCAAACCCGAGGCAGGAAAAGCAACCGTAGTAGCGGAGACGTGGCCGAGGTTCCGCGCTGGCAGCCTTCTCCCCCCGCGCTGGGGACAGGCGGTTACGTCCCGAGCGGACTAGCGCTTAAATAAAGCGGGTTGGTTTTTTTTTGTTTGTTTTTTTTTCCTTCACGATCAGGGTTGGACGGACTCCGAGCCTCTCCCCAGCCTAATTCCCTGGCCTCGGAGCTGTCCCCAGCTGCAGCTATGGGGCACTCCCGAAGTAACCTGTACCGTGTGATTCTCAACATAAGGAGTGAAACATTTTATGCTCGTCATCCTTTGAGTTAAGATATAACTGCCAGAAACTTCAATAACCCCCATTCAGTGGTTATTCCAGTGAAAGGCAGTGTTTTGTTTTGGAGTCTCCTGCTACTTCATCATCATCTGGTTATTATTTTACATATACAGCTTACAGCTGCTTTAATGGTTAAAGGAACTCACCACGCTTCAGAGAGCTGCAGTGCATTAAGTGAAAATTCAACGACTTGAAAATTAATAGCCAGTCCTGGGGGTACTGGCAGAAGGTAAAGGCACATATTATTGTATGACCTAAGGTCTCTTTATTGGTGGATTAACACAGCAGGCAGCATCCTAGTGTGATGGCAGAGGCATGAGCTCGGAGCAGAAAATACGCATTTATTACAGAGTAAGTGCAGAAGCAGCTCCTCTGCTGCAGCTGGTGGCACTGGCTCCAAGAAGCAGGATTGCTGTCCCCCTCAGCAAGCAAATAAGCACAGTCTGTCCCCAAGTCCCTTTCTCTCTGGGAAGTCCTTTTGCCCTGAAAATAGCCATGGTCCTTAGGTTTATTACGGATTGATCTGTCAAATTTGCTGCATTTTGCAAAATATGCAATGAACTCTTCTTATACTTTTGCACTCTTGATGTTTATGGAGATATTAAAACTTGTTAGACTATAAAATTAAATCCTGTTGCTAAAATATATTATGTAATTGATGTGAAAACAGAGTTTAATACAAGTTTAAGGGTACTTACATGGTTACAAGACATCTTTCCACATGAGCAGTTTGGAGTGTCTATTTAAAAACACTAGATTTCATTCCTGTGTTAGGTCCAGCAGCACTGAAAGAGGTGGAGGATTACAACTAAAAAAAACATGTAGCATGAATAGTAAGAAATCTTTTTTTTACTTGATTTCTGGGTTTAGAATACTAAGGCACATAAGTGCCATTAAAAATAATTTAAAATAAAATCAGCACCAATGAGATTTCTCAAATGACATAAGATTAAAGATGATATCAGGATAAAGTGGTTTCAAATAGTCCCAAGTCTGAATTTTCAAGTAATTTGTTCTAAATAATCAAGATTCATGTCTCTCAAAACTAAAGAAGAAATTGTTCTATAAGTAAAATACTAGATAAAAAATAGGTATAAAAATTTGAAAAGCAAACAGGAAACAAAAATAATAAGAATTCTTTAACTACCAGAAGAAAACTAAAGTGAAAAGAAATCATCTCAGGGTGTCTGAATTCCTAAGGAACAAAAGAAGTAATAAAGGAAAACTGCAAAATGGAAAAGAGGATATTGAGGAAAAACTGGGGAAATTACAAGATGAGAGTCAAAAGGAGATGCTGATACAGGTTAATACAATAAATAACAGGGAGTTACCAAGGCCTGCTGATACTCCTCAGCCACTTGGTACTGGAGCAGATGACCTTACAAGAGTATTTAAATTCTCAGTTAAAAATAATCTTCCGATAGCATGGGAGGGCTATCTTTAAAAACAAACAAACAAAACCAAAACGCATGACAGTGAAGAAAGGGGTCAACAGTGGCATTTCAGACCTGCTAGGCATCACTTCAGAAACACCAAGTTGAACAATGTTAAGGTACAAGCAAAACTGTAGGATTCAAATCTCGGTTAGTATTAAAGAGGCACATGCTAGAATGGATTCTGCAAAGGAAAACCATTGTCTCTAACCTCTTCACTCATATTTAATGAGTCCGTGAATAGAAGAACAGGGCTACATAATTCATTGTCTTTCAAAACCTTTATATATATATCTATCGGTTATTTGTTAAAGGTGCTGCATAGTTATGGGGTAAGACAGCAATGCCATCTTTCAGAAGCTGCTTGAGCCAGAGAGGTTAACGTTCCATGTTAAAAAGATAAAGCATGAGTTTTTATGAATATGCTCTTGAGATTATTTTATTTAACCAATTCCTCACTGAAGTGATAGCTTTAAAAACAAGAAATAGAAAAAATTACAGATTAAAGTTTCAGTTTGAATAAGTTTATAGAAAAAAATATAGAATACTGATTGATTCATCAGAGTATAGAAAAATAATTATAAAATGGGAGGTGATGATAAGTTGGCAAACAGAAAAATAATTCAAAGGTTGAATTTGGTAAAGATTCATCTCAGCTCTGCTGCTACCTAGGAGTAGAAGACCCAGAGAAAACATTTATATTTAACTGTGAAATTTCTCCAGGACTGTAGAGCAGCACCCATACAAACACTGAGAAGAGCACTATTTGAAGCAGCTCAGCACCTAAGTTCTGCCCAAGCCCATCTGAAATTTTTCTCTACTCTTCAGGTGTGATGAGTTCTAGATAGCAGGATAATCAAATGAAATGCAAAAGTCCTCTAAAACACACTCAGGGTAGATCAGCCCTTTCATAACTTCTTGAAAGTGTATGGATTTGTTTGGATTTCTTACAAATACACCTAACCCTCAGGCACAGTAGAAGGAGCAAAAGCACTTAACAGAAGCTTGTGATTTCCACTCTGGAAGCCACCTATTCAGCTTTAAGATACCTACAATCTGTAATGCATCTAAAATGACACGAGAAAGAATTTTCATGCTTAAAGCTGAAGCCCAACAAGAGGAAAAAAAACAAACTAGCTAATATCACTATATTTTTCAACTGGGAGCCTTCATGACTAGTATTGAAAAGCGTTTTGATTCTTCAAAATGTAATCGTTCAAGACCACAGAGGAACCTGAAAACACTCATATGTAATTTTCCATAGTTGACATCACACATCTGCTGTATTTGTCGGATTTAACAACTTTACTGACAGGAATATGTGAAATTTGATGGCAGGTTTGCGTGCCTGCATACCACTTTGAACGCATGAAGAGCTTCAAAAATCTAGCCCTAGTGGGTGGCCCATCTTCATTCCCTGTGCTTGAGGGAAGTTGATGGTCTTGACTCACAAAATTCTGCAAGAAGCACTTATCCTACTGAGAACAAAGTCATCCAGTGTGTGGAGAGGGAAAATTATTATCATGTTCTGTCCTCAACCAAAAAAAGCATATACAATAGCAAGAGCTCAAGGACCGTTGTACACATGTCTTCAAAAGGGTAGATTCAAATTTACATAACTCTTTTTTTGGTGAATTTACATATGTAGACTTTAACTATGGATGCACAAAGCAATTTCCTGCGTGTACCTTGCCCCTTACATTCATAGACTCATAGAATAGTTTGAGTTGGAAGGGACTTTTAACTGTCATCTCGTCCAACCCTCATCCAATGGTCAGGGACATCTTCAAAAAGCATGCACATGTGATTTACGTGCTTGCATTTGAGTGAGAACATATGCAAGCACAAGATCAGAAGAAAAGTATTTTAAAATTGCAGTTCAAATGAAGACAGCCACATTCTTCTTAGGGCAATTCAGAAAAAATAGTTTTAAATATGCATAATCATGGTTAATCCTACCTGAATGTTTACTCTAATAAAATTCATAAAAGATATCCAATTCATAAAAGATATTCTAAGCAGCACAGTGGCCTACTGTTGCAATATATGCAAAAAGCATCTCAAGAAAAAATAAAGTGAATGCAAATATTCTGGCACTGGCCTTTTCAAATGGGCCTTTCAATATGAGGATGGCGGATATCCATAGAAGTAGAACAGAAAGATACAGAAATGTAACTTCTGTGCAGCTGTCATATTGTGATTAAAACCATTAAATAATTTCATTCAGGGAAACAGTCAACATCTTAACAGAAAATAAATTATAAAACTCTTACTTCCCATAGCTAAATACCATTTTAATTAAGATTTAATCTCCAATACATTGATTTAACTGCTCACTCATCTTATTCATTAAAATGATTACTAACAGTATGACTTCAGTGACACTTGAAATGAGAGAAGTAATGTCAAGTAGAGAACAACAGACATAGGAAAGGAGAAGACTGCACCCATCTTTTCATTCAAGAGAGAGGGAAAGGGTTAGGGCATATAAGACAATATTCCTTTACATTTATCATGTTACCCTTCTCCATTTAAGCTATGATGGGATGAAAAACAAATGAAAGTGTAGGTTATGGTAACCAGGCTGAAGTGCTTAGATACAGAAAGACAACTTCAAAGCACAAGTTTTCCCTTGGTTGGTTGTCACTGTCACTAGACCTCCAAGTATTTTCAACACAAGTCAGAAAAGTGCAAATAAGTATATTTTGATCCTTCCTGTTTTACAGGGTATAAATCCACAATCCCTTCCTCTGCTTCTCCCTAAGAGCACAATTTTAGCTTTGCCTTTCCCTCATCTTTCAGACAATTTCACAGAAAATGGAGGCCAAGACCCTGTATTTCTCAGGAGCCTGGATTTCCCAAATGTCAAGACACATCTTCAAAGACAGCAGACTTTGCTCGGGAATACGAGGACTGATGAGGAGAGGAATACTTGCAAGTATGAGGCACATGTAAGATGCACTCAGTGCAAGGAGTCTTACAAGGAACTAGGGTACCAAGATGCACTCTTACTCATTTAGGAAGTTAAGTCTAGCTTAAACTACCATAGTGTCAAGTAAGTTATACTGGCAGACATGGGCAGGCATTCAAACTCTTCTCCAGTCTACACTCTTATTTTCCCTGTCAAAGAAGCAACATAGTTCAAATCAGTGAACCACAGTGTGTAAATGAACAGAGTATATCGTATACATTGGCACTTCAAATGAGGAGCACGTTGCAAAGTGATCCTCACAGTCATCTCCACCAACTAAGCTTCAGCTGGCATAACAGACTGGCCATGGAGCACATGAAGATACTTGCAGCATCCTTTTGAAAGTGCTTTCCAGGAATGCTGAAACCTACCCAACACTAATGGGTCTTCAGTCTATGGGACTAGATTTGTGCTAAAGTAAAACCATCCCAAAACACTTACTGTCTTCACAGAATCATTTAGGTTGGAAAAGACACTTGGGATCATCATGTCCAACCATTAACCCTCTCTACAAGTTCACCCCTAGACCGTATCTCCCAACACGACACCTAAGCAATGCTTAAACACATCCAGGGATGGTGACTCAACCACCTCCCTGGGCATCCCATTCCAATATCTCACCACTCTTTATATGAAGAATTTTTTCCTAATGTCTAGTCTAAACCTACCTTGTTTCAGCAAAAGGCCATTCCTTCTGGTTCTGTCACTGATTCCCTGAGAGAAGAGACCAGCACCAGCCTCTCTACAATGTCCTTTCAGGTAGTTGTAGAGAGTGATGAGGTCTCCCCTCAGCTTCCTCTTCCTCAAACCAAACAGACCCAGCTCCTTCAAACGGTTGGGTTCTCAGCACCAACCGGTTCTCTCTGAAGAGATAATTTCTTCTTTTTTCACCACAGTATTTATGCATGTAGCCCAGGCCACAGTGTATTATTAGAGGACTAGGATGAATAGCCTGCTAGTTTAGGTGTTCCCATACTTTGAAATTATATAGCAAAGAACCCTTTTCTTTTTGCTGATTCCTCTTGTCTCCAGGTAGTAAGAAAATTCCCTGCAAATGGTAAGAATAAGAACTGTTTCACAGCTTATAGAATGCTCTCAGGAGACTAATACTTGATTATCTGTCTGGTCTAATTTTGTTAGAGGCTAACAGGGCAGCTGTTCTACCTGACTGTAAGCACTTACTGTTCCAGCCAGAACAGGAAGACAAAGACATGTGCAAATGAAAAATAATGGGGCAGGCAAAAGATTGTGGTCTGTACTTTTTTCCAGTTTCAAAAAGATTCTGTTGATACTTGGCTCAGCCTTTGTTGAAAGTTGAAAGTGGCTGTTCAGTATACCCTATCCTGACCAATCCTCCATAGAGTATAAGAAGTTTTTTTTATCTGCAAAGCACAAGACATAAAAAGGTCTCTTCATAAAACTGGTCTGATAACTGAAAAACATTCTCTCCAGAATGCTGATTTAAACTATTGGTAAAAGAATCCCATAGCAAAACTAAATGAAGGATGATATAATAGCTGTCCAGAACATTAGCAGTCTCTCCACAACATATTATGTCACTTGCTGAACTTCTGTAAATATTATTAATTGACCTCGAGACCTCTCAATTGTAACAAAGCCTGAGATATTTAGAGATTGCTTTTTGGTGTATTAGATTGTATTTTACTTCCCTTTACAGAAGGTATACATTCTCTGAATTTGTACTCATTTTTTCCTTCTTTTTGTATCTCCATCATTCTTCTTAAGATTCTTTTTTCATCTTCTGGTTATTGGTTACTACACAATACTTTAAAAACCATATCTTTAATTTCCTTTTTGAATGCATCACAATCATCAGTATCTCTTGTGCTTACTAAGGAAAAAGCACAGAGATCTGGCTGAGCTTCAAATTATTTTAATTGTTAGAGTATTCACTACATGATCAAAAAGAACTGTCCTACAATATCAGTTGATTTAAACTTGTCTGTCAGGTCAATAGATTTATTTGCAGTGGCAGGAATAGGTCAAAATACATCATTTAAAACCAGCATTGCTTCCAAGCTAAATTGAGATGAAAAGAATTAAAATAAAAAAAAGCAACCTTACAAAGTAGTGTCATGATAGATCTTCACTAGATTGTATAAAGAAAATGCTATTAATTACCAGTAATATTTTGCTGATGATAACAAACATGTCAACATTAAGCATCACTGAGATATTGTAGGTGTTAAAGAGTAAATGCACATTCCACCATGTCAAAATACAAAAGTCTGCTAGTCTTTTAAAGATGTATTTCATGGTATATTTTCAAAACTAATTCATTGCTTCTTCAATATAAAAGTGCTTTGATTTTGTTTTTTGACATGTCCAAAGAAGAGAATTTTTCTCTCCCAAATAGCAGCAGAAAGTACAACAAGACGACACAGTCTTAGGTCTTTTGGTCCTAAACTCTTGCTTCTGCAGTTGTTGTTAATCACTGACTTGTATATGCTAGCATCTGCATATGATGAAAATTCATCATTCTATCATGACAAAAAAATTGTGGTTGTGCAGAGATAATTCTAGTGAATGACATAGAAATCAACTATTTTTAAAAGTGGAAGAATTATCTTATGGCTTATCATATGCTCTCAGGATTATCAATACCAATTCACCCTTTTGATTAGAGATTAATGGAACAGCTGTTTCAGTTTGCATCATTGATGACACTATTATTCTTGAGTGCGATCTCCTCTGGGGTAATTCAACCATTCTCTTGAAAGTCTCTCCTAAAATAATACCACTGACAAGATTGGTGATACTCATACTATCTTTTGCTTCAGCTGTGTTGCAAATGGTACTCTGGATGTTACAGCCTTTGATTTTCCAAATAACTGTTAAAAGTCTTGCATGTTTCTGTGAAGCTTCACCTCACTTACCATGCTGTATTAGCCATGTGAAACAGATTATTTAGTTCGAAAACTATCATTATAATGTAATCTGATTTAATAAAATGTAATTTTTAATTAATTTTCTAATATATTTTGTTTCATAGTTCCTTTAAAATATTTTTCTAAACTACTAATCCTTTTTCACCATTGATAATAATGAATAATTGATAAATTGTTAATTATTGATAAATATTTGATATTTTGATTTTGCTTAAAATTGATTTTGATTGAAACAACAATAAATATTGATAAATAATGAATATTAATTCATTAGCTCCTGGCATGATGCTGTCCACCCAGAGGCTAGCCTTCCTCTTCAGGAAATATTGTGAAGATTGCAGTACATTAGTAGCTGCCAGCCTCAGTATGTCACAGGCATATGATGGGTGTTGAGTAGAAGCTACCATTTGTGCAGAATTTGACAGCACGGCCCCTAGCTGAGGAATGTCCATCTTTCACAGCTCTTTAGTATAGTCCCCACTTCCTTCCAGATAAATATCAGGACCTGGATGTCTGTTTACAAGTTTGCAGCTCCTCCTGAACCACATTGTTGCTGCTAAGAAAAGATTTTTTTAGGAAGACTGTACCTCCTTCCTGGCCTTTCCATTTTTCCAGCTTGTATCTTTCTCAGCCCAGAATCTCTTAAAAGTACCTACTATAATATCAGTGACTTTGTATAATTTTTTTAAGCTACCACATTAAATTTCAGTGGTGGTTGCACACACTGCATTTAGTCAAAAGCATAGGGTTTGAGTGGAAAAATCTTATGGAAAGACAAAGACAGAAAGATACAAAGGCAGTCACTCCTTCCAGTGTTGTTTTTCTGCAGATCCTCATGTCCTTCATGAACCGTACTTGTCTTTGTCCATTCTACTTTTTTTTCCAGGAAACTATTATGTCATATTCTGATACCATCCTGTCTCTAGGTTTTGACCTTTATAGTCTTGGTTGTATTACCTGAAGCATTACCTGAGCTGTACTCCATAGAAGAATTATGACAAGAATAAGACTTTGCTTTCAGTCAGTCCCAGCAAGTTGCAGCTTGGTAGACTGGGTCCATAACAGAATGAGATATACCCCTTGGAATAAATTTAGCACCAATGGAAGAGACACATTCATGCTATCTCTTGGCCTTGAGTCACTGCCACATTATGTTTAGCAGTAGTACCTCTGTAAGCCCTAGATAAAGTGAGTCATAGCTGCACAAGCACCAGGGATTGCCAGAGCCTACTGCAATTGCAAAGTATTTTTGAATAGCAGTGGTGTAGTCCCCTGCTGAATAGATACCACAGAGCATTTTTGTCATGGCGAGTAAACACTAAAAACTTTCTTTAATAAGAAAAGCCACTTGCCTTCTTGGGGTGATGGAGATTCTCACTAGCTGCAAGTACTCTTGCTGGAGCCTTACATGAATGTCCTAGTCAGGAACACCTATTTCTTGCTTGGACACAGATTAAGCTTCCTAGTGACAACATATCATCTCCAAGACTTGTGACAACCTAATGACCTTACACTCTGCATCTGTTGAGGACAGATGAATTCATTAATCCTACTCAAGCTCCTGATGATTAAGAATGTATTGAAAATAAATCCATAAACTAAATTGAGCACTGAGTTTTGATAATGTAAAGTGGTAGGACATCTTACTATATGTACCTAACGTAATCTACCTCATATATGTTGTTGTGATTGTCTTTTGTTCTTGTTTAGTGGCATGTCAAGAAGGCAGAATAAGCTTTTATCTTGTTAGAACCATATCTGAAATATTGTCAAACTTTCCTTAGGGAAGTAATCTAGGTAAAAAAAAAAAATCACTATGTTAAAACAATCTTACTACTTTGTCCTATGGATAGAAAAAAAGATGTCAAGTTGTAAAAAGTCATCTCTTTGGTTTCTTAGTATGTGTGTTTGGTAAACAAAGTGATTAAATCCAAGTTATAGCTTAAATTCAGGAAGGCACAACTTGACCTCCAATATCTATATATGGGAAGACATTCCTGCGAATAAGCAAAATTACGTCAGTAGCAAAGTGCCAAGATAAAACTACATTGATTTATTAGCCTAAATTATTTAAGCTACTATATTTCCTTATTAGCACGTATGCCTTAGGAATACTGTATTTCAGTGTTCTGTCCCCTCAGCCATAAACATAACATTATGACTGCAATGCTGTAGTGCTTCTGGGATGAACAGAGCAGAAAAAGTAAAGTAACCATTATAAACACAAGCACTACTCTCATATTGTAAATTGGGATGGTGGCTTTTAATAGTAATTTTCCTATCAGGGTAAGAGAAAATCATGCTGTTGAGCCTCCCACTATTTTATACAGCTAAACTAGTTAATCTAGGGGTTTTTTTGTTTACATTTGTAGAGGTTTTCAGAAAGAAAGGTCAAGAAACAATAACTATGCTGCTGTAAACAGATGCAATATAATTTGGTTTGGTGCAGAAATACAGATCATGGTAGTGCCTGAATTGGTAGCCCTGTGGACTTATATTTACCTGCAAGATAGGTACAGAAGATTGTAAACCTACTGCACAGTATCTTCCTACCTATAGGATGGTCAGAGTGAAAGCCCAGCTCATTCCTTTTGTCTAGACATTTATACTGTCTCTGAATCTGATAAATACATCAATTAACATTGAGTCGTTCTTCACACCGAAGAGCTGCAATCTCACACCAGCAGGAATAGTACTCTTGTACTCTTACTCTGCCAGCAAGTAAGTATGGAAGCTTAGTGTTGTATTACTATGTCAAGCTCTGATTTGCAATTCTGCATTGGTCCACTTAATATAAAAATATTTTGGGTTTGCTTTGTTGTTTAGGTCCGTCCGTCCGTCCCCCCCCCCCCGTATTTATGACCATGAAATCAGAGATACTTATGTTATAGCTGTTTTAACATTTAAAACCTTGGAAAGTGAACAACTAAGATGCCAGTTTAGCAAGGGACTAGAAAAATGTGACGTACAATTGACTTTCATGTTATTCTGAAGTGCTTAGGTTAAGAGATTTATTTCCCATGATCTGTATGTAGTCCACAGAGGGAGATAATTATTGTTTGAAGGATTCAGTTTCTCTTTCTCAGCTGCATGGAGAACATATGGTTTAGCTGTGTGACTAGTTCTTCCTTTCTATTCCTTCAGATGTTGTTCACAGTAAAGAGCACTACTGGTAATTACTGTTTCTGACAAATTAGTAGAGTGAACTCAATTCCTGGAAGCTCAATATGATCAGAGCCCCCCTATTCTGCCTTATGCTCCACCTTCAGCCTCTTGTATTCTTCTCTCCCCAGTGCAGCTATTAGGAGTTTTGAAGTGATAAAAGCCAAAAAACCCAACCCAACCATTGCTTATCAGGGTCTTGCAGCTCTCATGCTGCTCACGCTATCTATGGTAGTCATTGAGAATTTTTCCAACTAGAGGTAAGCAAAAGAAACCCCACACTTTTCTGATTCACTTCTCCAAAAGTCTTCTAGTCAGAGATGAATGTGTCCATCTAACTATCACTTCTCTGAAGGGGGATAGGCTTTTCTTACTTTCATCATACACATGCCTGTGGCTACTTTTCTTCTCCAGAAGCAACATAGAAGATCCCACTGATAGCTACAAGAATAACTGTAGTAACAAACAGCATGGTATATCTTTCACTGTTTATCATCTTAGACAGATAAACTAAACCCAAATATTAATCTAAGAAGCTTCTACCTTTGTGTGATATACTTAGCTCTTTGTGCTAGATGTTTCTAGTCTAGGTCTGTAGAAGATTTTCTGTCCTGATCATGAAGTGCTTGTCTAGTTCTTTGCTTTTACTGGACTGAATGCTTCTTTGCCCATTGCAGGATGCCTTTCTTCTTATCAGAAGCTGTCCGTCTAGTCTCTTGAGATCGGCAGTAAATTGCTGCCTCTTTGTACAGTAGAGATGAGTATGTGCAAGCTAAATAATGTAGATACGTTTCCTTCTGCTGTTTCTATTTTCAGTCCTTCATCCTCAGCTATAGAAGCTTTTATAGCCCTCATCCCTCTAAATAATGCTGACTTTCCAACATCACCTAGTCTTGTTTTAAATTTCAGATCTCATTCCTGCTTTTGTGCAAGAGTCCAAAATATTGCTCAGTCTTGGAAGCCTGGAATCTTATGTTGCATGCAGATTGTCTAGCCTTATCCCCATATCGCTCTACCAACCAGCTTACCACAAACACATCTATTGTGACAATTTTTTTTACTTTTGAGGAAAACAAATGTAGGGTAATGTATCAGAGCTGCTGAGATAGCTTAATGCCTCTAAGTCTTTCATTTAATCCTCTTCAATGCCTTGATGAACTTATTCAAATATTCTTTCAAAAAATGAGCTCAAACTCTCATTCCCTGAAGAATTTCTACTAACAGTTTAGGAGTTTACTTCCCAGTTCTCCTTTTCTGCAAAAATTTTTACTTTTTCCCAGATTTTTTTTGTAGGATATTATATTTTTATAGCTTTTTCTCCTCATGGAGCTGTTCCAATTTTTGGTAAGGAATCAGAAATTACATTTGGAATATACAACTGTCAAAATGTCCAGTCCTGGATGGGAGAGAATTTGATGATAGGTATATTGTACTGCACTTGTTCTGCATTACAAAAATGCTTAAGATGAGTGGTGTTACCTGTGCAAAACAAAGGGATTTTAAACAGCTGTTAAGTTTGAAACCAGAATTAAATCATGTTTGTATTAACAGTGAGCTGGAATTAGTGAGTTAGGAATTGCATCCCAGTGCTACCTACCAATGAATTTTGCAAATACAGTACACTCAAACATAATTACTCCACCATCAATTCTACACAAACAGCGTGCAAAATATGCAAATGGTTTGAGTTCAACTATTCAAATCTTCTCTGAGCTCTGGAAGCCACTAACTGACTGGGACAAGTTATAAACACGCATTAGAATGACCGCCAAAAGTAACATAATATAAACATTTTTAAATAGAGGCTTCAAGTTTAGTGACTGAAATCCCTCCTATTGTAAAATAATTTTGGTAACAGTGACACTGACATAACTAAGAGATATTAATAAAAAGTAGTTACCAAAACATAATGGTATACAAATTGATGTGCCTGGGGAGTATTCTTTTTGTGGAGTGAATGCTTGAATAACCCTTTAATGAAGATGTATGCTTGACTAGGTTATGCTAATATAATATTAATTACATTATTGGTAAAGAACATCTGCAAGGCTTTTGAAGAAAAACACGTGCTTCCAAAAATTCAAGCACATGATGACAAAACAGGCCTCAAAAGTGCAAGAGCAGAATTACGCCAGAAGCCTTAAGGCTGCAGACCAGGTTAATACTAGATTCGGAGATAACAAAGACAGCAAAACCCAAGTAGTCAACACATGAAAAACACTATAGATACTAAACCCCAATGATAACATGGAATTTGCAGACCATTGAAGAAAGAGAAAAGTTTGCCAGCTACAAAAATAACCCTAAGTGAAATCAGAAATGAGGAGGCAGAAGTCCTTCTACAACCAACACCATGTTCCTGTCAGTGAAGCACCTCAGAATCTGCATCCTAAATATAGCTCAGCTCCCCTATTATGTTCTGCTTAAGAATAGTAACACCATCAATCTACTCACCCAGAATAAAAAGAGATGAGTGTAAAGGAGACAAGGATAGATACTAGGAAGTCAGTTTCAACAACTATATTATGAGAAATAGCTGTAATTTCAACTGTACATGTTAGCATGATTGTAACTACTAATAAATCTTTGATTAGATTTCTAGTACTTCAATTGGACTAATAATAAATTCTTGACTTTTCATAAGGTGTGTTTCTTTAGCCCACATACACTGCACAGAGCATCTGGTTTGGTACCCCATCTTTGAGGCATGATTATAATTTGGATGCCTTTCTCCTTAAAGATACAAGGCATATCTCTGGAATCTTTTATTCTTTTACTTAACACATACATCCAATGTAATCATAGACAGATTAGTAGGATATCTCTTCTTTTAATGAAGTACTGTGCATCTATGAGGGCCTAATGAGTAGGTGTGTTTCATCACCTTTTATGCCACCACAATCAAAAGGAGAATAGTGGCAATTTATCATGGCTGCCCCCTAGCCCCTCATATTCTGTAAACAAGTGGGGATAGCAAGAGCTAAAAGCACAAGCCCTCATGGCATCAGCTAGCTGCAGGCACTGAGCAGCACTTCCTAAATCACGTGCATAAGGAGCCTCATGTTAAACATGACATTAACTGTACCCTCAGTTCATCCATACAGATAGCACTTAACCTCCCAGCCATCTCCAAAGTGCCTGCATGCTCCTGCTGCTGCAGTTGTGCATGGCCAGGTAAGCCCATCTTGATGGAGGCTGGATGGAGGGTTTGTCTAAGTCTCGTCCAGACAGTTTCTCTTCTGATGTTCCCATAGAGCACCTGAGGTCAAACTCTGCACAAAAAGCCCTACTTCCTCCTGACTGCAGAAGCCTTCTATCTAAAATCGTAACATTTGAGATGTTAAGTGAGAAATGATACAGAAATAACCCTTTATATCTTTGATATGTATTTGGGGATAATTATAGTTTTTCATTAACAGAGGTAGTTTGGGGAAAACAAATGGTTATAAAATAATGATAGATATTTGTGAAATGAGCTGCTGGAATACCTGATAAAAACCTCAATCAGACCAAGACACAGTTACTGAAAACCAATAAATCACTTTGTAAACCACAACACTTTTATAACGTATCTTTAAATATAGCAGCCCCCTAAAAGCATAAGACCTGCAAGTCTTCTCCACGAAGTTGGTGTATTTTTACCTCCCTGATGTGTCCAATTCCTTCAGTCCATAGAAGTTCTTAAATAATTTGTCATCCTAACATAAATCAATAATCTTTAAGGATAGTATCTTCAGGAAATTCCCCTTCAAGGGAGAAATACAGTAGTTTGTGATTATATATAACAAATTATTAATGTGGTTGCTTGTTCCTTTCCCTAATCTGAATTGCCTGAGCACAATTTTATACACACACCACCCCCCCCCCCCCCCCCATCTACTTTGTAGGCATTCTTTCCACTTCAAAATAGCTGCCTTAGTCATAAAGCATAGAAGAGCTATAAAAGATGACTTTAAGTGGTGTTCTAAAATCCCTTTGGGATCATCCAGCATTCAGCAGCTTAAAATAGTAGTTCTTCAACATTGAAATGACATCTGAGTGTGGAAACTCATTTTAGGAAAACCAAACTGTTGGATACTATAGTAGACAAACAAGTCTTTTAAAAGACAGCTCTTGCAGAGCAGTCACTACCTGGGTATTAAAATATGTCTCAAGTAATTTTTCATATACTCTAAATGGAAGTGCCTGGGATAAAAAAAGCCTGTTCATGCTCCCTCAATTATATTACACAGCACTGAACTTGGCTGCTGCTTAGTCATCTACCAGCTAGACCTGTTGCTGTGTAAAGGCTGCACTAATGAAAACCAAACCATTCCTACTTCAAATGCATTGCAAAGTTACCAGCTGAGCTTTAAACACAGCATCTTGAAGACACCATGGTGACTGGATGTTGCATAGCAGCTCTAACATTGACAAAACTCTGTTTACGGACAATGAGTTATCAATGTTCTCTTGACAACAGACAAAAACCATTTGTGCCAATGAAGACAATTAAAATGCAAGCAAGTTGTATAGGTAAATTTACTAGTAATAAAAATCTGTGACAGAAATGAGAAATGACATTTTGTGACATTACTCCAACAACTACTTTCCTGGTGCTGATGTGCAAGTGGCAGGGCACTGCCTGTGGGCAGACTCCTAGGGAGCTTTATACTGTTGGAGAACCTCATGGATTAGCAAAAGCCTCAAAGTTCACAATCAAACTTAAGAAGAGACACCTGAGAGAACAAGATTTGAAGATAACCTTTCTTTATTATTTCTAGAGAAGGAAATTTCACTCTTCCTGCCCAGGAAAAAAAATGAAAATACAGATGAGTGCTTTGTGCATGCAAAGTAAATGAGAAGAATTCTTGTGAGGCAAGTTAAAGGACAAGCAAAATGAAATTATTTTCATGCAATTCAGACTAACTGAATTGGGAATGGAAATGATGAAGGAAAGGAAATTGTGAAAGTCTGAGCTGTATTTTATCAAAAACTACAATGTGGTCTACTTTAAGAGAATTCCCTGGAGGTCAGTCCAAGGCATTCAAGTGCAAGAATTAATATAATCTCTCACTTTACATTTCAGAAATAATTTGAGACACCAGGTGAATTGGAGGAGTTGGAAAATGCATGAAATAAACTTAAGTTAAATATCCCTTACCAGAATGTCATAGGGTTTATGAGGCAAGAAGCTCCTTCAGGGCTATTTAATACTTGTTACAATTTCTAATTGTCTCCCACATTATTCCAATACTTGAACAACCCCAGTTGCTTCTAAATGGAAAAATACAGCACGCTACTTTGCCAAAATACATTGGGTAGTATGATTGCTAACATCTGATACACAGAGGGAATTTTATTCTCAAAAGCACTTCTAAGGCACCTACTATCTTGCTATCAGAACAGATGTACTCAATTTTTATTATAGAGTATTAGCATGGGATTTGCTGGGAATTAATAAGTGTTCAAATCATCTCTAGGTGCTTTCTGGAGAAATTTTGGGTCCTGTAGGAAAACAACGTCTAATGACATGAATCCTCTAATTGACTTAAATACATGTTCTCTTATGTCTTGGTAAGCTCTCCCACTCTCTCCAGGAAACTCACTGTAATTTTCCAGCACAGACTTTTGGAATGACTTTCATTACATTTCACTGCTATTTCATCTTACTTGAGCCTTCCCTTCTGCTGCAAAAGGTTGGGACACACTGATCTGCATCCTGTCCTGCACAGTCTGAAGTCAGTTTGCCAAGGAGAGAGAGGACAGTAAGCAGCCTGGCTGCTGAGGCATAGCAGAAAGGGTGGTGGTCCTTGCTGTGCTGCAGGAGCAGTGGGCTCACCACACCCTTCACACTCACCTGCAGTTCCAAAAGCCCCCAGTTTATTTCCTCCCTGAACCAGTGGCTGAGACAGCATAGGGGAACCAGGCAGAGTTTCTCACATCATTCAAAAATGCTAAGGGAAGGATAATGGTTTTACATACATTATAAACACACATTCAAACTAACTGCAAAGGATGTTATGTACTTGAGGTTTGCCTGTTATTGACTTTTGTCTGATACATGCAGAAGCTTCAGAAAATAAGTGTGTTTTCCTCAGAGTTCTGTGCCTCAGAAGTAAGAGGTGCATTGAATCTAATCTTTCTCGGGTTTGGGGAAGATAGGAGACTCTGAAATGCTCTTGTAAGCTCTCTCACTTGTATAGAAAAAAAAAAATATGATGTTCAGTATTGAAGCCAAGGAAAAATTCATTTCACTAAGCTAAGAAGGATTTCACTAGAATGAAACATGTTAGGAAAACACCAAAACCCAAACCATAAAAAAACCAAACCCCAAACCCTCAAGCAAATAGGAATTAAACAAATCAGTTTCGGAAGAGCTTGAAGCTTTAAGAGCCTGGAAAAAAAAATAATCTGGAAAATCCTGACACTAAGGAGGAATTATTTTCACTAATCTAAGGAAATATTCATTGGGATGAAGTGTGCTATGAGAAAAACAAAACACCTTTACCCAAATGGCATTCAAACAAACTGATTTTGGTAAAAGCTATTCCCCCTCAATTGCTCCCTAAGTTTTCTTTGAGAACGTGCAAATTCAATAGTTTTCTGACTTTCTGTTATGGAGAAAAAAAACCCAAAACCACAAAACTGAAATATTTTTCTTTTGATGAAACTCTCCTTGCCTTCTACATGGATTACAAAGAGCTGGAACACAATAACAAATTCCTTTATCCTGCACAAGTCACCTTGAGGAGTGCAAACTAACCCTGAATTTATTTATGGTGACTATCAAGTATGACTATGAAAGGGATATATAGCACTGAAGAATGAATATGAAATACATTTTAGTTGACATGATACATTATTACATAACTTTCCCTTTGTTATATAGCCTCTTGTAACCAGATAGAAGACTTCAAGAACAAAAAGGGAGGCACTTTAAGTAGAGGAAGGTTTTCTAAAAGTCAACTGCAACAAGAACTCCTTGTTTAGTATAAAGTCTAATTCAGTACAGCCCCTCTTCTAAATTCTCTGTGGCATGGCTTCTGAATAAAAAGCTCATCTAAATATTAATCTTTTGAGGAAGAAAAAAGTACAGAAAAAGCAACTCAAACCCAGAAATGTTTTGGCATGAATTTCAAAGAATCACCATTTTTCTTCCCTTATGTGTGCCCATATTGGAGGGAAACATGCCCAGGTGAGAGCTGCATCTCTGCACTGTCATCTGCCTCAGGAAGAAACAAAATCAAAGATCTATTTATTCAGGTAGTTCAATAGGATGTGAGTTGCCATAGAACTTAGCAATACACTTAAATACTTAAATTATTCACAAATAATACAGGTAATGATATTCATATTCTGCTGCAGAATGTGAGATAACTTTGAGTTACTCCCTAATTATCTAACTAATGACTTTTCCCCAGACTGAATTTCTGGTTCACAATGAGGGAAATATACCATGAAATGAAAATACAACTCTGCCCATATTAAATTAACTGAAATCCAGGTGCATGTTAAATATTTTTTTTTTTACTTTAAAGAGTATTATACAGTTGCATGAGCAGGGTGTATGGAAAATTAAAACAGTTGGGGTTTTTTTATTTTTCTAAATATCAGTGATAATCCTTTTAAAAATAATTCTTAATGTATCAGTGATCACTCTCACAGACAACTTTTCTTACTCACTTTAGTTATAGGTGTTTCCTACAAATAAGAAACTTGTTTTTCACACATGTGTATAATATGATTTGGGCAATCGCCATTCTTCATCCTAATTTAACACTTAATGAAATGGTCATGTTTTTGACTTGTCAAGAAAAATGTCTGTTGTGCTTTTTACTGAATTACTTTTTAAGACAAATGTATTGATAAATCATGTTGCTTTATGTAGTCAGATTCTGAAGTGCAAAGGAAAGTGAAAAGCATCAATTCTTTAAAGGCAGGTCAAGATGGGATGAAATATGCATTAGAAATAACAACATTGTCTAAGACTGTATCTTTTAAAGCCATTCTAAATATTTAAACTTATACCAAATTTCTTACACAATTAATTTTTACCTTGCTATGAAAAGAGTGAGAGTCATATTGTGAAGTATACTTCTTGAATGAGTTCTCCCCTTCCAATTATTTCCCAAAAATTATTTTCTTAACCCCACTTTACAATCATTTCTTTGACTCTCTATGGTACTGTGCCATATAACGGATGCGATTCTCATAGCTTTTAGCTCTTTCATTTAGAAAGATTACGTGCGCCCCCCCCCCCCCCCCCTTTTTTTTTTTGTAGGGAATTCACTGAGATACCATTTCAGTAGGGTGCTAGACAGACACGCAGGTTATTTTACAGGCTCAATATTGCATTATAATCTAAAATCTTTTATGCAAAATGGCAAAGTATGAATAATAATGGGTGCTGAAGGCTAGGTAACTAGGTAATGCCTTCAGGCTTAACTGTTTGTGCCATTCCTTGATTAGGTAGATTGAAGACAATTCTCTGTGCAATTTGAATGAAATGAGTCATTGTCTTTCCTGCAACGAGTTCATGCTGAGGACCACTGCAATGGGAGGACAGAGCAATAGCCTCACCCTGCATGCTTTCTTGCTTTCTTTGGACTGCAACTAAGTTTACAAATGAGCAGGTCAGACATCAGAGAGACAACTGTGAACCTTCCCATCCTGCTGTACACCTGCACCATGAGAGAGTAATCAGCAGGGCACTTATCTTCCTCAGCCAGTTTTCAGTGTCTCATTATGTATAAAACCAAATAAACTGTCACAGATGACCAGGACCCCAGCAGATGCAGGCCAGAAAGCCATTAAGCTTTGCTCTCCTACAGTGGTCCTAGAAGGTGCCTGTTGGTGTTGAAGGGAGCCAGAGAACCTGAAGGTGAAAACAGTCATGTAGACCAGACCTACTGTCTTGGCCCACCAGGACAAGGAAGTGCTATGTGGGGAGGTCCATTCATTTAGATGCGATTACTTAAGGAAAGTAACCACCATATGAGCAAACCAGACCTGACATGAGCACCAAAGGGTTTTGCCTCAACAGAACCCTGCCCTGCATTTCAGTCACTATATGTTTCCCTTAAATTTAGGCCTACCTAGTGCCTTCCTCTGGAGAGTATTCTGGTCACTATTGTCAGAGGCTGAAATGATCCCATGACAGGGAGCCTCTGAAGTTCAGTAAGGTGGGAATACAATCCACACCCACCTTCTTCAGCTGCATCCTAGGAGGGCTTTCTCTGCAGTTCAAGAAGTCTGAGCTGGTGAGGCATGAGGTGAAGGACTGGCACTTAATGTTTTACTTAATCTTTTCCTTAAATGAAGTTTAACATCCAGACGATTCCATATGAGAAGATCACACTAATCAAAACATCAATTGCTCACCAGATCAAAAATGCCTACTTGCCTGCACAACTCCAGCCTCCTTGGCTGTTTGCAGTACAACGCTGTACTTAATTCCCAAATGATATGCCATGGTTTTCCTCAAGGAATAGATACAAAGCAGACTATCATCTGAATAGTAATTTATTCTGATACAGGTATGTCATTATGACATGAAGTGAACCATTACCTCACTGAAGAAATCTTTAGATGGTCTGAGTCTTTTCATTCAGATTTTATACATGGTCTACATTTTAGAATTTGTAATCAGTGAACTTGCAAATTAAACCATTAATCAATGTGAATAGTATACACACCATATATTAATTAGAGGTTCAAAACTTATAAGGTTCCTTCACCATTGATTGAAATATGTTTTGACAAAGGAAACTTAACAAATGTTCTGAACAGAAGAATCCAATATGTGGTTGCATCACATACCACAATAAAAAAATAATTACTGCAAAATGACTCTTACATCATTGCATCCAATGACATCTGGCACGAGCAGGCGTAAGGGTTTCAGGTATACTTACTAAAATGAGAAATCAAATGTCAAGATCCATAAAAAAAATAAATGTCAGAAGAAATTCTTGTATGTGGAAAGGGAATGGTTTATCAACCTTTGTAAAAAATATCAATTAATAAAAAGTAGAAACTTCCTTCTAGTACTTCAGAATAAATACTTCCTGGCCTTACAACATGCAATACTTAGTTTTGTTTGATTCATAATAGTGTAGCACTGCATTAAAAAAAAAAAGCAAACTAAGATTCATGATTTCCTGTTTTCCATCTCCTAAGCACTATAGACAGTTAAAAATATGTATTTGTAGCCTAGCAGAGGAAACAAACCTCTTCCTTGCTTAAATTATCTTAATTAGAGTACCAATTAAATGATTAACTGATTAGTCCACAACACACCAAAAATGACACTGCTCAGAAGTGATTGAGTCAGATTGTCTGCAGATTCAGGGAGCATTGTAACTTTTGATGCCAAGTACACAACTCAGAGGCTTTCCTTGCAACTGTAAGGAGTAGAAGCTGTTGTTCTAAGGAAAAGGGAAACATTAGCGCACAAGGCAAGAAATAGGGTGCTGTGGTTTAACCTCTGCTGGCAAGTAAACACCACATGGTCACTCACCCCCTACTTCCCCCACCCCACGCCCTCCTGGGGGATTGGAAGGAGACTCGAGAGGAAGCAAAAAAGGTGAGACCCTGAGGATTGAGATAAGGGTTGTTTAATAAGACAGCACAAAGACAGAAGAAAACAACTGGATGAATGAAATAATACACAAACCAAATAATAAAAACCTGGAAGGTGTTACCTGTGTCAAAGACACCAACATTCCCAGATCCAGCCACACTGAAGCTACATGCTGAAACAAGTTGAAAACAGATCTCCCCAACCTATCCCAGCCCTCCCCTTATATAGAGGTGTGACTCAGTATGGTATGGAATATCCCATTGGCTGGTTTGGTCATTTATCTCAGCTGGGGCCCCTCCCAGCTGCAGCCCCACCTGACTGCTTGGGCCAGCAGCTGTTTGTCATAATTAACCCCAACCCAACCTAGGATAATAGTGGATTGCCTAATGTATTGACTGTTATGGGAATGAAAGACATCCAGCTAATTTTTCCTGAATTCCCTTAATTTAGGAAAAAGTATCTGCAAAATTAGCAAAAGTTCTAGCACCCCTAAGAGTAATGTCCTACTACGTGTAGCTAATGCTGGAAAAGATACAGTCCCTGATGCTGCACTTTGATGTGTAATGTCACACACAGAGATTGTCTCTAGAGTTCAATGATCTGCTAACATAAGTGAAGTAATTCCTTTCTCTAGCAGGATGTGGGCCATGGAGTTCAGACATCAAACTCTTGTTTTTCTGGCTGGCTAACCAGTCATAGCTAAGCAGGCTATGAGACCATGCCACTGAATATAAAGAGGACTCGATGAAGAAGCTGCTGATAGACAGGAAAGATGCCTCCTATGAAAAATATCATGCAAGTTTGACATTTACCAAAAGACTAAATTACAAACAAAAGTATATGCTAGCAACAAGGTGTGGGACAAATCTTGGAGTCAAAAGGATCTTCAGAACTTGCAGGAATCAGGCCAGGATTTCGCTCAAGGATTTGAACTGCAGTACAGCAGGCAAAGCTGAAAGATGTGGATTCATAACTATGCTAAGCCATTTCCTCACCTCTGGATGCTCATTCCCATTCCTTCCTTTTGTCTACCACTTGCCCTCTGTTTTAGTTCAACTGGTCAAATTAAGGAGGTAACCTGTCCAAAAAACCACAAAAAATTAAAAAAAAAATCAGCATTTAACACAACTATCAGTGGTAATGTTTCAACATTTTGTACTATTATATCTATCCAGATCAGAAAACTTCCTGGCTGGTGTAAAAGTTTGGTTGAAAGAGGCATTAGCTGTTCTGCTTTAGGTTTTTTATAATGTGATCCAAGCAACAGTTTTTAGTCATTCACAAGCTGTAACACAAGTAGAATTGCCATAAAACCATGGCTTATGCCCATAGCTTATGCAGAACATTTCTCTAATAATGCATGGTTCATTAATATCAGGTATAACTCATATCCCCTGTTTGGTGCACATCAGTTTCTTTGTTGGAACACATTTTACCATTATACTATACTCATGACTTGCACAAAAGCAGACTTGCATAATGAAATCCAGGCTGTATCACACTTATGAAGTATGACTGCTGCTTCTAGTGAAACGCATATGGATCTACACTGACTTACAGCTGTAGCAGAGTATATTAAATTCTATTTTCTGAGACAATTGATGTTGCATACGCTTTGTTTGCAGTGTAATGTGTGATCAGAAAGCAAGTACTAACCACAGGCTATGGGAGGCTAGCAATTTGGTCAGGTTTGGCAAAGAAGTGCGTGTGTTAACCAAAGCTGTGCTGAATCCTTTGTCTTCAGTCATACTTGATGCTCCCCTCATACCAGGCTCCTCATTTTCTAAAGGAGAAAGAAAATCACTGACTGGACTGTAATGATCTGTGTTTGTTCCCATACAGAAATGGACCATATTCCCTCTGTTTTGCACTACCCTTTCCTAAAGTGTTTTAGAATTCTAAGATTGAAATACATGCACACATATATATTTATATATACCCACATATATATTTATATATGCACACATAAGCCTTCCTAACTCTGAGGTTTTTTTTGTTGTTTTTTTTTTGTAATTCACCAACAACCAAATTCTGACCTTTTCAGATTAGCTATGTTACTTGGAGCACAAGAGAAAGCAGGATAGTCATATACTGCTTCAGGCTTAATTGTAAGGCTAGGTAAATCTTTGGGATTTTGAAAAGTAAGTTCTCGATGTATCTATAGGCTCCTTATTAAAAACATAAGTATTAATTTCTTTTTGTAATAGATTTATATTCAAGTCAATCTATTTCTAGAGTTAATCATTCACACATCTTTATATAACCTCTGTTGGTAGTAGGATCTGAAGAAAAACCTGTCTGCTATTCATACAGATTTTGGGTTTGAAAGTGAAGATGGGAAGAGCACATTAATTTGCAGCCATGTGTTACAGGGAATGCCATTGTTGTTACCAGATTGCTCCACAGTCCACCCCAGCAAGGAGTCTTTGGTGGAGCTGCATAATTCAAGAGGCCAAAATTGTGTCATCTGATCACAAGCAGAGACTTTCAGAGCTGGAAATCTTAGGGACCTACAAGTCAGACATTTTAACACAGAACTTGGAGTTAATAAATTCTAAGACAAAAAGCCAAGAACATTCGCAGAAGAGGAAACAAGATTGAATTTAGAGATTATTTAATTTTGTGCCATGAGAGACAATGATCTGCTTCGATCTTTAAAAAAGCAGTTTAATACCTGCAAGTTCATTCTTCCTCACAACACCAGCTTTGTCAGCTTTTACACAGAGGAACACTGAGGTTAGGAGATCATCAGTCTCTGAAGATCATCTGATCTAAACTCCCTACCCCAATCAGGTCATCTATAGCAGGTTGCTCACAATCATATCCAGATGGCTTTTAAATATCTTCAAGAGTGAACACACCACATCATCTCTGGGCAACCTGAGCTCCTTCAGCACTTCTCGGTACATCTCATCAGAACACATGGACTTGTGTATGTCCTCTTTATTTAGATGTTCCTTATCCTGATCTTTTTGCATGAAGGCTAAGACTTCCTTGTTCAACTTTCCCACTGGATTTAGGGGCCTGGGATTCCTGAAGGTAGATCTTAGCAGCAAAGATCAAGGCAAAGAAGGCATTGAATTCTTTGGATTTCTCCATGTCCTTGGTCACCAGGGTCCCTGCTCCATTCAACAGTGAGCCCATGTTTTCCTTAGCCTTCCAGTGAAATACCTATACAAGCCCTTCATTTTGCCTTTCATGTCTGTCATTAGATTCAACTCTAGGTGGACTTTTGTTTTCTCATGACTGTCTCTGCACAAACAGTGTCTCTATGTTCCTTCCAGGTCACCTGGCCCTGTTTCCACCTCCCACATGCTTCCTTTTTACATCTGATTTTAGCCAGAACCAACTTGTTCATCCATGGAGGCCTCCTGTCGCCTTGCATGCTGAGTTGGGCTTTTCTTGATGCTGAGTGGAGGAGACCCTTGAAAATCAACCAGATGCCCTGAACCACTTTTCTCTCCAGGAAAATCTACCAAGGGACTCTTTCAAGCAGATCCATCAGCAGCCTGGGGCTGAGTATGGAGTTAGAACTGTGCAGGGAGCAGAGTCAGAGTCTGCTCTCTTGCAGTCCAGGGCTGAAATCCTGCTTTTTGTCTTAATCGCTCCTCTCAGGATACTGAACACCACCATCTCAAGCTCAGTGCACCCAAGGCTTGCACATCCCTAACCAGTCAATCCTGCTTTGTAAGTATAACTTACAGCAATGCATCTCCCCTTGTTTGCTCCTCCATCACCCATGCCAGGAAGGTGTTGCCAAGGTGTTTTTCTTTTACACTGTCTTTTAGTGTGAGGTGTAAAGGTACTCTTTTGCCTTTGATAAATGGCATGGTGACCTGATGGATCCAGTCTTTCATATTTCCAGTACCACCTGGTCACTGGCTCATTACTGGACCCTTGTTCAATTGTATTAATGCTGTCAGGCTTCATTTTTTACAAACAGAATCATTGGCCACCATGCAGAGCCCACAGTAAAAGCAGCTGAACTCTACCTAAAATGCAGCATGAAGCATGATTTGACTCTAATCTCTCATCACTGTCATTTCTGCAAACACTAACCTGTTTAGTGTCAGGTGGCTGTGATAGAAAGGAAGAAAGGATTTTGAAGGAAAATGTATTCCATCAGAAAGGTTCAACAGCAATATGCCAAGACACAACTTAGGGGAATTTTCATTGCCAGTTCTGACTATCTCAAAATATTAACAATTGACTTAGAGGGGAGGGAGAGGAGTGCAGCAGTTAAATAAGTTGCTCTGCACAAAACAGTAATCTTCATAAAATTCAGTTACATTCTTTGCACTTGTCACTCATGTCCAGTATTAGCAAAAAATGATGCTGGTCCTGGGAAAGTGGAAGAGACATTCAATGTCTTCCTCTTTAATAATTTATACCAGGGTCTCAAATGATCTGCAAAGAAATTGAAAGCAGAGCTGCTTTTCAATATTTAAAATGTTATGAATATTCATCTTTCACTTTTACTGTGGCTCCCATGCACCACAAATGCAAAGGACAACTGTTCAAAATGTTTTCCATGCTAGACAGAGTTAAGTGCTTCTCTTCTCCTATATGATGTGTCAACTCTAAAAATGCTACTGAGTCCTCCTGTTTACTTTGGACCTGTACATAAAGCATACTGTTGAAAAGAAATCCTTATTCATTACAATCTGATTTTTGGATTCAAAGTTTCCTGAAAAAATATACTATATTACAGATTATTTTCTGCATTGATATTAATCCTTCAGCATTCCAAGGAGCATAAAAATACCCTTTGATACTCTTTGATGTGAAATATTCAGAAAGAAAATAATTTCTAACTAAAGAAAAAAACACTTTCCAATAGAACAATAGCTATCTTTGGATAGTTGCTAATAAGAGAACATTACAACCATATTTTGCCCTCCAAGCTTTGTTTGTGGACATTTTTGAATCCATGAAGAAGGAAATGTATAAAGAGACAAGCAAAACAAACTGCTTCTTCACCAATAACTTCAGCCTTGTATCTATCTTGGTATTAGGATGTTGCCTTGCTTTATATTATCACATTATCTCTGAAGGGGAAGAAATGAAAAGGAAGTCAGATTCATCCAGTGGCTCTGAGAGGTGTTGTTTGCAGTGTCCTTATAAATCAGCACATTTCTTAATAAACAGATACTTTGAATAGGTACATAAGAAATGTATCAATCACACAACTGAGGTTGGACCCTGTCAGTACACACTCAAAAGATACTGATATACAGCTCTAAAGAAAGCAGGGAGTAATACCTAAATAACACAAGTACGTACCTATCAGTGTGTTTGAACAACCACATCCAACCTCTTCCTGGCAGCATCCCAGGGTGGACCCCATGTTTCATGGGTCAGACAAACTCACAGCACCACTTCAAGGAAGGGCTGTTTACTTTAGAGAAACAGCAATGAAATGACAAGCTGTGAAGTGGCAATAAGTATCGGGCCCACACATTGCCCAATATGTTGCTCAATATGCAGTGTGTGCTGTTCATAGGTTTTCCTTAGGAACAGTGTTGGTGACAGTGTCATAGTAGGACTGTAGTTCACTGAGAGTGTTGCACCTCTACATCAGACTCTAACAGTAGAACAGGCTCTCTGGGACTTCAGGATCAAGACTATAATTGTGTAAGGTGTGCTACCAGAAAAAAACTAAACAAACAAAAAGAAAAGTGAGTGGGACATTTCTGAGCTATCACAAAGAAATCCAGAAAAAAACTAGTCCGTTCACAAAAAGGCAATGCCCTCAGCCTGCACCAATCTGCAGGTGAAGTGTACATCTGGGTGCAAGATGCAGTTAGAGACATGCTGTAAATAGCAATTTGACCTGAAGAACATAAGTGGACTTGAATTTTTTTTACACTTCACATTTTGATTTTCCCTTCAAATCCAGGAGACTGCAGTGACAGTTATAAGGAGGCCGTATTCACTGTCAAATATTCCACCACCAATGAATATATTTGTTGGTACCTTTAACACTCAGTCTACAAGCCTGAAATCCAAGAAGAACCATCTAATATAATTTGAACTACAAGCGACACAATATCTTGAACTCTACAAGGTGTATCACAGAGCTCATAAAGAGGCCCCAGCAAAGGACCATAAGGAGCAATAGGTTTTACAGATTTGTTTCTGAACTGAAGGTTGTCACTGGTGCATACACAAGGCGCTCAATCGATGTAGCCTGTCCTGCCAGCTGTTGCCAGAATACCAGGAGCTGTGATACATTACCTTGGGGCCACAACTGCAGTTACCCAGCCCTGCATTCACGGGTTTCCAGCTTCCTGCAGGGATGTGCTGGCACCGAAGCACAGGGCTTTCCAGACTGAAAGGCTGCATAACAAATACAGGGCCCTTTCCCCAAGGTAAGAGTGTGCTGTCTGAGCACTGCTAGCTGGCAAATATTCCATTCATTTTCAGCACCTATTAAGGGGGAAATTCTGCTCCTACAGGCCTTCTCATGCCAGAGGCTCCAAGGTGGACAGGGCAGGTATTTGGCTATGAAGCATCACACATTTGTTCCACCACAGAGCTATGCCACTGTTCGAGCTGAGGCTTGCAGCTGCTGATCTATAGCACTCTGTAGTCAAGTACCTACATGCACCAGCCACGTTGTCACCCTTACCTCATGACAAGTGGTAGTCAATGTATAAAAAGGAGGATTTTCTTCACCTGATATAATATGTATTTTGAATCACCTCAGTAACTGAAAATTTACTGTGGGAAAGCAAGTGCAAAATCAGCGAGTTTGACTACGTGAGGATATGCAACGGCAGCGCTTTTCTACCGCATGTTGTCAACTGATAGAAGCCATTGGACAGATGCAGAGGATATTGTCCTGCTTCAGAGGCAGGTAGAATTTGTTATTCACTAGCCCAAATATCTCTTTTATGGTACAGGCAAGTAGATTCTAAGCAGCGATCTTCCAAGGTAAACCTTAGGAAAGCCAGCCCTGTGGTGAAGCCTGGGCTCAAGTGTCAGTATTTTCAATCTAAATTATGAACCAAACCACTTAGGGCTAGAGCTTGGACTATTTACATATGGACACTCATCTCACAAGTCCAAAGCAACAGAGCATGAAACAAGAGACACAATTTGTAATATGAAATTCCCAGAAAATACAACAAAATGGTTTTATGCCACGAGGGTGATGACAGAGGAACAGGAATCCATGGACATTATGCGATCTCCACGCCTGGAGATGCTCAGCACCTGACTGGGCAAAGCCTCATAACTTCATACTGTGCTCTGAGTGAGGGATTTGACAGGATGACCTCCAGATACCCTTTCCAATGTAAATTATTACAACTCTACTATACATATATCAATTTGCAACATAGATTGCTGACACTCTTCTGGCATTACCAGGTACTCTGGGAAGAGCGTTACATAGTCCCAGTCAGATACAAGGAGCCCCAAATCCCTTCTGATTAGCAAGATTACTTCCATCTTCCATGACAAACATTTATGTGTTTGTCATGAAAAGCTGCAGCTACACAGGAAAAGAAAAGGCAATCCCTGAAATATTTATAGCCTTCCCACTGAAAGACTTGGAACTCAACAACACTTGTTTTAGAACAAAGAAAGAATCCAAAACAAACCCACAACCTACTAACAGTGTATACATTTGGGGTTCTTACCCCATCTGCTCCCTTTGATGAACCAAGCTGTCAGCAATAGGAGGTTTCTTACGTTCCACATCAACTGGTGTTTAGTATATACCCTGCAGCAATATGTTTTATAACCTTCTGAAAACATGAAATGTTGCCACGTGTAATATGAATACATTAGGACATTTTCATTATATAAATAGATAACCCTGTTAAACACTCACCAAGCTAAGGAATATTTTCTTTCCAATATATTGTTTGCTTCCTTTGGGAAATTCTACCCTTAATAAAAAAGTTCTTTCATAGAGGCTGTAGTGCGTTCCTTAAAAACAAGCAAACAAAAAAAATCAAACAAAAAAACCCAATCAAAACCCAAACAAATACACACTTCCTCCCCCAAACCCCCCTCTCTTAAGAGAAAGCCATGAGGGTAATCAAACATTTGTGTTGTCAAATCATTGAAAACGAAAATACAAAATGTGCTATATTTAAATTAACTTTAATAAGAAGTACAAAAAGATAATGTTAAGCAATATTTTGCATGTGGTTAATAAATATTCTTCAACAGCAAGCAGTGACACATTCAAACATAAATCCAGTTATTTCTTTTACATTTTAGAAAAGTAACAACTTCTTCCAGTTAAAACAAGGTCACAAATTACAGAATATTATCATCCTTTTTAATTATTTATAACTATGAAACCACTAAATAAGTGAACTGTCACCCAGAAGAGTTTATATGACATTGATGTTCAAGGTTAAGTATACTTACATTTATCATGCAGTTTCTTACTGTGCATATTTGATTGGTGTTTAAATTTCTTTAAAATTATTGGTTCCATTCTTCCTGTTTCCTCATTTCTTGTTAATATACTGGAAGCATCTATTTTCAAACTGCTATGCATTTTCACACTTAAGTGACTCACTAAAGTAGATTTGTCATACAATGCATAAACATTCTGTGACTCCAGCCCAGCTGAGAAATTGCTATGTCTGAATCAGACTCCGTGTCATTTTTATTATTTTTAAAAAATCAAGTATAACAATATTTAGTGTAATCACTTCCATTTAATTAAAGTGCCTTCAAATGTTTCCTAGTAAAGTGACCAGTTGGAGGGGAGAGGGTGAAGGGGTGCTTTTTAGGAACTGATTTTTTAACAGTTTATAGATACGGTGCATATTGTACATATGTATTCTAATAGATGTAACGTACTACATTGCATTCCGTGCTAATGCTAAGCTATAGTAGCCTATAAACTGATAAATTCAGCCAAAATAAACATCTAAGAAAGAATATCAAAAGCATTTGATCAAAACAATATCTTGTTCCATTCTCTATTTCCATCCATCCTCAGCAGTGTAGATAGATGGATGAAGTACTGGAAAACAAATATAACACTTCAACCTGTTGAAGCTCACCTCTTTGAATTGTAGAAGAATGAAAGCAATCAGTGCAATCATTAAAAACCTTGAAAGCATAAAGACACAGTCCAGGCCACCTGATTGAGTGAAGTATTCACAACGTTATGTAAGGAATTAAAATTTCAAAGCAAAATACAGCTTTTAAATAATCCAAAAAATAAAAATATATTCATATATATTTATGTAGACACAAACACTAGAGGAAGAGTATACATCATCTTGCATATTTTAAAACATCCTCCAAATTCTTTTTTGTGGTCATTATCACCTACTCCTACCTCATAGCACTTTCACAATATTTTTAAAAGGCATTAATATATACCAGGAATGAAACAGACATCAAGTTCTGTATTTCAGTATGGTTGCCTCTCCTTTTAAGGGCTTATTTGCATGGGTTAAAGAACTAAGCACCTCTGTTCAAAGGAAAGCCCAGCTCTACTCTCAGGTGTACTCCCGTAAAAACCCCTTACTGACTTCAGTGATGTTGACATATATCCTGAGGATGCTAATCAGTTTTGTTTTAAATTCAGTGCAAATTTTGCCCTGATATCAGTCAGAGATATCAAGCACTCCAAGTTTAGCCTCTTCCAGTGAGATGTAATCACAGACTCTGAAAACATGATTTCAAGGATTCACTGAGAGAGATGTGAATCTAGAAAATTAAATGGTTTAAAGTAGACTTCTATGTGATTAACATCTGCCATTCACTGAAACAAACTTCTGAGCCTTTAGCTTCTACTACTAAAGGTCTAAAGTGATGAAGTCCCTCACTGATTCACAGATGGCTGGAATTAACAATTGGATTCAGAGTAGAATTAACAATTCTGGTTGTAAGGTAGTTTGGGTTATCTACAGAAATAAGGAGGAGGAGATCTCCTTGAATTAAAAAAAAAAAAAAAATCAAGAGAAGGTAATGTTGAAGGATACAACTTAAATTTATATTGCAAACTGAGAGCAT
Organism: Todiramphus chloris collaris; assembly: GCA_025345505.1. Taxonomy (NCBI): domain Eukaryota; kingdom Metazoa; phylum Chordata; class Aves; order Coraciiformes; family Alcedinidae; genus Todiramphus; species Todiramphus chloris. The sequence continues at coordinate 16,642,704 of JANVCC010000035.1, read as the reverse complement.
TCTAGCAGAAGGTACACTGGGAAGGTACATTGGGAAGAGGTAGAAGAAATTCTAAAACTCTGCTTTCTAAAGAACCACCCCCTTTACTGGAGGCTGAAGCATGAGCTGACTTTCGTGTAAATTCACTCGATTACTTTAATTTTTCAAAGTCTTTAATACAAAACCTTTATATATGACATCAAATTATACCATACTCACAGGTTCTATTTAGATGTGTTTAGACATTTGTACATTTATCATGCTCTGTGTTTTTTAAACGAAGCTATTTAACTTTCTGGGCTCATTTAAAAATGTTTTCTTCCTCTGCTCTAAAACTCACTGCATTGCTTTCGAAATTTTAGCATTACCTGTCTACACATAATTGGGCATAGACTGATGATAGCTTCTGTATCCATACTGAAATAATCTTTCACGCAAATTTGTTAGAAATGGAAATGTTCAGAAACAGAGACTTAACTATTTTGTGGAAAGCCAAGGCAAAAAACTTGTGCACCACTAAGTTTTCAGAATAGGAATGAGAGGTATTGAGGATGGATGATGACTATCTATGCTTAGATGAAAGTCGCATCCGTTAAGAAAACAAAAGCTAGAATTATCAAAGTTCTACCTAGTTCCTGAAGCTTCTTTTCCTACTCTGCCCTACATGCCCCATATGGCAAGAAGCACACAACATTGCATGGTTTTCATGAAGAAGTCAGAAGAAGCTTCTCAGTTTCAAAGGCACAACTCATGTCCCTCAAGTTCAGCAGCATTAACACAAGAAGTATTTCAATCTCAAATGCTCTAAAAGTTACTTTCCCACAACTCATATATGATGGTGAAGGCTCAGAATTGAAGATGAAACAAAACTATACATTATGTCCCTCAATGGCTTCTTCCTCAAACATCTCACAATCTACTGATGAAGTGACAAAGGTATTTGCTTACTCTTTTTCCCCTTTCCTCCCCCATACATCCCTACCTACTCCCAGCTGCTTCTGGGTGCTTTCCATGCAGACAACTGATGGTCACCCCACTTTTGAAAAGTCTCACCACCCCATGTGTTATTTATAATAACTGGATGGGAAGGTGATTCAGTGAGGCTCCTATTTGGTGTCTAGTGAAGCTCTTTCATACTCTTTCCTCCGACTATACAGGCCCCCTAATTTAGCATAAAGTTCAGTGGTATGAGTTGTCTTCTAAGCCAAAGCTCGTATCTCAGAACATCTACCAGAATAATTTAAAAAAAAAAAAAAATGCTCAACGATGCAGCAGTTCCAAGTTGAATTAACCCAGATATGGAAGGTGAAGATAATTTCATTGTCTACGACATAATAGAGAAGTTTGGAAGCCACTCTTTTAAAAGCAATCTGTTAAGAAGTCTCCAGCAGACAACCCTGGCTGATAAACCCTGCTGATCTCTATATTCTTCATGCTGATTTATAAATTACTGTTAAATTACTGACCACATGTATCCAGAAGTACATGCCCCAGTACTACATTGGAAACCTATTTCATAAACCTAGTTCAGAATTAGGGTAATTCCAGTCCAAGTTTACCACAGTGTTATAACATTATATTTATTATATTAATTTCTTAAGTCACTTAAAATAAGACATCCTGGCCCAATAACGATGGGAAAATAAATAACATTAACATGTCAACCAAAATTTCTCTGGTAGATTCATGTGCAAGTCTTTGATAGTGAAGTGACTTGCGTTTGCTCACTCATGCTCTTTCTCCCTGCTTTAAGTATTTAAGACCAGTAAGTTTTACTCAAATTAAATGAAACTGCTACCTATTTGACACATAAATTTGTGAGACCAGACAGAGATTTTACTGCTAAATGGAAAGGATATCTCTCTTATATTCCAGTGTTCTTGCATGAGGCTTGTGTTCACTTAAATCTTTACATTCAAATTCACTTATCTGGTTGTTAGTCTTACAAATGTGCAATTTCTATGTAGTCACTAGTGAAACAATAAAGCAGATTCCTTCCTCCCACAGAAGGAGTTTGCTTTAACACAGAACAACTGAACTAAATATAAAAGTGAACATTTTCTGGAGTGTATTCACTCAAAAGCCTTGCTGATGCCCACAATAACTGCATGGGGATATTTAAAATGTATTATTTTCACTGAGTAAATTTATATAGTATGCCTATTTTTCTATATTAGTGTGTGGTAAATGTATGTTTCCCATGTGATAAACACCTTTTTTTTTTTTTTTTCTTGTCTGACTGACTCTAAGCATAACACAAGTGTAGAGAAAATGGTCAGCGAATCAAAAAATAATCATACCCAATAAAAGTAGTAGCAGCAGAGCTGACTAACATGAGACAGCATCAGGCTTCTTGTGCAAACTGAGGATACGCTTTTTGCATGCATCTCTGAATTACACAGATGATATCTTCCAGAGAAGAAATCTTGGAGAATTCTACTGTTAAAAACCTTTGAGGGGTCTTGTTCTTGGATAAGGATGCAAAATCCTTCCTTTATCAAGTTATGCTTGACATGCTTATGAGCACACTCATGTTTGTAGTGGGGAGAGTTCTGACTATACAGTGTCGTGCATGGAGCAATATACAACATTGTTTAAATACTGTGAAGGGTTTGGAGTACCCGGGGTGGGGCCAAGGGTGAATCATGAACCTCTGTTTCTCATACTGAAGTCCAGTGATGTTTGGAGAGTTCCTAGGTCTTGCTGATGTGAACAGAAGGTAAGAACTCCCACTAGGTCACAGGAAGGAGACCTCAGCTACACAAAACTTAATCAAGCTACTCAAGTTCAAGAGCAGTTTAGCATGGGCCTCCGTTAAACTATACAGTCAGAGCCCTTTGCCAAAAACAGAGTTAAAATTGAAGGGATTTTTCTACAGCTCTAATATTTACAATTATTTGTACATATGTACATATTTATATATTTATTCATACCTGGACAATGTGACATTAAAGGGATCATTTATAATTTACAAATAAAACATTTTAAAAATGTATAATTATACCATGAAAAAGCTTTTTTTTTTTTTTTTATTGCTTGCCTTCCAGCCTTATGCTCATAATCACACTATTGCACACATCTCCATGTTACATGGAAGATCTACATTTATATAGAAATATATATGAAAATAAAGATGTTTTTAATGTTCTGAGTAAAGTGCTCATTTTTTAACTGCTGTTGATGAGAAAGGTTCAATCTGACAATTTAATTAGGGGGACTTCAAGGGATACACACCTTGTCCATGGTTCTCCCTTTCATTTATAAATTAGGAAATGTCTTTATTTTACTGATGTCAGCTCTGTCTTAACTATTACTTCTATTCATAATATGCATTTGTGACCTTGGCATCTATACTGTCACACAAAGTACAAAACAGAATCACATTAAAAGCAAAGAAAAAGCAAGAAAATAAAAAAGCAAATGAAAGCAGTTTTTCTCTTTGTTGTTTTTAGCACATTTCCATGTCTTAAGATACATTTTTATTTGATTTTAGAAATATTTGTACAACTTTGTTAAACTCTGAACATATCTATTTTATGCACTATACTCAAGTACTGTACAAAACTGCAATAAATGACACTATACGACTACATATGTCTCTACGAGAAGACATCATCATAAAGGTGTTTTTTTTTTTAAAGGTCAACTAATAACTGCTAATGTATGTGTGAATCAAAATATTTTTGATTGGCCAAGTATAATAAAATCTAAATACAGTACACAATTATTACTTATGTCATGATTTACTAGGCCTTTAGGGGCATAAAGAATATTTGCAAAGGTTCAGATGAAAAACAATTTTACGGATCAGTATTAAATGTTCATATAAAATTGCAAATGGCAGCTCCAATTTAGTGGTATTTGTATATATGAAATACAGTTGATACCTACTGATGATGCATGACCTTTTATTAAAAAAATAACATTCAGATCTTAGCAAAACCATTTCTAGTATACAAAGTTGTTGTAAAGTTATGTCAGCGAAATGTAAAGTTGCAATTTACAAAAGCAGCAGTAAATTTTATTATATGGACAATTTCCTGAACTTAAATCATGGTTCTTGTTTCCCTTGAAAACAATGCTTTCTGGGACAAATACAGGTATGTATTTTAATGGCAGATTTTAGGATAACGTTAAGCAAGGAAAAAGAGTGTATTATATTACTCATGTATTTAACCCTGAAAATTTCAGAGTGCTTTTCTGAACCTGACGGTAATCCAATTAAGAACAAAAACAAAAAGCAAAAAAATACAACTTTGCTGAACCAGACAAGCTGGCTTAGGAACATCAAATAAATAAAATAGTGAAAAGAATAAGAGTTTCACTAGAGGAAGTTGGTTGATATTGGAAATTTGATTAACACTTGTTTTTCCCTGAAATCAATTAGAAGAGTCTATTAACAACTTCAAACAGGACAGAAGTAAGAAACCTGTGGCTTCTGCTAGATAGTAGTTTTTACTACCCTTTCAGCCTAACTAGTATCCAGAATATTTGTGAACAGTAGAACTGTACGACCTCCGTACTCTGTTATGTACACGGGTACTGCTATTGTATGAAACAATTACACCTTTTTTTAAAAAATCACTTTTTTTAAATGACAGTTCTTTCATTAAAGTAGAATTAGTTACTTTATAGAAAAATACTTTAACTTTAAATTAAAAAAATACTGTTCCTAAATAATTATGTAGGATCTTATCTTCATTTCATTGTATGGAGAGAATATAATTCTGTATATTTGAATCCTAGTTTAACAGAACTCCCCTGGGTTTAACTTTTAAAGAGCTGGCTATATTTGCCACAGGTTCTATCTGTTTATAGACCCATGAACTAACACTGCGTCCCTCCTTTGGAGATACACAGATAAGACATCTATATACAGACTATACATAATGGTTCACAGATTAGCAGTTATTAGTCGTACTGTACATAGCGAACAACCTATCTGATTAGAATGATGCTTTAAGTCCTCAGTGCAATTCAGCTTTTAGGTTGATGGCGCAAAGCCAAGTAAGACAGGCTCCCTGTTTAAATATGTAGCCCAATACACTAAATTAAAAGTACCAAATAAGACTGGAAATACTATTCTAGACATTCTGTCAATTTTGCTAACACTGTTGAATGTCTTCTTTGCTTCCTGTGGCTTCGCTTCTGGTTTTGCTTTGTTGGGTTCTGCAGTTGTAGCACTCTTGGAGATGGTTGGTAACACTGAGTCCTTGGTAATATTTGGAGCATAGTTGGCAACAGCCACTGCATAGGCATTGTTTTTCTTAATGACAGACGCTTTTTCTTTTTTCTATTGGAAGACAGCATGAAGTTAAATATTTAATGTGTATTTGCCAGAACAGACTTAATAAAATATCATTTCAAATGTAAAAGAAACAAATAGGTATGCGTAAACATGTTAAAATAAATACCAGGAATACCATACTGATAATTCAAATATAAAGAAAGGCACTTCTAAGCCTATCCAAAGAGAAGGAGCTAAGAATGCTCTGAAAACATGCAGTCTTGCACTATCAAATGCCCTACTGGAGTTATATGAGTGATAGTTACTATGATTGTACGGATAACTGGAAAAGAGTTGGTCTTTCTCTAGCTGCTCTGTAACAGGCTCCTTACAGCAAAATTGCAAGATATTTAAAATGTTCTCTGTTGAGAACTAGGAGGAGTGAATGGGTGGACTGGGAAAAAAAAAAGATTACCCGGCATTGTAATAAAATGAAAATTAGGTTATCTTTCCCACATGAATCTAGCATTGCTATTATTTGAACATCTCATAGCATACCTCCAATAAATAATTTCAGGAATGGTGTACATTTTCAAGAGATTCTGGAGAAATATGTGTATATTTACATGTATATATGCATATGCATACAGATACACACACACACACACACAGGTCAGAAAGAGATTGCAATTAAGAGAAAAAAGGACTGCAGCCTGGTAGTTGCAGAAGTGAGCTGAGAACTAGACCAAGAACTATTTCTGCTTTTCAGAAATTGTTGTTTAAAAAATGCATAACAGTGATGAAAATGGGAATTAGAACTGAAAAAGAAACCCAAAAAACCAGAATAAATGTGGGACGGAATGACAAGAATTTAATGAAGTTCAGCAAATGGAAATTTAAGTCCTACACCTGGGGAGGAATAACCCCATGCACCAGTACAATTTGGGACTAATGGGCTGGAAAGCAGCTTTGCTGAAAAAGCCCAGGTGTCTTGGTGGACATCAAGTTGAATGAAAGCCAGTAATGTGCCCTCACAGCAATGAAGGCCAACAGCCTCCTGGGCTGCATTAAAAAGGGCATTACCAGCAGGCTGAGGGAGCCCTGGTAAGACACATTGGGAGTGCTGGATCCATTTCTGGGCTCCACAGTTCAAGCAAGACATGGGCATCATGAAGTGAGTCCAGCAAAGAATCACAAAGATGACTGAAGGCCAGAAGCCTTACAGGGACATATAGATAATGAGTCTAGGCTTGAGTATTTAGACATGTAGAAGTACACAGACTAGTTCTGCAATAAGACTGTAATGCTATAAATTGGCGCATCAATCCCAAACTAAGGTAATAACCAACAAGAAAGAATGGAAGGATTTCAGTTTCTCAGGAAGCAAAACTCTCCATGTGTAATTTAAAAGTAGGCAAATAAATATTAGATTCAGTCCATCTCTTCCACAAATTACAGAATTAAACAGATGAAGAAACAGTTCACTTCTGGCTCACAGAAGAAAGCATCTGTTGCATTGGTTTGGTTTATTTTGGTCCAAATTTTTACTTCAACTGGGAGACATCTACCTAATTTCCAGTTTTGGTTTTAAATTAGATCAAACTTGATATTTATCAGGACCATCTACAAATCTTGTAAGATCTACATGGTTAGATACTGTGCCCCAAATACCTTGTGACAGGAAACAGTGTCACACAAAAAGTAAATCTGGGATCAGGTGGGAATTGAGCATTGTTCCTTATTGACTGGAGTACAAAAAGGGGCTGATCAAGTATGTAGCTTGTCCTTGCACCTGATTTCCTATGAGACAAATTCCATGTTGACAGTACTTAGATGAGAATTTCCATATGACATGAATTCAGATGATTGTCATGGAGGAAACATATTTCATTTTATTTGGTGAAGAGTAAGCCTGGCTTTAGGTGCAGAGATGCCTTTGGTGAAAACGAGCAAATTAACAAATGAAATTATGAGAGGAACACTCTAATTCATCTATAATTACTTCCTTTTAGACACACTTCAGAGTTTTTTTTAAAGGTATCCGTAATACCATTAATGAGACCTGCATGATAAAGATGAACCAAATTTTCATATAAGAAACTATGAATACATTAGAAGTTTAGCTTTTTGTTAATTCAGTGTTTGAAGAAAATAGAGAACTGGACATGTGAATGGTATATGAGTCTTAAAATGGAATAACTAAATTTGTCTTTCCTAAGGAAGGAATACTACCTAGCTGTTAAACAGCTGTCACTCCTAGGATCATGAGATAACACTGTTATATTAATTTAAAGGAAGAGTCAAAGGATGATCAGAAAGTTTATAAGGGCCCCCTACATTATTACAATGCCAGGGCAATGTGCCAGTCTGAAAAGCTTCACCTGTGACATGCTGATAAACTTGTAGTGATTCAGTATCTACTTCTAGCATGAAGCAACAGATCTTGAAGCTATGGGTAGTTCATTCCATTCTGGAAGCCACAGGGAATTACAAACAATGTATTAATTACCTGTAATTCTCCTTTATCATTAACTGAACATTTTGCTGCTTTATGCATTGTGCTTTATGCATTCAAAGTGCTGAGAAACCATCATTTAATTAAACTTTGCTTCACATGTATTATTAAAACTTAGGAAGCAAATAATATTCTATCCTCTTTTAACAAGGACCACAGAAATCAGAGTATTCTTAGAATAAATCCTTTTCCTTTGGTAGAATCAGGGACTGGGATAAGACAAAATTATACAATATATTAAGTCAGTCAAAAGAAGAAGTCAGCTTTAACACTGGTTTTGTGTTTATAATTTTAATAAATTATAAAGTTTGCTGCAAATTTAGGCATATTACCAGCTCATTTTGTTCACCAAATAAGAAATTCTATCAGGTTGAAATTTCTTCCTGCTATCACACCTACACTATTATCAATATCAGAAAATTAAGGCATGACTGTGCTTCTGTGCACTCAGAGCAACAATACATCATAGGTGAAGAAGTACTCAGAATTTTGTACCATTTAAATTGTGCTAATGTCTGCATTTTAAAACTAATTTAAATAGCACAATTTAAATAACATTTAAATACATATCATTATGGATAAATTTCAGAATACTGAAAATGTTCAAAATCTCTAGGTTTTTTATTAAGAGTTCTACATATATGGGCATTCATTTGTTTTTCTGATCCTTAGTTAGCAGGAAAATTAATAAACGTATCTTTTTCTTATTTCCAACTTCATTGGAATAAATAATAAAAAAGGGATTAACCAATATAATCTGTGTTAAATTTTCTGAATGACCTGATGAACAGCTGTATCTGAGGAGTTAAGAAACAAGTCAGACAGTTCCCAGAACAAAAAAGAAAAAAAAAAGTACTTGATAACTAAATCTGGATTATTGAAACCAAGTGAGATTAGCTACATCAGGGCAGATATACTTTTGTTCAGGACAGAAAATACATCTAGGGGGTTTTTTTATTTAAAGCATCATGTGCTTGAAATACAATTTTTTTTTTTTATAAAGACCATTTTATCAGAACAATATATTACAGCTGGTTTACTGCAATTGACTGGAAAGAGGGCTATTTCCTTAGTACTTACCTTATCATTCACTACACTTTTTCCATCCCAGGCCCATCCTCTTTTTGTGAAATAATTTACAGTTGCAAATTCAATTAATGCAGAGAAAACAAATGCATAGCAAACAGCAATAAACCAATCCATAGCTGTTGCATATGCTACTTTGGGGAGTGAATTTCGAGCACTGATGCTCAGTGTTGTCATTGTCAACACAGTTGTTACTCCTGCAAGGGGACAAAAAACCCAGAACATTAACAATTTTACTTGTATCTTGAATGTTAAGAAAAATACAAACAAAAAATTATTACGGAATGTTTGTGAAACTCAATGTTTGTCTAAATTAGTGAAAAACTGCCAGAACCATATTAACGGCTTCATCTAAAATTGTCTCTGAAGTATTTTAGCTCAATTTTATTGTCTAAACTCCTCTTTCTTAATCAGTTGAAGATACTGTTTTAATGTGAGACTTTTTTTTTTTTTTTTTTTAAATTAGCTGTCAGGACAGGTAAGTGACAAAATTAACAGTTCCTTAATAGAATCATAATATTTGCTGCATTACAGTAATAATGAATAATATATTAATGTTTGGTGGCTAGCTTCACTGCAGTGGCTGCAGATCTGGCACCCATCTGTACTGACAGAACCAATGAATTGACCTTTGTTACTAGAAATAATGATTTTTTTTTGTTTGTTTGTTTTTCTTTTGCCAGTAGCTGTCTCACTAACCATCCAGGGACATAGTTGAAGACTTAAACAGGTTAAGATTTTGTTCAAGTAACACGGATTTTTTCCTAGAATTGTATATTGATTTGAAATGTCAGATTATTATAACTGTGTATTACATGCCAGAAAACAAGAGTTGAAGATGGTTCTTTCACTGTGGCAGCTCTTAAAAGAACTTTACAGTACTTTGCATATAATGAAGGCCCAGTAGGAAACCAGGAATTATACTGAACAAAATATCAGAAAAAAAATCCATGGGAGGAAAGGAAGAGAAGAACATTTTTCTGAATCAGTTTTAGCAAGCAGAAACCCACAGCCACAAACATAGTCTCCATTCCTTAAGCAAATCTGTTTTCCCACCTCAGGCTGAATCATACTTAGACAAACTAAACTACTCCCTTTATGGCACATCATTAAATACATCTCCAGAATGAAGAGCAACACAAAGTGATATACTTGGCACAGATTAGCAAACCTACACTCCATTATGACAAGCAAAGGAGATGCCATGGCAGAAGTATTAGTAACAGCACATCACAGCTTCAACAACTACACACTCATAAAATTGTTTTAAGAGGATTCCCAAGAGAAAGTAAAGTCACTCTCCTTAAGCTAGATCCTCTGCTGTCAGCATTCTGTCACCTAGGTTCTGCAGGGTTGACCTAGTTCAAATTTTCCTTCTGCTACAAAAGAAGCACTTTTAGCCACTGTGTGAGAGGAAAGAGAGGCAGCAATTACACCTACTCAGACCTCTTCAGGCTTTGCAATTTCCATCCCTCCTGTAAAGAAACTCCATCTCTGAGGGTGCTACAAAGGATGACAGAGGAAAGCTAAGTGGACTCAGCCTCAGAGGTACTCTCCCTTGATGTGATTCTGTGCATCAGGGAAAACAAGGCACAGAAACATTGTGCTGAGTCACACAGTTTCCAGCACTTTAGCAAACATAATTCTCTAATTGCTTTTTTTCAGCCTACATAATATAAAGAAGTGGATTTGGTCTGGAATTAGCTATGACACTGTTGGGATCTATGAGCCTATGCAATGAAAAGGAAGCAACTATCATACTATATTGTATGAAAATGTGTAGACAATATATTTCGTGAAGAACTTATTGTCTCCTAACACACAACATATGGTTTAATTATTTTCAGCACCTCAGGGAAAAGGCAGTCTATCTTACATTTTAAATTATCACATGCAAATTTTAACACTGGTCCTGAGTTGCAGATAAATCATTTTAACCATGCAGAAGTATCTGTAAAGTGATTGCTTCTCAGAGATAAGGTGACCTTATCCACATGTAAATATATACCGTTGCTAAGGTGCTGTTCTCTTTAAGTCCTACCTTTTAGAATAAACTAATATTCTGGAAGCCCCATTGACTTTTTCATAAATCTAATTTAAGATTAACTGCTGACCTTTTCTAGTCTCAATTAAAACATTGTGAATTTACATTTTCTATCTTGCTACTAGTTGCCAGTTTTTCTAAAAAGTTCAGAAAGCCACACCACTTTGTGATCCAAATGGTAATCAAACAGTACATTGTCAGACAATTGCCAGTGCACTTTCATTTACTCCTTCGGTCTATAAACACAGTGATGTTCAAGCTACCACAGTCATTTAACCTGAACTGAGTGGGGAAAAAAATTGGACAGAATATTTAATATCTGATACCTGTCGGTTTAGGTATCTAGTATTTTTATGCTTGCTATTCTTCCTCAGTTAACAGAAAAATTATTTTGCACATTATAGTTAATTTAAAAAAAAAAGTATTAAGTCTTCTTTACAAAAAAGGACTGAATGGAAATAACCCACCTTCTTGTCATTGCTAAACCTGAGAGGACTGAAAAATTATTAATGTGGAGGAATATGGTCAACTTGTAAAACAAAACACAATTATTTCACATACATTTATCTTAAAACTCCACAAAACCCATACACAGACTAGATCAAAAACATTCCTTGTTTGCATTATCTAATTCATAATACTAGTGAACTAAAATTGGTACAAAAACCAGTGAGTAGATTGCCGCCGCACAATGAGGTTGTCAAAATATTAGAGGAATTCTTCTCCCCTAAAGTCTTCTCCCCTAAATCATGTACTACTCTGAACAGCCTAAATAATTTAACAGGCTATTTAAAGATTGCATGATATATCACTATGATGTAGACAGACCACAGTTTATATACAGGTCAAGAACTATCTTCTACAGCCCAGCACCCAGCAGACGTGGCACTGACCAGGTTCCAGAAAGACATGGACAGCTATCTTCTTGTAACAGACCATGAGTAATCATCAGTTTATCTTTAAATAGGATCCAAAAAATAAACAGTCGATGTTTCTGTTCTCTAAAGAGGACTAAGCATTTTATACTTGATGGTAAACATACACAAACATCATTATAACTTCTGTTCTCAGCAGTGCATGCCTATAAAAGCTAATTATCTTCTATCACTACAGGTTTATCAACTCAGGCCAAGACTGTAGCTATTTGATTGCCTATTTGATTTTTTTTTTTTTTTTTATGGTGCTGCTTTTGAAACAGCATCTGCTCACTGGGGAGAGGAAAGCCATCTCCAGAGCTGTAAATTCAACACTTTTCACTGGCACTAAACATGTATCTGTGGAAAATCCAGCTCTGTCATATTTTGGATCAAGGACAGATGGATACCATTCAAGATGTGTTTAAAGTTAGACAGCTAACTTTGGGCAAACAATTTCTGTCAATGGTAGGGGACACTGACACTCAACAGCAGAAGAGATAAACTGAAAAACCAGAATGCTTAACTAAAAACATACAGTGGAAATTGGATGAGCTAGCGCATAAAGTTAAAATCTGTCTTGATAGCTAGTTTATGCCCTCATTTGTGTGCAAAAGTCAGGCCACTCTTTGACAGGGACAAGTTCTTTTGGACTGTAGTTTCACTTCTTGTGTATCAACTGATTTTTCTAATTTGAACAGATTTTAGTCAACTAAATTATGTTCTAGCCTGCTTGTGTTAGAATGTGGACATTTCCTTTGGAAGTGAAAGTAAAAGACCTAAATAATGACTTACCAAAGGACATTTCTATAACAAATGAGGTACTTTGGCTTTGCAAATAATTTGTACAAAATGTTTAAAATGCATTCCTTTTCTTATAATGTCATTCTACTCCTTCCACAATTTTATCTTTTCATCACAGCACTTTGCACAGATACACATAATGGTTGAAGACCATATCGTAAAAGGGTTGATAAATTACTTTTTTTATTATTATTATTATTAGGAAGCTAATTCAATTGCTCTATTATTTTACTCTTTTTTTCTTTCCTTGTTAGGTAATTAGATCACTCAACTTGGTCCAAAACCTGAATAGATTTATAAATGCAAATAACATAGCAGAAAGAAAAGACTGTTGTCCCTTTTACAGAGATACAGATTACTAGTTCATTTTTCACTCCAAGAATAAATGGTTGGAGGTCTAAACAAAAGATTAAAAATTCTGGCAATAGTGTAGTTTTAAAGGATTATATCATAACATTTGGCTACAGACCACACTGTTGGTTTTTTACTTATGCAATGCATTTGTATTATTTGAGAATATAGTACAAAAGTGGTGTACATTGGTTCTGCTTAGACACTGGGAGATAATTCTGAACAGCCATTGAGAGAAAGACTATAGAAAATAGTTAGTGTTCTGTCTACTCTTTTTACTACAAAAATGCCCACCAAAACAAAAAAAAAACCCAAACAAAACCAACCAACCAAACAAAAACCCAACAAAAAAAACCCCAAAACAAAACCAAACCAAACCAAACACAAAAGGCCAGAAGCCTTTTTAAATAGCATGGGAGACCAAGGACATTAACATAATCTAGTTGCAGAAAAGGTGCATCCAGTGAGTCAGTTATGCTACATACCCTGAAGTTGGCGCTCATGTTGCTTCACTGCACCAATACAAAGCAATGAAACAGAGTTCCCCATCAGTCAACGGTGTGGCTAATTCTCAAAGCTGAATGGCAAGTGCTGTTTACCCCAGTTCCAGTGAAAGCTGCATGTCATTATGCCACTACTGGAACATGAGCTAGAGTCTTGGATGCCACTGAGCTGAGAATACCTACTGGTTCACAGCCAGTTCAGTCTCTAACTAAGGGCTACAGTATTCCAGGTATGTCCAATGCCTACCACTAGAGTGTTATGTCTACAGTTAGCAGAAATTCCCAATTAAGAGATTATAGTCTGAAAGTTGTGAGCAGTGAGTTATCTCTAAAGGCACAAAATATAATCCTCAGCACGTGAAAGGAGAAGTAGAGAGGCACTTGAGATTTTTTTCAACAAAATAGGAGAAGGTACTTTGTAGATACAGAACTGTTCACAAGGAAGGCTCTACATTATTCAATTCCCATGTAAAATTAACCAGAGAACAGAACTGAACTTTTCCCAGGTTACTTTTTCTGCAGTTGCACAATCAATGAGTCTATCTATTTCAGGTCTAAATGGCTTTTTGCTTCAAAATATACATTAATTAATATAGGTTCATAAAAGATAAACCAAGAACAAGCAAAACAGGGGTAGGAATGCAGCATCAGAATAAAATGATTACAGGGAATGGAGTCCTGAAGGAAGAATATAGCTATGTGCACTAAAAAATAATATGACTAGTATTTTTTGTTCCTGCCTGCTTTGAGTATCAAATAATATATACCTAATTACATTGATTTTAATATTCTCATTCCTACTCTGTGTGAGTTAAAACACATAGATAACTGTGGCACAAAGAAAACTAATTTCTGACTTTTTTTGTCACCTGATCTAATGCTGCTCTTCAAATACGTGTGATGCTTCTAAACGTTATGACCCATTAAAAATGAAGCAAAAAATCAATAAGCTGCACAAGATTAGTTTTGCTAATATTGTTGACACTAAATGCGTAACAATAAACACATTACTAAATGAAACAGATTGTCATCTTGCACTAAATGAAGGCATTATAAACCAGGCTTATTCCCTTTCATTAAAAATGTAATCAAGTGCTTTTCAAATTTATCTGCTAGAGAAACACATTCAAGACTTATTTAATTAATGAGGATAAAACTTTCTTCTTCCAATAATTTAAAGCAAAGTTGAAACAATATAACATTATGCCATAATTCACTTGGGATAGCTTAGGTCAACAATATTAAGTAGATGCCATAAAGGCAAGGGATTAAAGAACTCAACTATAAAAGAAGCCTCATTATACCAATCCCTTAATGTTAACCTAGAACTTGAAACTATGTTGCTAGAGAATAGAAAGGGGAAAGAAAAGTAACTTCTTTCAAACATGAAGTAATAAATGCGATGTGGTGCTTTGAACAACTGGGAGTTATGCTTCTTTGAAAGGAACAGTACTGCAGGAGTTAGTCCTTCCTAGGCCTTTGTAGCTCTCAAGAAGGTGTTTTAAATAAATTTATCATTGTTTCTGAAAAAAACCTTATCAAAACTAATACTTCCTACTTAATCATATTTTAATATTGATGTATTTACTATACAATGCAAAGATGGGTAGCTAGCAAGTGACTGCTCTATACAAACTTAAAATTTAAGTATGATCAATAAAATTGTAAGGTAAAATCTCCTGCAGTTTAAACTCCTCGCTGGAAGTAACCTGTTTTGATAAATTAATTTAGCTGTAGTATGGGCTTCTTGTGTCACTGGGTGGAGTCTACCTGAAAGTATCAGCCAAAGGAAACCTTTAGTGTACCTGCCCAGCTCTATCTGTCAAGATTAATTCAGTAAAAGCCAGAAAACAGTAAAAAGCAATAGATGAACTTTGTTATGAAACTGTGGCTAACTTCACATTTTTTAACACATTTAGGCAGAAGACCAGAGGGTATCTGAAATCCCAGTGATAACTGCTGCCAGTAGGTAGGGAGAAAAACTGGGAGATTTGCCTTGGGCCACATGATTACAGAGACCATTGGCAGTTTATGCTGACAGTCTCATCTATAGTATAAAAGAATGTTAAGAATAGTTCCTCAAGGCACATCCATCCCAGGGCAGAAGGCTAAGCCTGAGGTGCAAATGCTACGTGCAGGGACTAGGCTGCTCCACCAGGCAGAGCCTGGACATGTCATGCTCCCTTGGGTTTAGGGTGCCAGACGAAGCTGTCCTGGAGGCAATGGGGCCTTTATTGGTACGTGAAACCTCACACGTCTGTGTGGCAGAAAAACAATACTAGCATAAAAATTGCTATCTCCTTGATATACCCATTGTGCTTAGTAAACAGATCTTAGATTTTATGTCATTGGGTGATGTGGCTCTTTTCCTGAGGCCACCCTATTCTCTTCCCTCAAGACATCCTGAAACAGGACACCGTTCATGACCCGTATTATGTTAAACTGCCAAGAGAGTAAAGCAGGAGGCTGCCATGCAGGTATTACTTACTTTAAAAAACCCATAAATTAAACAAAAAACCAACTCCAGAACAAGAAAGATGTATGCAGGAAGGGACACAGCATTCCAGGAAAATTATCCCAGTGCCTTGTTCCTGACAACTCAGTAAGAGAAAGTGCACTTTAGGAAGAGCAGATGAGAGACTTCTTTTGGACAAAGCAAAATGTACAGGAGGGGGTACAGGAAAGGGAAAAGACAGAGATATAGAAGGATTTGAAAGTGTACTTGCAAGGCTGGAAAACAGGGATGTGCATTTTGATAAGCAGAAATTGACAAATTCACAGAAAATTTTGAAGAAGAAAAAAGAAGAAAAAAAACCTGATAACTGCCTGGGAAAACATGGTAGAATTCTAGTCCCACTAAAACCACTGACTCATTTCATCTGACTTCAGTAAGGCTCATATTCAAACCTCCAATTTTTCACAATGCTTCATGTGGCATTTTCTTTACCATGAGAGACAGTATTTTATTGTGCATCACATTTAATATGCATTTGAGTTTGGCCTATTTTTTGAAGAGTGCATGGTGTTTACTGATGACTAATCATACGATTTTATGCAGTGCTTCTGATGGCTGAATCCGCACAGAGATGATTTCCTTTTTGTTGTGCAAGTCTCTTTTTCTTTAAAAGCAAACAAACTAAAAGATCTTTAAGTTATGCAAGTAAGAAAGACATTTGTTACTTTGCTTTAATAAAGAGCAGTCTTATTGCAAGAGAAACACCGTTATTTTGCACTGCTGAAGCTGTTAATTGCCTTATAGTACACTCCAGCTTCAGATAGCGAGAAGCTTTTGTCTAAACCCCCAGAACAGGGTTTATTTTAAAGAACTGCAGCTTGCAAAGTTTAACACAGTCAAATAATTCAACCAATTAAAATTTAATTTGCTTAATTTACAAATATATTTAGAAATGTGCTTACCTGCCAAGTATCAAAATATTTGGATAATATCAAGCTAAGTAAGACATTTCAGAAAATAACCTAAATGCACTTTTTAAATAGAAACATTATTATCTTTTTCCATTTTGTGAAAACTTTTTCCTCTTTAAAGAGTCAAGGATATATGGACATTTCTCTTGTATGTGCTAATTTCCAGAAACTTTGTGATTCCCAGGAGATTTGTAAACTGGAATTGAAAGTTGTTTGGGCTAGAAATAGTATCACATTCTACAAACACACTGACTTGAATGAAAAAGGTCTTTACCAGGCAGACTTCAGAAATGGTTCCTATCAGCTACAAACAAAGCTAATGCTACTCGGTATACTCACCGAAGACTGTCCTGGCAGGTACAGATTCTCTGTTCAGCCAGAATGACACTTGAGAGAGAATGACAGTCATGATGCAGGGGAGGTAAGTCTGAATGACAAAATAACCAATTTTTCTCTTCAAGTGAAAATGAGCCGTCATTACTGTATATTCGCCTGGGTGCCACAAACAAAAAATACAAAGAATAATCTTAACAAAGTCCATTTCTTTGGTAAAAGAAAGTTTGGTATGTTTACGTGAACCAAACATGCTAGGGTTAAATTGCACAGAACATATTTTGTAGTAGAAAGCATCCTATGTAAAATAAGGCTTCTGCACATAAGCAACTCTCTGTGTTCACAAAAAGGCACCCTGAGAATTTAACCTGTGCTCCGAACGCAATCATGGGGGTCCATCACAGCCTGGCACATGTAAGAACACAGTCTAGAATCTGGTAGAGTAATCCAGTGACTAATGTCAAAAACATTATGTAAGACAAAAATGGTTGCACGCTTCACCATTTAGCAGGCAAAAAGTGTCACTTACTATATGAAATTAAACAATTATCCCAGTCATGGGTTACAAATATTAGGATTCCAGACTGAGCTCCAGACAGCACTAAAAAAGAGTCACTGGAGACAAGTTCATTTCTGCTATCACCAGTTCAAAAGAATCAATCAAGTACTGCTATGTGTTACTTGTACCATACATTAATAGACTATGCCTAATACCTTGCATCTTGCAACATTTGTTTTCAGTGGCCTTCTAACACCACCACCACTGCCTATGGTCTTCATAGCTGAGTGAGAGCCTTTTTCTTCAAAATATCTTTTACTAACCTGTACTTGATTTAACTGTCTCTTTTCCAATTGTTTGGCCTAAAAGATCATACTGATTCAATCTTGAGCCATCTGGTGCCACCTGCACTGAATCTGAAGCATTGTAAGTCCAAATGTATGTCACTTCTGAAGTTGTGTACGCATCTGTGAGAAGTAATATAAAATATTTTGTCAGCAAATCAAACAGCTTCCATCAAAACTCATACAATTAGAAGAGCTACTTATTTAAAAAACAAACAAACCAAAACCAAAACAAAACAAAACCCAAATTAAAATTATATGGTAAAAAATATGTTTGGACATTTAAAATTGCTTTCCTGTATGGTAAATGCCTATTGCAGCATAGAAACGGGGCATTTATTTATGATCTTATTACCCACAATTTATTGCTATTAAATTGCAAACAACATACCTGTTAAAAAGCTTGTCAGATATTAGATATTATATGTACCCTAAAATTTGTGGCAAAAGAGATGAAAAGAACACGAGTTTTCAAGATTCGGGACACAACAACATTTTTGAAAATTCATTCCTATGTTGTTCGAACTTTCCATTATCCACACTCTCCCCTTTGGGAGTGTATCACAAGCATTTTATTGTTAGCAGAAATTCATACCTAAATATGGGAAGCCAGGGTAAGTGGCAATGCCCTTATCAACTTGTAGTGCCTTTGTGCCTTGCCCTGCATACCCTTTTAAATTTCACTCCTTGGCATCTCTTTGTGGGCCATGATGACATTAAGCAGGCTGCTCTCTCAGTGTATTCATGATTAAACATACATTTAGCCTAGGGTCTGTCAAAATAAACTAGAATGAAAACAAATCAACACTGTATTTTAAATAGAATTCATGACTCTCCAGTAGGCAAGAAAGAAAAAAAATTATATCCTTCAAGTTTTTCCAGTCTAATACACCACAAACAGATTATGAAAGGAAAAGGGTAAACCACTGCAAGAAGAAATTATGTGTTAATTTTGATTGCCTAAGACAAGTATATTTTAAGTACCATAACTGAAGTGAAGTGAAGTGAAGTGAAGTGAAGTGAAGTGAAGTGAAGTGAAAAAGGAAGGTCACATTTCTGCTGGGCTGCAAACATTTTCACTTGAGAGGTCTCTGGAGGCCCAGAAAGAAGCTTATTCATACAACTAGCCATAACAGCATGACTTACAAAATCTAGCAGGGTAGCATGTAGAGATTTTTAACACTTCCCTTCTACCTTTCCACCTTCCCACAAGAAGACCTCTGTTTTAATCCAAACCAGCAGTATTGACATTTGATTTGTCCCCATCCTCCCCACTGCTGTCTAGACTTTTTGGTAAGTGTAAAGAAAGACAATATATTAAACTACAGCTTCTCCAATACATTCAGTTGGGTTTTTCTCTTTATGTATAAAAAATCCACTTGAGACATTCATACAGGTTTATGATCCTCCTAGCAATGTAAGATTAACAACACATGAATAGCTGTGACAAGTATATACCAGTGGCAGATTTGCCTCAGCTAAATCAAAATCCTCAGGTTTCCTGCTTATTTTCACCACTATTCATCATTCAAATTCTAGAATAAAAGCTGACAAATGCACAGATGTCTAGAAGTCAGTTCTAGGTATAGAAATGACTGTGAAGTCTTTCAAAATGAACAGAAAAATGAGTCCCCCAGATATGCCAACAGGCTGGAGCACAAGTCTCTACAGGGGAAATGAAAAACAGCTTTTCTAAAACCACATTGCTCACGGTTTGAATTTTCCTGTTTACTAGAAAACCAGAAACCATGAGCAGAGAACAAAGTAGTACACAAAAAACTACAACCAACCAACTGAGAGAAAAAAACAAAACAAAACTGTTCACACAAAGTCTAATATACCTAGTCACTTAGGAATGCACATGAAGGTATTCTATAAAGTAGCCTCTTGTCCTGAGAAGCATGTTTCATTATTACAGGGTTTTTTACATTGTTTTGGGGATATATATGAGTATTTTTTCCTCCTACACCTTATAAATCAAGCATAACTTGCTGCACACATATATGTAAATATTATTAGTCAATAGCCAATTGTAGCTAATATCTCTGGTGTTAGTTAAGCTGTATTATTTATTATAAATATAATATTTATGGGGCAAAAAAAGACTCCATGACACCAATATTATTAATTCTAATGATTTTTTCTCTCCACAGCTAAGATTTCCCTCTAGTGTAGAAACATCATCAGAAACACAGGCTTGGTTTAATTTGCTCCAAACTCCAAGGAAAAGGGATACCTCAGGGTTAAGGAGAGAGTGTGAACAGTGTTTTGACAATGTTCATCTGGTTAATGATGTCCTTAGTGGCAGCATATCACGTGCTTTGTAACCTGTGGCAGCTGTAATTAATGTAAAATCAGTCAGAATTTAAAAGGTGTTAACTGGTTTCCTCAAAAAAAAATTCACTTTCCAGGGCCCAGCAGAGAACACAGGCTGCAGCCAAAAAAAAAAGAAAGCCTTTTAGTGTACAAAATCCAGGAAATATATATATAATATGACTATAATTCAAGAAGAAACAAGGATACAATATAGGTAAATGAAACTATGCTGCTATTAAAATAATACCACTGAGATCAAAGTTCATATGCCTATAACATGCAGATGCACTAACGAGTGAAATTTTTTCTTACAAGAAGCCATTTGCTGTTGCCTTCATTGAGTAGGAATGTAAAAGCAAATATCATTAACAATAAAGAGAAAATAAATGTTTCAATAAAGGAAAACAAACTTTCTTTTAAATCTTTAATCTGCTATTCATTAATACTACAGAGGCTACATGCATCCAGGTCTCCATTCATAGGTATGGTTTGCACACTAGAATAAAAGTAGATCAGTGCAATGCCAAATTAGATGAATAGTGTTTATAGTTAACTGAAATCAAGAAAGCTTTAAAATACATTAGAAGACACAACACTGGAGAGAAAAGATATTCTGCTCTGTCAGGTTACAAATTTTCTTTAAAGTTCCATCTTGTGTTTTAAACCTCTCATGTAACAGCTTACTGTAACAAAGTGATGCTGAGCGATGTTAGATACTAACCAAAGGCTATACTTCCCGTTATGTACTTACAGCTGCCAAATTTCAGTGGGCATGAGTGAGCATCCATAGGGAAGTCCTCCAAATGCATTGGACATTCAGCTTGGACTGTAAGCCTAAAAGGCAAAAGACCACTATGCATTTAAGTCACTTAGCAGGACAAGAAAATCAATTCCACAGAAATGAACAGAGTTCATGCTGATTTAGAAGATGAAACTGAAATGTTATATTAAACTAATTAAAATTTAAATCAGCTCTTGCTTCTTCCCTTTTATGTGTTTCTTTGGAAGGCATTGACTTACCACATCAAAAATGTGAAAGAGCTGACCTCAAAACTATGAGCAAAGGCCATTTAAATGAAAATATAAATTATGTAACTGCAGGTTGTTAAGAACAGTCATTTTCTTCTCATAATATTTTGAGGTACATGTGTGATTATATGGCTCTCAAAGGCTCATTACAAAAGCACATAAAATACAGTTCATTTGCCAAAGGACTGTGCTCCACAGTTTCCTGAATTATTTTTGTTGTTGTTGTTTCAATGGAGTACATAGAAAAATAAATAGTGTTCTTTCAAAAGATAGCTGCTACTCATTCTCCATGTTATTTGTGATTATTATTTTTATTTCTGTATAAGCATAACAGTATGTTAACAATGGATTCATGTTTACACATTTTGTGAAAAAAATCCCAGCAATATCTCAGCCTCAAATATTAATACAATAAAAAATAATTTTAAACAGTCTGAAGAAAGTTTTTTACAGACTTTTCTTTCCCATTAGTCTTTCCCATTGTTTCTTTCCCATCCTATTATTTCTTTCCCGTTGTTCCTCTTTCCTATCCTGTAAGCCTCCTCTAGGTAGAGATTTTTTTTTTCTGGATGTCTTTGTTCCTCTTCATCCAGCTTCAAACTTCATCTATATCCTCCTGTACTTTCAGGGGTTCATAGTCATTGTATTCACTACTATGTTTGCCCATCCTTCCACCCCAAATACTCTATATTTCTTTTCCCTCTCTACCCAGGAAAGTTTTTCTGAAGTCAAGGGGCAGAGGGAGAGCAGTCAGCAAATGGCTGAAGGAAAGAACTGCATAAGCCTCTGATATAGATTACACTATCATTTTAAAGAGACACAGATAAAAATGGCTTTTCAAAATCTAGACAATGAAAACAGTTCACACATTAATCTCATATGCTCAGAACCAACATACTTACAAGTCATGAAAATAGTTAATTCTACCTGACATGACCCATCTTATGTTGTTTTGGTTTTTTTAAATCTTCATAATAGTTTCAAACACTATTTCTTACTATTTATAGTATATGATTACACCTTCTGGAGGGAGAGAATTTCAGTCAGTTTATACAGCTACAAAAGCAAATATTGATTTGAGCCGAAGTAAAAATACTATAAATAGGGGTCTCAATCTATTTCCATCAACCTTTTCTGAACCCTTCAGACTACCACATTATTCAACATTATTAGCAGTCGACCCATCAACACCCAACACTTTAAGGGTTTGGTGTCATACAGTAAATAAGGCTTAGGGGATGCTGCATTGGCTGCATGGAAAAAAACCCACAGTATATGTTTACTTTACAGCTCATTTTATGCTTTATTTAAGCTGGGGATTTTAAGCCTAATTCGCAACAAATTCTGTTTATAATATATTTTCAAAGAAAAAGAGAGGAAGAAAGACAGGAGTTCCTGGAAATTTGGATTAAAAATTTCCAAAAACCCTCTTACAGGTAACTTTATTGCAAAAAGAGTAATCAAAGAAGAAATCAGTCTTATAAAAATACCGTTTATGCCTATGCATACATGATATTTGTAATTTTTCATAAATAATTTTCTAAGCAAACTTAATACATTTTATCAGCTAAATGTTTATCTTAGTTGCTACATATTCACAGGAAGCAAAAATTAAAATTCTAATTAAATATTGTAATTCAATATAAAGAAACATTATAGAATAAGACATATTTTCTCTGTAGTTCTCGCTGGAAAGAATTTGAGGCCCCATTAATCCTTTCGTCTTCCTCTTTATTTTTTATTGCCACAGATCTTAATAATAAATTTGCTTAAGGGCTCACAATAGGTGTAGTAACATGCATATACTTTTTTAATCATTCTAATATGGAATTGGTAAACTTTGAGTATTCTTAACAATTCTTAAAACAGTGATTACCATCTGAAGGTCTCAAAGCACTTTATGCAAGTGGTCAGTATCTTTTAATACTTTATAGATGTATGAAAACTGAGGAACATGTACGAAAACTGATCTAACTCATAATCAGGCAATAGACTTGTAACAGAATTGGAAATAAGGAAATAACATGTATGTTTTCCTAGCTTTCTTTCTGCTTGGACAGAAATGAAACAAAGCAGGGACCTCCTGGAACCTCATTTAATTGTTATCTGGAAAAATCACATCAAGAAATAGCTTGAGTAGAGAACAGGTGAAAAAAACTCACCTCATGGTGTACAAAAGAGTCCCATCATCTTGGATTCGTAGAAGCTTGTTTGGCATTGTCATGTTATGAGCCACTGACTTCTTCCCATTGTGAAAAAATGTATCTGGGGTCCAGATTTTGCTGGCCATTAAGTTGTTCAATCGAAGAATGTTCATTGGGCCCTTAAATTTCAATCTCTCATCCTTCCACCTCTGACGGAAGAAAACATCTATTGTGTATTCCTGCAATGGAATGAAGATACGCTTTTCTTAACACAATGAAATGTTAATCTACGTTTTGAGGAGGAAACCAGAAAAGTTGTTTGCAAAAATCCCCTTCGTAAAACTGTCAAGGGACAACAAGCATCACACGGAGCTGTGTAAGATCGAGAATAATAAACAGGAAGGCAATTTATTAAGGATATGACATTCTCCTTCATGATTGCTAGCTGTTGTCTAGATATTGAGACCTTACAATATTTAGATTTCTGTAGGTGTGGCAAGGGTAACTTCAATAAACACAGCTACTTTACATTAAGAAATAAGAAAAAAAGAAAATGCACAGAAGGATAATAAATAGTTCCTGCAGCAGATGTACCTGAAGGAAACATAGCATTTCAAGAGCATGAAGAATTGTTGAGACTGGAAGGAAAGAATTGTAGCATAATGGGTACAATATATCCAGGTGAACTGATACAAGGAATTTTCTTCCAAAGGGGAAAGTAAGGCTCTGTTGTGTTATGGATTTTATTAACACAACAGTTAGGGAACAACAGGTGATGATTAACAGGTGACACTTTCTGCTGAACTTTACTCTGAAGCCTAATCTTGAAAAGGAAGTAGAATCTGGAGAAAATGATGCAAGTTGGTCACAGAGTCGTGACCTGGACCAGACGCCTATGTCACCTAATGCTGCATTTCCCATCTGCTGGGTTTTGTTGCTGTTCTAAACAAACAAACAAACAGAAAGATACTGATTAAACATTGATAATATAAATTCATCAAATAACTTCAAATTGGATCTATAAATGGATTTATGTCAGCAGAACATATAAATTGGAAATGGAAGAGCTTAAAAATTTGTTGGAAGCAAACTGTATTCTGTGTATTGGCAAATGCTACCTTGGTGCAATTTCAGTTTTGTTGGACAGGTGCAAAATGGACCCATGATTTCAGAGTATTAGCATGTTACAGCAGTCTGTACTATTGCAATTACTCTGCAAATGCTACAGTTTACATAAACCATTTTCAAGTAAATTATCTTTGAATGGACAAGCCCCAATAAAATGCAACCCATATAAATATTCAAGTGATTTCAATATAAAAGTGATTTCAAGAAACTTATCAGCCCTCATCACTTTCTGCTGACTCCCTAGTGTGCTGATTAACCAGGCTTATGTTTTTTCCCAGTCAGTCATATGGTGTTACAAAAGGAGTGCTGAGTAGACAGTGATAAGCGACAGCCGTTTTCAGCTCCTTTGGTCTGTGAGCCAAGGAGCTGTGAGGACTTTTTCCAGGTCAGGGCCAGAGGCTAAGACAAGCATGTGGAATAAAAGAAAGAGAATTCTGTTACCTGAAGAAGAATGGCAGGCACAGGAAAAAAAGTAGTTGTCATTAGGAACTGTGACAGGTGCTTTGGAAGATCATTTTGAAATGATGAAATGGGATACTTAAAAGCTAACCTGACAAAAACCATAAGCATCATTTTTAGCTTTATGAAGAAGTCTTACATTACTACAATACACTTAGGTCATTTTTTTCTAATTAAAATAATGGCTACTCAAACAAATATTAAATAAAACTAACACTACAGTACAATGAAAATTAATTTGCTTTAGTTTCTTTAATGCCAGTTGCTATTATCTCTAATAATACTTTAGTGAATATATCTGTGATAATTATGACAAAATATACATTTCTCAACCATGTATTTTTTTGACATTATACCTGATCTTTAACTGTCTCTCATCTCTACCAGAGACACTGCCTTATGACAAGTTATTCGCTCACTCTCTGACAGATCATGTTCAATTGTCCTGTTTTATTTGCTGATGTACATGTTGTTTTATTTGCTAAGTATTATGTGACTTAAAATCCCATTTACAAATTTCAAGTTATCTGTCTGTTCAGTTTTAGACCAGAGAAAGTCACAAACCACATAAAATCCTGGAGGATCAAGAGTAGCAGGAAGAGCATGCCTGAAACAGGGGGAAATATATGAAGTCTGCCTAGAAATACCAGGTAATTCAAGGAAGACAACTGCCCTAAAAGCCTTCTTGTGGTTTATGTCTGAGGGGCTTTGCCAATAAATCATTGCTATGTATGATAAGATTGATGTTTGAGGTATAAAGAAGTGGAAAGAAGAGCCTGAGGGAGTAAGGCTTTGAAATCCCACTGAAATTCAACAGAAGTGAGTGATGAGTCCTACAGGTTCCTTTGACAAATATCCCTGCACATAAGTGATTGGAATATAAATCTTAAAGTTTTTTAATGTTTCCATCAATAAAGAATTTCAAAGGTCCTACTTCTTCACTGTCTCCCAACATATATAAAAAGAATTACAAGAGATATAAAATAGAAGAAAAGCAGTCTGGAAATGACTCTAAATCAAACCAGCAACATTTCAAAAAACCACATTTGATGCATGGCAACTGCTTAGGAAGAGGAATAAGTAGGAGAGAACCTGAGCTGCAGCATTGAAAGATCCCACTGATAAATCTCTGACTGATCCACAGGTAATTCTGATCTCTCCATCCAATCCGTGCTGGAAATCTTTATTTGCAGAATATCCCATTTAGAAGACGGTAACAGGGAGTAAACCAAGGTTTAGTGTGAATTATCATGAACACCTTTTCTCCTTCCATTTAGCACAACAGCAATAAAATCTCACAGTTCTTAAATATCTTATCTTTCTATAGATCGCTGCATTTTCCAAAGTAAATATTGGGATCTTGGTTTTGTATGAAGGGAAGCCAAGGCACAGATATGAAATTAACTTATCCTAGTCCATTTACAGAGTGATTGTGAAAAGCAAAATACAATCCATGCCTTTTACAACTCAGTGCTGTGTTCACTGATCCCATGTTCCCTCCTGAGACAAATCTATTCTACTAATGATCATGAATATCCCTTAGATGATTATTATACAAAACAAAACAAAAAACAGGAAACTATTAAAGCATTTTGGATATAATCAATGTGATAAAAAGACCTTTAAGATCACTGAGTCCAACCATTAACATTACTGTACCAAGTCCACCCCTAAGCCATATCCTCAAGCACTGCATCTATATGGCTTTTAAACATATCTAGGGATGGTGACTCAACCACCTCCCTGGATAGATATTCTCCTATATGAAAAAAACTGTGCTGTTCTGGACATTACCAAACCACTCTCCAGTACAGAGTGCAGCATCTCCACAGAATCACAAAAGGATACCTCCAGGACTACAAAGGACTCCTGTGATCATTTCTAGACAAGCAAATGCTTCCTAATAATTTGTGCCTGAAACAGTGCTTTCACAGGTGGACTCTTAACACAGTACAATTAAATATAATCTTTCAAATTAGTATAATACCAGTTTATATGAAACTTTAGGTACAGATGATGAGATTCTTACTACAGTGTTAAGAAGCACTTAAGCCTCTGACAGTTTAATGGTGATAAGAATAAAATGGTGAAGGAATTTCATTCTTCTTTTCATATGCAATTGTTGTGCATAACAGTATGCACAGTAAAAGAAGACTTTACTATCTTTGGGAGAAGTTTGAACTGACTATAAGCAATCCCTCCTCACTACATGGCGGTCTTCTTTTTTGCTAAGGCCAGATCTGTATGGGAAAAGTTCAAACGAAAAATATACTCTTGTCCTTTCAGCTAATGGTTGGCAGATTTTGGCAGTCTATGCATCTGAAGTAAAGATGGAAGTATTACAAACATCTCAGAAACTGTGAGTGTCCAGTAGCAAGCAGTACTGTCATGAAGCAGACTGCACATTTTATTAATCACCCTCTGGAACACAGCATTTTGTTTAGGCCAGAGTTCTTCATTGTGTACTTGTAAAGATTTTTCTCAGTCAGTTCTCTAAAGAAAGTTTGTCTATTTCTTGACCACTTTTAAAGCCATTAACTGACACAAATATATAACCATGAAAGCAATTTTTATATAAATGTAAAATATAAAACTTTATAAAGGCAAACAAAAAACCACCCAAACAAACCAAACCAATCAAATAAAAAATTCCCAAACAAACAAAAAAATAAGGAATGAGAAAATAACACACATATCTTTTTATTGATTGCTTGAAGACAGTC
This sequence comes from Todiramphus chloris collaris, assembly GCA_025345505.1. Taxonomy (NCBI): domain Eukaryota; kingdom Metazoa; phylum Chordata; class Aves; order Coraciiformes; family Alcedinidae; genus Todiramphus; species Todiramphus chloris. The sequence goes on along the minus strand of JANVCC010000035.1, from coordinate 16,614,880 downwards.
AGAAATACTGTGGTTGATAATTTGACAAGATAACCAATACCTAAATCTCACCTAGGTAACACAGGGGCTTCATACCAATTTTTATATTTAAATTAGTATAATTTCTTAATTTTAACTCTTAAAATACACATTTTTGTTGTCATATTACCTTACAGGCAATTTTTCTTTCAGCTTACCTTAAAAACAGCAACAATAATGTATGCAGCTAGTACTGGTGAATACTAACATGGTTGGCATGCAGCTCAGTATCAAAACCACTTCCAAGAAAACCAAGAAGGCATTTTAGACAGAAGACTCAAAAAAAAAAGCAATTATTCAGAGTAAAATAATCTGCCCAGTATATGCAGTCTTGCTATAATGTGATATTTGTGGATTTAATGAGTGCAAGTTTGTGGTGAAACTTCTGCAAATTTGTTTAACAAACTTCTTCACTAAGTATTTGGATCTAGCTTTTGAGTGAATGCTGAAATTAGCTCTACAGTGGGAGGATCAAATTGTTAGTTTGTTGTCTTGATCATTTCATTCTCCATGGGATAATTTTATGCACGGTACAAATGACAAACACTGCAGTGTCTGTAAAATCCCATAGTTCTAGAGGCACACCATTGTATGGCTTGGCTTTACCTAGGCCTACCTACCAGACTGGATAAACAATGTTCCTACCCTCTCCATCTCACTTACTTATCTCTTCTCCCAATAAAAATAAATGTCTAACAATATCAGGACGGAAGGAGGTCAGGATGCAATTCTGCTCTCCCCAGAAACCCATGAAAGCTCCAAACACAAACACTGACTACTCAGGCTCTGTAAAAGGACTTCACTAGTTGTGTATCTAACATCAACACTCATTGCACAGATGTATATACTGAGTCCATTCATTCATTTGGAAAACTTAATTTCTAATGTGTACAAAATACAGAACATGAAAACAGCAAATGGTCAGAAATTCCTTTCAAGTCTTCGAAAGGTTCAGATCTTATAAACTGGCAAATAGGATTCTTGAAATTTTTCTGAATAAACTCTGTCCTGAGGGAGGGTTGTGGTTTGAAACTGCACTGTTGGTTATTTTTTATCAAAACCCTTAACAGCCCTGTTAAAAACTTAAACATTATCCCATCCTTGCATTTCAAAGGCACATGTATTCGTTTTTAAATATGTAAGTAATGTCTGCCAGATATATATGGCCTTTAATACTATAAAGAATATGTGGCATATTTCTAGGGAATTGCAGCATGATTTTCCTCTATTTGAAGAACTCATTTCAAGCCCTTTATTTCTGCTTCATCTGCCAACTTCAGTCATTTTTGTTTAAGAATTTAATCTAAACATGAAGTATTTGAAAAAAAATCTGGAAAAAATGTGTTTAACCAGTTTGAATGATAGTGTCTAGGGAAGAGAATGTCTTCCTATTCATATCCATTTATAAAAAGGACCTTCACTGAGTGATTTTCTCTCTTTCTTCCCATAGACCTGATGTAGAATGAACTCTGAGTCTAAAATAAGCGCTGAGGAGGAATAAGAGAGGAATGTGAAAGATATGAATAGGGATTACTTAGAAAAGAGACTACAGGATATTATTCACACTGCTGTCACCGGAAACACAAACACTTCTCATTATCGTATTTTATTCAGACATGGAGAAAGAGCAACCCTGAAACACAGTGGATGCCTGGTGCCAAGGACAGTAATCCAAACAAGAGGTACACTGAGAGCTAATGTCAGTGAAGGGCTTGGACACAGCCTCTGACAAATCAATCTCCAATATTGATCCATTTGGCAGGATTCTGCACAGGGGAACCTGTGAAGGGAAACCTTCCCAAAAGAATAGAAGGACAAAAATACTGCAAGAGACCGTGTGAGGATACTGTCTTCAAAATTTCAGCCTATGGATTTAACCTACAAAGGGAATGATCTGAGCTTACAATAACAGGGAATAGTGCAATCAATGTATTGACTTTTAAGAAACATATCAGTGATAAAAAGACAATCTAGATGCTCCCCAACACTCAAGAAAGCAAGAGTATTTATCATTTCTGTTTGCCTTTTACTATTTAGTCTTCTGTTACTGAGTTAAAATAAAAGCTACAGTAAAATAATTGCAGTGGTTTTTTATCTTTGTGAAAAAAACTCATCTTGGTGCAGTTCCTTATTCTGTCCTGACTTACATATCATACAACCCCTGTAAAGCTTCTCTCCAGTTATGAAACCATAGCTAATAATTAGATCTTGAAACAGCTAAAAAATAATTTTCCTAGGAAAGAAAAACAAACAAACAACACAACAAAAAACCACAACAAATTGGACACCAAAAAAAAATGACAGTTCACTGTCTCTAAAGAACTATTCTCAGTTGTAGTCCTGTCTGGATGTATTTCTGTGTGATCTGCTCTAGTTTTGTCCTGCTCTGGCAGTGGGGTTGGACTTGATGATGTTTGGAGGTCCCTTCCAACCCCTAACATTCTGTGATTCTGTAGTGAAGGTACTGTGACAATCCTTTTGGTCATTTCTGGATTTGACCAGAAAATTCTGTTAAAAAACATCAGAAATGCTTCTTGAAAGTTTGAGAACTGACAAGATAGAAGTGTGTGTGGCAATGAGCTATTTGGGTATGACTGTCTCTACAGAGAAATGTTCATATTTCTTGACTCTAGAGTGAAAAAATAGAGGTCTATCATCAAGAAACTAGGAAAAAAATGGTATGTAGAAACAAATAGGAAAACAAAGACGTAACCAAACTAAACAAAACTCAACAAACCAAAGACAATAAAAAGCTAAGGTTGAAAGTTGAAACACAAAACTTACAGAAAGCTGTTAGTTTTAATATTTGAGCAAAGCTGATTCAGGTACTGCCACCTACTAACTGCATTTTAGGAAAGAATGTTCCCTGTGACAATTAGTAAGACTGCACTGATGTAAAATTTGGCAAAACCTTGGCAAAGCTTTCTTCGCAGAAGACCTTACATGAAGGCTCTCGGTGCCTGTATGCTCTGTTTTATATACCATAACTACTGCTTGAGGAGTAAATATGTTTCTCATTTATTATCTATATTATTTTTTTTCTATCAAGGACATCAGTACTTAGGGCTAGCTGGGAAATTTTGGAAGCCAAACTATCAGGAGAGCCCAGAAAGAAAGTCTAAGAAAAACCTGTAAAAGTGCCTCTCTTGCAGTGCTAAAATCAGAGTTAGTAGTATATATATTTATAAAAGCATGTCAACCCACCAGATTTCAAATAAGTAGTTTTGAAAAACAGAGAAACAGTTTTAATGTTTAAATTAAAGTATTTCCATGTTGTTAACCTACAAATCATAATCCAAAGAAAATTATCCTTCACCTCAGAATTTTCAAATATTAAACATTTTACAAATGTTTTAATTAGATTAATTAGCTTAATTTAACCTTATATCTCTTTAGAAAATTCAGATATGCTTTGATTTTCAACTGTTCTGTTCAATTTTTGGTTTGTTTGTTTTTCTAAACAATGCAGCTTTCTTTCTCTCAGGCTAATGTCAAAAGAAATTCCTATCACCGATCTGGTTGGAAGCCTATAAGGCATACCATCATAAAACTGAATTTAAACATTTCAGAGAAATAACAGCTCAAAAAGACAGAACAGTGAAAGTAAAATCTGTTTGATCCCATGTTTTGGTTTGCCATCCTTGACTCTCATTAGTTTGCAATACGAAGTTGAAAATTCTGTTGTATATCGGCATTTCCTTTGATATTAAACACCACGGTTGACATACAATAGCATTTTTATAACACAGCTAATACAGATACACCAATATTTTAGTCACAGCAGTTCATTTGAAGTGCACTTGCAACAGCGTTCTGGACAAGAGTCAACAGATGTGGTAGCTGAGTATTTGGGGCAGAATAGAGAGTAGCTCCTTTTTAACTTAGTCAGAATGTTAATCCACAATAAAGATGAAAAGTTTTTGACTCTTAACACATCTGGAGAAAAAACTCAAGCCTCAGCTTTTACCTAAATTTATTAATGACAACTTAAGATAGCTCAAATTCCCACGGACTTAATTAGTTTTTTACAAAATTCTGACATTGGAAAAATACACAGCCTATGAATACAAACCTACATTCTAGCAATCATACTAAGTCACAGATTGCACATGCTACTGTATTATCATTAATGGGAACTACTATATTTAGTGAGGAACACAGAAGCCTCGTAAATTGTTATCAATTCAACAACAACATAGGTTAAAATGACATTTTATCAACTTTGTGAATCAACACTACTATGTAACAACTGTATCCTTATCTCCAATCCACCCATCATTTTAAGTGTGCCAACTCCCTCTTCTTTAGTCTTCTTCCCATGGCAGTGAGCCTTCTTCCTATTTTGCACAGGCTTTTCTCCTATCCACTGCTATTCTTAATTAGATGCTAACTACGGAAAAAAAAACCAAAAAAAAAAAAACCCACACAAACCAAAAACCAACAAATTAGCAAATAGATAATGCAAAGGAGTGCAGTCATTCATCTGCTGAGTTTCACTGCTATGAAAAATCCCAGGAGAAGGAACCTACTGGCAGCAAGGACAACAAGAGTTTTGAACAACAGTGTCCTGCCTAAAAACCCGATGTGACTCAGGGCCTCACCACGCACACTGTGAAAGCAGAAGACCTCAGGAGCTGGGATCCAACCTTCCTGAAAAGATCTGAGTTTCAGTTTGGGATTTAGATTAGGATTAGGAGGACATGGGCTAGAGTCAAATTTATTCTTACAATGAAGTTTTTTAAGGAAGAATCTTATAAAATAAGAATATTCCAGAGCTTCCAACATTTACAGAAGAAAATATCAGTATATCCTCTGTATAGCAGTTTACATTATCAATTCATTAATGCAATACCTAAATGAAAGAGTATTACTTGTGATAAAATCTCTAATGTCACCTTTGTGTTCGACAGAATATGAGATAGTTTGGAAGCTATTATTTCAAAACTCACATGTTGAAATTTTCTAATTGACTGCTCATACGTTTCAAAATGATTTTATAATTAGCAGCTGAACAGGCTAAATTAACTCTGAAACTTGTAGTAATATGTATTAAACTGCTCTTACTTACCTATCTACTTATCTGCAAATAGACCTACCCATTATAGTAACAGCTGCTGTTCTAATACACTGCACTGTTTTGATTAACACCACTGCACAGAGCTTTTACACCTATAGCTTCAAAAGACCTAACTCCTTACTGTGCTGTCATATCTGTCTGTGCAAATGGACACACAGAGTTCTCCACATGTTTACACACCAGCATCAAAAGTTTTTCAGGAGCTAGGGATTGGATAGGGATTAAGCACAGATGACTTGTGAAGCTTTGGGTATGTTTTCTTGTCCCTCTGTAACACATATTTAGAATTAGGTTATTATCATCTCATTTCACAGGAATACTGTGAAGTCATGAGATACTAGACTAACAACATCAAGATGTTCAAATCACCCTTGTAGATAGCTGTGGATGATAGTTTTTTATAATTAGTAATAAAACAAAAGTCATTTCAGAAACTTAACATCATAGGAAAAAACACCTCAAAAGAATCAGTAATGTATATAGTGACAAAAAGAAAATAAATATCTATTTTTTTTGTAAATGAGTTTTCACGTGAAACCTCAGTAATTCATTCATCATAATCAAAACAAAGCTTGAAAGCTTAAACTATCATACACAAAATAGAAACACAAAAACCTGAAAGTTTTGATAGAAAAAGCAAATATTGTCTGTTTTTAAAAATATCCATTTTTAATACCTATAGAGAACATAGGTAGTATTTTACATGTCTCATATACAATCATGAATGTTCAAAACACTTTAAAAAATAATTTCATGCAAGAAAATTAGATCTTGCAGGACTGGCAAGGGTAGCTAAAGTAACTTTCAGATTGTTCTTCCCTTCTTTCATTTTAGAGATGTTATATTCATGAAGATCTTTCCCCCCAGTGGAATCTGTGCATCTGTGCATGATTTGCAGTGAGACCTTGTCTTGCAGTTTTTTTCTATTGCTGTTTTCATGAAAACTGTGGTCCAGAGCAATGTTCTGACAGTTTCTTTCTTTTTAATGTCACTAACTTCCTTTAAATGGTTACTAAAGAGTGAAAATTATGCAGGACAGGTCTGTAGAACAACACAATCATGCTGATGACCCAACTTCCAAGACACGTCTTTCAAGAAGTTCAGTTCAGACTGACTCCAGTCGGGTCCCTCTGACTATTGCCAACATGCTTCTGTAGTGCACCTGTTGCTCTAGTTTCATCCAAGATGAATCCAGTTCACTCACCTCAAGATTGCTCCAGAATATGAACCAAAGTGCAGTCAGTACAGACACTCAGAAGATTCACTGATACAAACTAAAGAGCTAATACAAGTGTAATTATCATGTAACCGATTTCCATCTTTAGAACTACCAGGATTTGGCACTTCCTGACTTCAGTGAAATTATTCCAAATTTGTCCACAATAAATAAAAGTAGAATACAAGTTTAAAGGAAGTTAATATGTATCTTACACCATTTATCATATATGCAAAACATGCAGAAACTCACCATATCAGTATCTGAAACAGGTCCAAAACTGGTCACATAGATGTTAGTGAAGACTTCAGTAATACTATCTGGTATAAAAAGAAAAATACAAGCAAACATTTTAAATTTATTTATAATTTATTTGTTTAATTTAAATTTACTTTTTCAAACTCTCTATGCAAAATTATAGGTCATTTTGAACAAGTTTCTATCCTTATTTACTTCTCCTAACCAGTATCCTGCTGTAAATACTAGGGGTCTCTATCCCACTTAACACAGAGCTTATTGGATGAGAATTTGTCCCACTGAGTAGTTTGTTTCAGATAAAGGACTATAGAACCACAAGCAACTGCACACATATTTCCTATTTCTCCATCAGCAAAAATAACCACACTGCCTTGGACATAGCACAGTAGTACAGTTCTAAACATAAAATGTCTTTGTTGCAGAGGTGTTATCTCTGTTGTTGCAGATCATTCCTAATAAAGCCTTTGTAGTTCAAGGCTGCTTTCTTCATCCTGAAACAGCTTTTTCAAAGCCAAAGACAAGGAAAAGCTTACAAAGCAGTTATTGACTACATCAAATGTAACACTCAACAGCATCCTGCTTTTTAATTAGGTGTATTTTTAAGTGGCACGTATTTTAACATAATAGTTCTTTCCCTTGATACACGATGGTCCTGATACATTGTTGTGGTATTGTAAATACTGTAAGAAAATGTTCTTCCTAATCATTGTAGTCAGACAGCCATGAAATCAGAATATTAAATATTGTACTGCAGGGAAAAATAATTGCTGAGTTTTCTATCTTCAGTTTTCAATTAGGCTCAAAATGGAATGATATTCACTAAGAGGGATAGCACATGCAGGAAATTTCTTACAGCAGATGCCAACTACCATCTGCATTCAAGACAGTCAACATGAGGAATTCTCTGCCTTAAAGCCAGTTGCTGGATGGAAAAGAATTGTTTGAATACAGCTAGCTGCAATTTGACTCACCTCAGAATTTCCCATTCCTAAAAATTACACATCTGTCTATTATATGAGCTAGCCTGCTGTTATATTATGATTTCTATATTTCATCGTAATTTACTATGGCTAGTTAATAGTTTCTATATTCCTAAAAGCTACCTTTTGACACATCCGTGGCATAGGCAGATTTTACTTCTAATTGCATTGAGGCCAGCAGTACAATCACTGCCCTCTATTGGGAGAAATCAGCAGTGCTCACCCATGACAGCAGATGCTCTACCACCCACCAGGCAATGGCAAGCTTGTGCCGTGAGCAGCTCCATGGGGAGCAGTGTGTTTTCAAAGGGATGTAGCTGGACCCGAAGCGGCGAAAGGGTGAAACAGTACTTTCAGAAAACTTCTGGAGCATGGGCGAGGCACATTCCAGCACTCTCATCTTTAAGGAAATTGAATTTCCTTCTCCAGCTGAGAAGGAAAACTAGACCTGTCTATTAGACTACGGGACTTTGTAAAGCCTTTATTACCCAAAAGCATCTTCTTTCCAGGATCATCCCTGCTTTTTAAGCAAATAAATAAAAGCTGAATTTTATTATGTGTCACTCTGTAAGTTCAAAAGCACGCTTCCCCGGCACGTACTGAAAGATGCTTATTTGTGTGATAGAGACTTCTGTAATCCCATATGAAGCCTCCATACACAAACTCAGATGATTTCTACCCCAAACATTTTACAAACTAATTTTAAGTGGACAAGAGGTGCTGAGTCTGCAGTGTTCTCCATATTCAACAGGGATGTCTCTGGCTGAAATATCGTACACAAACCACAGGTACAGCTCAGAAGAATAGCAACTTCATGCTGTCTGTGGGAAACTCCCCAGGAAAAAAAGAAAAAAAAAAAGAGATTATTCTCTCCAAATGGCTACCTGGCACAAACTGAGATGAGGTGGAAAAGTGACAAGAGAGCTACTCTTCAGGGGGTAAATCAGTGCTGCAGGGACTAACTGTGAAATTTGGCCTGTACTATAATGACAACACAAGATCTTAATTACAATTCCATGAAAAACAGAGACATTGCAAAAATAAGACTGACAATCAAATATCCTGACGGCAGAAAACCAAGGCTAGTATCAATTATGCTGGAATTATCTGAAGGAGCTCTACTACAGGACACAAAATAATTTGGCAATTCTTAACCTGCGTAGACATTCCCCCTTCCTGGCTGGATGGGGGGGAGGGGTGGGTTACCAGGTGATGGAACAACTGCTCTAGTTTAGCCCTGGAGAGGGGCTAAATGGAGACAGCACTCCACCAGGCTGCTTCTCCTCAGGTGAGAGCCAAGCCACAGCAGAGAGTGAAGGGAGTAGGTAGAATGTCTTGAAACAGGGTATGACTGGGATAAGGGAAGCTGAAAAATTACAAGAGGTGAGAAGACTGAGGGAAAAGTGAGGATAAGAGAACACATAAAAGGAAAACAGGAAAAATAAGAAAGAGGAAAGTACACAAAAGAGGAACTGGCAAATTTTTGTTTCTGCCTCTTTTTCTCAAAATCCTGCATATTTTCTAAATTTCTATTCGTAGCCTATATATGATAAAACTGGTCCTTAAAGACAGAAGAAGCTGAAATGTAACAGATCTTGAATTATTCCTGTTACTATCTGTTAGTATTAGCAGTCTGAGCCTTGTGTCCATTTCTTCTTTGCTACATTATATACCGTTACAATACAATTCCTCTGAATACAAATTTGAACTCAGGGTTTCAGTATCCATGTCTATGAAAAGAAAAAAATAAATCCTCCTTTTTTTACAACAAATATTGTAGTTATTGCCTTGAAAGAATATATGCTCATCAAATAAAGTCGATATTAAAACTTTGTCCCACTAGTAACTTACTGAAAAGAGTTCAAAGGCATAAAGAACAGATTTATCTAGCAGGCACCACAATTACAGGCTTTTTACAACTCTCGTTCTGTCAAGAGCAGCAAAAGTTATCACACTTAGCCCTTTGAAGATTCAAACAGTTCTGGATCATCAGTGCATGTGGAAAACCCAAAGGAATGTTCTCAGCTAAAATATGTTCAATGCAACATGTGTTTGTGTTGCAGCATATCTAGAGTCCATTTTTTCAGTAAAAATTAAGGGCAAGTTTTTCCACTAGAATCGTAAAATCTGTTTCTTCCTTTGACATGTAAGCACATAACTAACAGGCCTGATTTTTCAAAAGTGCTTAAATCAATGAAGGCCTAGTGCTTTTGATAAACTGTCTGGTTTTTAAAGAACCCTCTGCTGGGAGGAGAGGTGGCTGACTCATTTATACTTTTGAATTTCTGTATTATTCTGAATTACTGCCTTTGAAGATTAAACAAGGAAAAAGGAACATGAAAGGGTAAGGATATAGTTTCTATTTCTGATGCTTCTTTAGGTGAAAAACATCTTGGGCAAAGAATAAGGCATGTAGATGCCATCATCATGTGAAGTGCTCTGAGGTTCACCAGATGCCATTATAGCATTGTTTCCAACTTGCCTTGGTCATAACTATTTTAAAATAAGCCTTATTTCACTTAGTTTAGGCAAGTTTCTCAGAATATGGAAGACAAAGGTAAACTGACAAAAAAAAGTCAAGGAAGTTAAGAATAAAGAGAGGGGAAAAAACACATCCTATGGAAGCAATAAATGCAGTAAGTATTAAAATCATGTTACATGTGGTTCTCATACACTGGTTTCTTCTGATTCCCTTTCCTTACTTGAACCGACAATATGGATAATCAAAAAGTAAGAAAAAGCAATAAATATACCAAATTACAGAAGATTTATAGATCCTATCTATCCTTAGCTGGAAGGTTTACAGTGTGCTTTAATTACATTTAGGATTTTACAAACATTAATTATAATAACCTCTCTCTGAAGATAATAATTTTATTATCTTCATTTTCCAGTACAGGGAAGCTGAAGCAGAAGGATTAAACGAAGTGTAAGTAATATGAAGTACAGGTGTTTACCAAATCTGGCTTCAGCTGTCCAACATTAAGTATCCACACTGGAAAAATGTAAACATGAGTGATTTGTCAAAAAAGGAGTTCAGAGTTTAGTTACTGTTGGTATCAGTGCCTTGGTTCATTCCATTACGCTAACTCTCCTGATGTTGGGGTACCCCTTCTGATGGTCTAAGTCCTGCTGACTTGTTCCTCAGTACAAGAGCTGTCTCAGCTGTCTCAGCTTGGAAGAGAATTTGCACTGGCTGAAGTCTAAATCAATCACAGGCTGAGTAATGGAGATGGTTAGAGAAGTCAGATGAAAAGGTTCCAGCGTTTACCAATCAGCATTTACCAATTTGTCAAAATTGGAAATTTCCACAGAAGCAATTCAATTTTGAAGGAGTTCCTTTGGACTGTTGCCTCCCAAACAGATTTCATAACTTCTCTGCTTTCTTTCAAGTAGTCCCCTCTCATCTACCTGCATCTCTGAAGGGATCCAATCTCTGCGACATGGGGTAGCTAGATATGCACACCTGAGAGATCTCCCTTTTCTGAAGGGAGGAACTCAAGGCAGGATTATCTTTTTAAAATAAATTTTCTGACTATATCTCAAATTTGAGAATGATCTGTGTTTTGCTCATTCCTTCTCTCCTCTCACCAGAATAATTTACAATCCTTTCTTTGCAGAGAGTAAGGAAAAACATGCACGGCTCATTCTAGGTATACTTAAGAGAATAAAGGAGACTCATCATTGTGAAGCCTTCAGAGTGGACCATCAGCAAGGTTCCAGATGTTAATTTGCATGAAGCTGGCTGTACAATCAATTAATGTGTCAAGGCTATCTTCACAAGAACATGGGCTAGTAGATTGGGTTGGACTTTTTATTAGTAGTATTTTTATTTTTGTTTGAATTTTCAGTCAATAAAACTGTAAATCCAGGGTCTGGGCAGTCAATCTGTCTGAGGGGATCCAAGAGTATTCTTGGTGGGACAGAGCTTCTAAAATATACATACACAGTTCTAAAATATACATACACAATTCTAATGCATAGCATGAAACAATTTCATGCAAACATTATTTCAAATATAGAGTAAATAGTACCGAGGAGAACACCGCAAGGCTATGCCTACAGCATGCAAAAAAAAAAAAAAACCCAAAAAAAACCCCAAACCCCTGCTCTTTAATTGTGTCAACAAATAATAACAATAAATAATAATAATAATAAAAATAGGTCAAGTTACAGTGCTGTAGGAGCCTGTATGATGATTTCTGATGTTGATTTCTGATGATGATTTCTGAGTTTTTGTGAACATGCCATTCAAAAGCTTAATGTTACTTTAATTATTTTGCTAAAAAACCAATATTTAACTGGAATTGACATTGTTCTGACATTGTAATATGGTCTCCAAGGGCATGCTTGGCAATGTTGCCCAAAGGCTTTGAAATTTTCATTCATAATACAAGTCAGGAACTGCACAGGTGAAACAGCCAGAGTCTTAATCCATCAAACACTGTTCCAACTCAACATGCTGCCCTTATCTGACAAGCTCCTTAGTGTGTCTGTTGACAGCTCAAGATAGTCTTTGGCTGTCAGGGAAAGGGGGACAGAGGAGGTCATGCAATGTAGGAGCAGCAAAATCCATAGGAATACAGATATTTCAAAATACTGTGCTGCCAGTTCTTTATATTTGGGTTTGGTGCTTTATGTGACATTTTTATCTATTCAGCCACCCAGTGTCTTCATTCATTATCCACTGTTAAATTACAACAGTTTAAAAGCCACATGTGCCTACATAAATACACTTCCAATTTTTAAATTGAAGCCAACTTTGAGAAGAAACAAATTCAATTCCCTCCTTGACATCAGCTCTTCACTTCCGATAGCCTCACTTAATCTACTGGCAAACCCATTTCTTAATATGAGCCAGAAGTGAACTTCTCTTTCAAATCTCCATTTTTAATGAAGCATATGTAGAGTAGGATTACCAGTAAGACCTAGTAATATCTGTAAGTGTTACTGTTAACAGTTGCTCTCTTGATTCACTTTGGTTGCATATCTACAACTCAAATAATGTGATATATCTCCACAGCTGGGTAATTACGCAGATTTGTCCTGTATGTAAAAGACACTGGTTCAAGATGTAAGAGTACTGTTTCCAGCTAGAAAAAGGAATATTAAAAAGTTGTAAAGAGTTACTTTAGAAAAGTTTCACATGCAGATGACAAATTTGGGGTTTAACTCTCACTCAAAAAGAAGAGTGCAGATCATCTACGCTATCCTTACCTTCACTACTTTTTCTTCTCTCTCTACCAAGAGACCTTCAATTTGCAAACCTTATTACATCAGGTAACAAAATGAAACACATTTCCAAAGGGTTCTATGAATGAAGAGCCTTGGATACAAGTGACATTTGAGGTGCAGTTTGAACTTTATTACAGACTTCCTCCACAAATTTGAGAAAGTCACTCAATGATAGGGCTAAAGACTGATTTTGGTGCCCAATTATCTCTTTAAGTATTGGACAAACTCCACAAAGTTACTTAAGCTCCAAGTTTCCACTTAAATCAATAAAAGGTAGTCTGGATGTCTCTGTGGTCCAGATCATAATGACTAAATTTTGCACTTATATTTGTCTGAATCCCCTTTAGTCCCAAATTCCTGTCTAATGTTGTCAGTACCTAAAATTCCCTGGCTGCATATATTTCCACCTTAAGGCAAAAATATCCTGATGCTGCCAAGCAGCTTAAAGAACTGGCTCTCAACCAAGTCCCAATGAATTCCTCAAACTATAAATAATTACAAATTTACTGGGCCAGAAAGACTTTGAGAAAGAAAACAAGCAAGAGACTGATTCCACAGCATAGCAGTACCCATGGGATATAGCAGACATAAACTGAAGTTTCTGATCATTATCTAATTATTTACATAAAGCAGAACAATTCCTTCCAAAGACTGAAGAAGTATGCCCTGTCTTAGAAAATTCACCTTTGTGGTCAAGACAGACCCTGACACACAGTAATTTGAGTTCAGATGTCTGCTTTAAATCAGAGCACGCACTTGACAAGTGGCACTCTCTCACACAAGTTTCCATCATCACAGGCTATCTCATGTGGCTCTTTTCAGAAAGGAGGAATGGCATGAGCTCTAGAGAGGACATAACTCTGTGAACAGATGAAGTGGAGACTGGTAATAAACATGCCTAGCTTTCCCCGAGTCCCACAGGGGAGACCTGGCTGTTTGAACCCATGAATTCCACTATACATGAGCTCCAGACGTAGGCACTGCCAAACCTCAGTCCTCAGTCTGTACGGCACTGATTGATCAAAGACTGTGAATGGCTCTACAGTCCAGCAGTACAAAACATAGGTCTCAGTCCCTGTTCTGACACATCATGTAGACATTTTATACAAGGTAAAACACCTGCAGTGGAAGAAACCACTCTCCCAGAATGATCAAAAGCCCTGTGTCTGGTTAAGAGAGCTGAAAAGAGGGAGACGTGGATTCAGATCCCTTTCCCAAATCAGGTGGAGAATAAGTAAGATGTGATAGATTGCACATAATCCCTGATGAGAAGGGCACTGTACTGAATAGTACAGCCCGTATCACATTGGGCCAGTCAATGGTGCCTGAACATGAGAAAGAGTTCAAAGCAACTCAGAAGTGCATAAATTAATTGCTTCTTTGCAAGGGGAAAAAAAGAAATGTAGATACTCTCCCTCATTGCTATTAGACTTCATAGACATTTGGCACCTCAAGAAACATTTTGACAGTCTCAGAGGCATCAACTGCCAAGTGATTAAGACAGCAATTAACTACCTAGACATCTTGCTGGACTTTTTTTTTTATCTTTTAAACAGAATATTCCTCCAATTTACAGGTTCATCGTAAAGATATTAATACAACATGGATGCTTTGGCTGTACAAATATTTGAGACAAATGAGTTATTATAAATGGTAGTCTTGACTATGGTACAATTAACAAAGGAAGAAATAAAATGTTGAAAATAGGAACAAGAAGAAGTGAATGAAATCATTGTGAAGGGCAATCTAAGCACATGGGTAATATGAAATCTGTTCCCATAAAAACAGACTACCATGAAATCCACCAGTTCTCAGTTTATTCCATTTGTAATACATCCTCACACACCAAGAAAAAAAGTAAAAATAATTTAAAAACATTCATTTCTAAAATAAACAACAAATGTCTGTCATATTTAGTCGGAGTTACACAAAATATTCAATAGAAACATGGAAGTGAAAACATAGTTGAGTTTGGCTGGAAGAAATGTGATTTTACTGAGATGGGTTACTTAAAAGATTGAAGTAAAATGAACTTGGCTAACACACAACACATCAGCACTAAACCTTATCCCTCTAGACACTACAGCTTCCATCAGGACGCAAAGAGATTGTATATAATAACCAGGCTGAGTAACAAATGGGACTACTGCATTGTTTAAATCAACTGGAAGAGCATGATAAAGCTAAAATGAACCAGACTTCCCCAACACTGTCTAAAGAATGAGACAGAGGAAGACAAAGAGAACAAGAGCACTCAAACAAGTCTGGAAATGGAAGGGAGCAGAATTTGATGCAGTAAGGCAGTAATTATTTGGACCAACCTGAATCGATGTCATCACACAAGTAGGGATGGCAAAGTTATTATTTCCATGCAACCATATTTCCATCTACTTTGCTTAGAGGCTTGTGCTATTAGAAAGGAAACCATAACATGCAGGTAAGGCAGAACAATTTCCAAAAATATTTCAGATTTTAGAAACTTATATTCAAAGTCTTTCTTTCTTTGTTTTTTATTTTGTTAAATGTTTGAAATTTATGACCTCAGTATTTAGAGTCATGGAACACCCTGTTAAATTATGCTGCATTACCATTCTAGGCTAATTTCAAGTTTAATCTCTGTGCTTTATTCCAAGTCACAGCATTTATAAATGATCCCATTTGATACAGTCACTCTGCCAGCACCTTGTGCACTGCAGAACACATCTCCCTGTAACAGCAGTATCATTTTTAAAAAAGCAGCAGCTTCACGTTTCTCTTTACAGACATGAAGCAGCCAAGTGTGGGCTTGTTAAGATATGCCTTTATTGCACAGTGGCTCCTGACTCATGTGATTTTAGTTGCTAGCTTATTTACTCCTTGATCTCCTCTTAAACTGGACCAAGTGGTTATCTAACCAGGATCACCAGCCTAGATTTTCTCCAGGTTAGATTTCAGGAGCTGCTTTGGCTTATGCTGGTAACATAACTTGATAATGAAAGTACAAGTAACGAAAGGTGGCTCTTCCATACTTTTCCACATTCCAAACATTAAAAAACCCACACATTCTCATAATTCCCTGGAAGAGCATCAGATATTAAAGCACTTCCACATCAAGCACATGTTTAACAGCCACAGAACTTACACTGGAGTGACAAAGGAACTGTGATAATACATACATAGTACATACTGGATTTCACCTGTAGCTACACACGACTTTTTCTAAGCTAAACCAGTCACTGTCATAGTGCTTATTACCCTTGTTAATTATGTAATGAAGATTTGGATAGCATGCCAGAGCCCACTGAAGTCAGTGAGAAAAGCTTCCCCTGGTGATGGCCAGCTTCAGAGAACACCTTGGAGAATGCCTGCCTTTGTGGTCAGCCATGGAAAAAAGAGTTGGCACCCTGGAGCTGACAGAAACTGGGATGAAGCTCTGAGAAGAACAGTCTTGTTTGTTTTGTGGCAAATACTCGTTATCACCAGAGGTAGGCATCTTCCCAAGGCTTGCAGCTATCAGAGCAAAGTATGAAATACATATATTCTGAAGTCCCAAAGGCTGCTGGAGCTGTTCTAAAGATCAACAGACTTAAGAAAGCATTGAAAATTATGATCCTTTCAAACAGAATGATTTTAATGTCCATGTATAGTGCCTGGTTACTACAGTCCTGGATCGTGCAGACATTAAAAATGGAGCTACAGTTCTTTTATCTTTTGCTGGCCTTGTACTTTGCATTCAAGCATGACATGAACCAATGGTAGAAAAAGGTAGTGCCTTTATTTAATAGAGCTGTGTATTAGTGGGCACCCTTAATGCATTTTTTGCAGCAGGAGCCTTGAATATAATTTTAATAGGCAACGCTGTATGAAATTCTTTAATAACATCACAGAAGATTGTGACACACTGTCAAGAAAACTAGACAGCATTCTAATCCTTATATCAAACAGCCAGCAGTTCCTATTTTAAACCAGGTAAAATACCTCTGAAGTACAGGAAATTAATGTTTATCCAGACTACTAGAATATTCTCAAAAAAGCTAGCACTGACTTACTAAAATCAGCTGAAGGTTGTGTGTATGTTAACACCCTAAATACCCAGCGTGCATAAGAACAGGTAGGCCCACTTTTTCTTTACACTTCCCTGATTCATACAGTTGCTGAAATGCAGGGAAAGGAGGAACAGAGGTATGGGTTTTGGGACACAGCAGAAATCAAACTGGTTGACAAGTTGCCTTTTTTTTTATTCTTAACATTTTTTGTTGGTTTGTTTGTTTGTTTGGCAGAACAACCTGTGGGATGTCATGGATAATAAGCTTCTTGCTAAACAGTAGTCCTGACAAACAAGTTTGTGGCTCGGCTCAACAGAGGATCATATTAATACTTATACTAAAAAAGTACCCTCTAAATGAGCAAAAAATAATAGCATGGACAGTAGTGGGGCAATCTTTTTTAAATCCCATTTTAACACGTTACAGAGTTGTCAGTTACTCTGCTGTTATCTAGTTAATAATTTAAAAGAAAAAGTCTTAGATTAAAGCTGTGTAATGTGCCTACAAGAAGTGCACGGTAGCACTCAAAATCTCACAGCTGAGTCACTTGAATGTCTCCGAGCTACTTTACAGATAGTAGTGTTTCCCAGAATCTCCTCTAAAACATACTCCCAGGATACTCCCAAAGGTTGGATTAAGCAGCCTCAAATTTGTCTTTTATGGTTGCCCGTGACAAGAGAATTCCCCTCTGGCTGTCCATGGGACTTTCAGAACCCATCAGGCTTCTATGTGTGGAAAGGCTGTATATTTGGTACAAGAATCTGCCTTTAATATTAAATTAACAGTTTGGGGTTTTACAGTCAGAAATTACAAAACAGCATTTTATTTTCTTTGAAACAATGCCTAATAGGAGTTTAATTAGAATCCAGTTTCTTACAGTGCCTATTCTTTGAGGCAGATACTATGGCTTTGTGAAAATGCAGGCAGCATCTACTATAGAATATTATTTAAAAATAACTGCTTATTTTAAAATCAGCATATTATGCAGTAGCATAAGATTATAAGTTGATTTTTTTTATGGTTAACTAAAGACAAAATGCCTGGTAAAAAAAAAAAATTAATTCTCTGACAGCTTTTTGTACCCAGCAGATGGAAAGGGATTATTAAGGATGTGATCTTTTCCTTATCTCAAACAACAGGCATTTATATTTCTCCCTTCTCATCTTTATTTAATTATTTGTTTTTCCAGGAGGAAATATCCTCCCTTTTGTTAAGAAACTGCATGAAGCAATGCAGTACCAAGTTCACATTTAAAGATCTAGTAAAAAGAAGTTCACTGTTTGATACTCAACACTATGGACACTGATAACAACAGTCCGTGAAATGCCATGGCATGCCCTTAGGATGGCAGAGGGGTTTTATCAACACAGCACTGAATCTAAGGCACAGATTTCTGGTTTTCTTCATTTATATACTCCACACTACAACTGCCCCTCAGATTCTTCTCATCCAGAGGGACTTCATGCCTCATTCAGTGAGAGTATAAATTGTGAAAAAAACATAAATTACTTTAAGTAATGAGAATAAAAAGGTATTTTCAACAGCCTTTAGATAGTCAGAAGGACATATCTAGAACATTAGGCTGATGTATTAAGGGCATGAATTGTCCCTTCAACACGCCTCTTAAAGAAAAACGCAGACTTTCCTTTCCCCCTCCACTTCCTTGTGCTGAAAGGCTCACACAGCTGAGGGAATGGAAAAGGATGGCTCTAATAATTCCCAATCTCCTGATAGAAGTGGTCTGCAGAACTATTATTTTAGGACAACTGAGAATGGCTACAAGAAAGAAAAAGTAGGGAATGTGTTGGAAGACAATCACCTCTCTTAGATGAAAGAATCAGCACCAAGCAATTGAGACCAACAGGAACAAGAAGTCCTAATGACAGGGCAATTTTACAGTCAGAAGATATATTGCTTTTCTGACATTCAGGTATTTAAGGGATCAAGAGGATGCGATTTTAAAAACTAAAACAGAAGGTGTTAAACACAGATAGGTAATTACAGGAAACTACATTCACATGAAAGATCACAAATGTAAGCAGCCTATAGATACTTCAAAGAAAAAAAAAAAAAAGAGCTTACACTTCCATCCAAGTGGAATATATCTTTTGTATAAACTTCTCCACTCAGGTAATATCTGTGTTAGAAATTATGTGACCTGTAAAACAGAGCACTGTACTGGGGCTAGGAGACATAGATCTGTTCCATTACCAATGGTGGATCACATCTCCTGGTTACTTCACCCTCATGTACCTTTTGTATTTACTCAGAAATAAAGTCACCCCTTTCGCAAAGTAGTCTGAGTTCTTTGATACAATTTCAGTGTCACTGCTGTGAGAAAAGCCATGAGGTACACATAATGGACGTGTCTATGACATACCTCAGTTTTTAACTGATTGTTACTGAACTACACATATCAGAAGATAGCAAAGGTCAGTGGCCCATGGCACTGAATTTGCATTGCAATCAGCTCTATTAGTCATAACACTACATGATTACAAGATACTTAAACTTACAATTTGTAAAAAGACACAGATTAAGCAGATTGAACATAGGGCATCCATGTTTTTCCCCAAAGAAACTGCAGATTAGGATGCATGATTTCTCCTGGTTCAGCAAAAGAATGCATGTCTGGGACCAGATATGTATATACGGGCATAAAAAATAAATGTAATTTGGTAAGATTCAACCAGATCCTATCTCTGACTGCAGCTACTCAACTTCACTAAAATGTTTCACATCCATTGATGTGCACAATAATCTCAGGTAAGAGGGAAATGGATTTACACTGTTTCACAGAGTTAACTGCTCTAATTATTAAACAGCTCTTAGCATATGGCAAGGAATTATGGAATGTAAATCAAGAGCCACATGCTACAAAGTAATCACACAAATGGCTTCCAAATAGCAACACCACTGCCAGAAGGTTAGCAAAATCTTATCATACCTTCCTGATGTACAGACAATTTCAGAAAACTAGTGCTGACATACTTTTCCTTTATAATGCAAACTATTATTAGGATGACAGTGGTAAACAAAACTTCCTTTACCTTGTGATTAATTTAATTCAAGCATTAACCTGGAAAAACAGACATTAAAAGGTGTTTAAAGATTAATCTTGGCATATTAAAGTGCTTTGATTCTTATCATTAAAATTTATTAGACTTTTGACAGTGTTAATTCAAAATCTTCTGCTGATGCTTTAATTTAGCAGGCTGGTGAATTGTACTGCAACATAAAACATTATCTGATAGATCCTCTCTAGCTGCTTTTTGAGACAGATGATTCATTGCTGAAAAACATTCATGTCAGAAATTTAAATACATGCATATACCGTAATGATAAAACTGCTTATCTTATTCTCCTTTCAAGTTTCCAAAGGGTATTTGTAAAAACTATCAGTCAGCGGTCTTAAACTGTCAGCTGTTTAAAAGTAGCCAATGTTTAGTATCACCATTTTATCTCCTTCCTTCACTCTCCATCTCTTTTGTCCTGCCCTTTCCCCTGTTCCTTTCTCACAGTGTTTTTTCACCTTGACTTCTATTACCCAAATGCTAGGTTGTTGAAAAACAGTCTTATGTTCTATAGCTGTTTCTTGGATCCTTTAGAAACTACTGTTAGATACTGTTAGTAGCCACTAATCAGAGCTCCTAATACCAACAACTAGTATAGACCAAAACACTGCACAAAATAAAGCAGATGCAGTTTTAATGCACAGGCAATTACAATGTCCTTCTGCATGATCCTTGTTGATGGAACACCTCTCTCTCTACACACTACAAATTCTAAAACTGGGATGCACTAGATTGTGCTTTGAAAAGGTTGTTGTTAAAATTAGTCACAAAACGGTGGCACTCCAAGAAAACAGAAACCAGGAATACTGCCAGAAGCAACAGACCTATATCAGACCAGTTAACACTGGCACAAAAGGCAGGCCATACAATCTGTGAGTAGAGAAGGATATTTGCTTTCTACCTACTCAGGAGTCATTTCAACTTCCCCAGACTAGTTTCATTAGACAGGAAATCTTTCAGTAAGTGACTGTACCTGGAAGGGTACAGGCAAGTCTGGGTTTCATACCAAAAAATAAATAAATATGCAAAATCAGACAGCTGCATCTACATGGTATGTCTGGCCTGCATTGGGGGAAAAGTTATATTTAGATGGAGTGAAACAAATGCATGGAATTTTGGTCAAAGAAGAGAGCTGGGAATTTTCTAGAATGTATGAAATGGATAGGTATTTAGAAAAGGAAACGTTAACTATGAAACCAGTAGAAGAAAAAAGGAAGACCTCTGTCACAACACTTCAGAAGGGCAGGGTTTAGAGGTTCCTGGGTGCTTCCTGAGGAGGTGTTGAGCTCTAGGATACACAGTGTTGTACAGCTTTTCATCTCTGTATACTCCCCATCTAATTATGACGAAGTAAACAGGGAATGATTCTATGAAATGTAGCGGCTCTCTTTTAAAACACTGTCTTTTCCCATATTTAACCCTTCCCAGGACTCCAGGTTATAGTGGCAGTGGGAAAAATGTGGCTAGAGTCACTTCTAGTTTGTTAATTAAGTCCCAGCTACTGCTGCAAGTTAGAAAATCCAAAGCAAAGGCCAGAAAAGTTATATGCATTTTTCCAGAACTTTTCTGTTTACTCCAGATCTTCTATTCATCACAGTAGATTGTTTATGAATAATAAGCTCAAGTGTTGTACACTGTGCATTCTGCTGTCCATAGGAAGTCTCAGCATTTCACCTACACTGGTATTTTTATTCAGCTATATCTTCCAGAACTGTCATTCTAAATTTTATTTTTTCACAGTTGCCAGTTAAGATGGAAAAATTCAGACATTATTTCAATGTTTTGCTGATTGTAAGTCACAGAATCTTAGAATAATTTAATTTCCAAAGCACCTTTGGAAGGTCCAAAGCAAAGCCATCTCTGAAGATAGATCAGGTTACTAGGGTCACATTGTCAAATTGTGAGTGTCTCCACAAAGATGGAGACTCTCCCACTTCTCTGAGCAATATTACTTCTGCTACTGTGTTGAAAATCACTATCATTGGCCTAATAGTTATGAGCTTGCCTAGTAAAGCTAAGGCAGGGCGGGGAAGTAATGTTTCTTCATTTTTAAATCATTTTAGATTACGTTTCATAAAGATAGTATTGTTACTTTGTTTTTACCACAATCAGGCCTTGAATGGAGTAGAATCCTGTTGTGCTATGCAGAATAGAAATACAGAATAAGAGGTCTCTATCAAGTTTTTCTTTATGGGGTGCTAAAATTCAGGAAATATACTTAAATACATATTTGCCATCAGAGGCTGCAATTTCTAATGCTAAAAGGCCCTAGCCTTTTCTACACAAAGAAGTTGAAGGAGTTCTGCACATCCATTTAATCCCAAGCTTTTAGTTGCCATTGAAAATAAAATGTCAAAACTTTCCAATGAATTGTCTTGAAAGAAAGTTACACATGACTATTTGCTTAAATATTGGTTGTTGTCACATGAGCAGAAATCGACGTCACCAAGTCAGTGATGCCTTCTCAGATCACAGTATGATGTAACTACCCTTTTTCCTTAAATCAAACATATTCCTAAGGCCCATTATTCCAGATCTGTGAAGGATGGTGTATTCCAGATATTGTCTGTGTCCTGTATATCTAAAACAAAAAATTAAGAAGAGCATCAATGCTTTTATTAATTGCTATTTTAATAGCTCTTCACCAAAAGATTCTTAATACCTGTAGATGACTGCACAACTGAGTAAGAGATGTCTACAGTTGACTTCTTACATTCTTTAGTTGGCACTCTTTTTTTTCAGCATAACTTACTAAGATTTGAAACATAGCTTTCTGTGTGCCAACTATACAAAGAATATATGAAACTGAGTACTACATGGCTACATCATAGCAGTAAACATTAAAGTATTTACCTGGTGCTGTTTATAAATACTGGTTTACACTTTTTAGTGTAACTCAGAATGCTATTGATTTTGTATTACAAAAAGTGCCTTTGTTGCTACAGAATGACTAACATTTTTCATTGTAAGCAACACTTACATTGATTTCCATATTTTAAATTCACTTTTTGCTTGATTAAAATCCACTACTAAAAAATCCATGATATCTATTAAAATCCCCCAAAGATATCCTGGATGAACTTCTAATGTGCTTAGTATTTGTGAAAACATTTCAGAGTTAGATTATTTAAATAACAATTATATTTCCAATTGAGGTGGTATTACACAAATTGTAACATTTCACAGGGGTAATATAAATTTCTGAACTATTGCAATCTTTTGGTACTTGGCTATTAAACTAGTCAGCCTGAGTGAGAAGCAGCTCTGTATTTCAGATAGCAAACTTGTTGCAAGATTTATGTAACATGATACCTTACATAAAGCCTTAGTGAGAAGCAGTCAACAGTAGAACACCTTGGATATCAGCAAGGCCACTGCTTTTCAACCAGTTTCTAAATAACCCAGAATAAATGTTTTGCTGAAAAAAAGGTGGTTTGTCTTTGCCTATCAAATCTGGCTGAAAAATTAAACCACCCAGTGAGTCTGGTTTACAATGAGCTCTACAGAAATCTGCAGTATCTTCTTTCATGTCTTCCTTGTAACTGAAATAAAAGTAAGTAAAGCCTTAATTCAGCCTTAGTGTCATCAGCAGTATTTCTAGCACTAGAAGCAAATGCTGATGCGTTTCCAGGAAAATAAAATAAAATAAGTATTGAATATACATGTTCAGTGAACTGGGAAATCCTACCAGAGAAGCTCCTTTATAAGCATATAAATTGTACTGTAAGGTACCTAGATTTTTGTTAACTGTTGTGAAGCACAGCATTTTGCCACTTTGCACCATGCAACTCTTTCCCTGATTGCAATACTCTGCACACTTGTAACATTAACCTTATTTTGATATCTTCACTGCTGATTTATGCATAGACTTGTAATAAAAACAAACAACCAAATAAATAAATAAGCTTTGTGTAGCTCCTCAACCACTATCCTATCCTACATCATTTTTGCTGGTTTGTTCTTCAGTATCATGGCAGTTTCTGAGGGTTTTTTATCCTTCCACTTTCCTAATTATTCACTCCCTAGAATGCTTATAGCTACTGAGTTAATTCTCTGGATTTTAGCACCATCTGCATGCCCTGGATAACTAATTAAACAAGATTTTCATATCCTCCTCTCTATTGCTTTTCCATTTTTTACACGGAATGCTTTTTGCCAATATATATTATCAACAACTGTAACATAAATTAACCTGAGTTTCTCACTGACTCCACTGAAAGCACTGTTACAGCCAGGTTCAAAGTAACCCTTCCAGGTATGCCCAAGAAAGAGCATACAGTACTTTAGTCCTTTGAATCCTGTCATACCTACATAGTGGGCTTTCAGAAAATCCAAGTTTTGCTCTGAACTGCTCTACACTAGCACTGGCAGAGAGACATTACCATTTCCAAAAGATGAAGCTAGAGAAAAGAAAGGCTAAGTCAAGAAACAGAACTGAGCAGGGGAACCGCACTTTGTCATTGTAGTGAAAACTTTCCTGTAGTGTTATGCAAGCAAAACCAGTCAATTATTTTAGGATACTCTGGATGTATATTAAACATGATGAAGCTGACAAACACACTGAGTTTTGAATGCCCAACTGGGTGACTGCTACAGCTACAAACTCTTCTAAAGCTGATTAAATACTCTGAATCACAGAGATATATAAATATACTGCTCTAACTTTAACGTATCCCAGATTATTAGATGGTCGTGGCCTTGTTTCCTGGCAACTGAAGACATAAAACTCTTTGATAACCACACACACATACATATGTATATATATATAGCTGTTCTGATGTGGGGGGGGGGGGGGGGGGGAAGTTTTCTGTGAAAAAATGTGCTTAGCATAAAATGAGCACAGAGAGAAATTTCTCTCTCCTTGAACACCTTCATGCCTATCCATATCAACACAGTAGGGTATGAGATCCTTCTGGCTTCAGAAGACAGTGCAGTATCTTCCTTTCCTGGCCCACACCCATTTTGCAGGATATTTCATCACTATCGTGTTCATACATCATTAAAGGATCCCAGCTGCTAGGACAGCCAATAGACAACAGCCAAAACCTGTTTATACAACAGATCTGCACCACCAATAAAAGCTGGAGCTGCCTTAACAATCTACAGAATGTAGTACTCACTTCTGAAGTGTATCGATGTATAAGTAAAGTATTGTTACATACTCTAAGTACTTACACCAAGTCTTGCAGTAAAATTAATTACAGACTTATATCTAAATTCAAGAATGAATTCCCAAACAGACAATTACTTAGATGAATTTATAGACCATTTTTGAAGGAGCCTATAAATTTCCATCCTGATGGTAAATAACTAGCTAAAATGCCAGTGTTAAGCTAACACTTTTCATTATTAAAAACATTTTTGAGACTAGTAATTCTTTATAATGAACTGAATTTTTGCTGTAAAACATCTCTGAAAATGTCTTTCACAATACATGAAGGTGGGCTGGTGTAGAACTCTTGCTTTCAGCAGACTTTAGAAGAATCCACCTCAGACTTTGGACTATTTCTGTTGTAGCACACATCAGGTCAGATCGGGATCTCAGTCATAGTAGCATAGCAGGATAATGCAAGCTGCTAGGCCAAAACAAATGCTCTACTGGTTTCAACTGAATTATTTCAGATTCATATAAATGCAAGTGAAACAGAAATAAGACTGTATATAAAAAGTATATAAAGTATATAAAAAGCATATAAAGTATATAAAATCAGTGAAACGTGGCATGGTCAAAATGCAGCAGTCTACTCAAAAATACAGTATTTAGGCACACATGGTGTTTAAAAAAAAAAAAAAACACAACAAAAAAGAGATGAACAATTTCCATTTTTCTTTTCCAAGTATGGGTTAATAGAGAAAAAGGAATAAAGTGCTACAAAATACCTGAAATTTGAAACTCCGTAATTAGTAAGCAGCATATACAAAAGCACTGTTTGGTATATTTCATATCATGGATTACCACAACTGGCTTTTACAAGCATTCTTTTAAACTATAAGAATCCATCTATCCACAACTGAAGTAGTCTTGCAGATTAAGATTAATGTATCATGAATCATCATGGTTTAATATGCATGACACAGTTTCATTTCACACATGTTCTGCATGGGTTGATTGCCATGTATGCCAATATCAAACAGATGTTAGTTCTTTAATTTTCATGCTCCCAAAGTATATTTTAATTACCTAGGAGCCCTGGCAAAGAAAAAAAGGGAAGTATTTTAAAGTAGATTTAATGGAAAACCTAAAATAAAAATCCATTAGCAAAATATTTTTTAAAATTCAGGTTTTCAGCAATATAAATATTAATATTAAAAAGAATACAGTATATGCAAAGGAACTGCAGACTGTTCTTATTAAATGATATTTTCCTTTTTGTAAACAGGAAAACAATCATTCCTTATTTTTCCAATTAAGAAAAAAAATAAATTAAAGTCATGCCAATTAGATGCAAGTTTTGTGATGTGATATGAAATGTTTCTGCAAGTCGCCTGCAAGGCATTGTATGTTTATACTATGTTTAAATTCTTAAATTCAGGTACTTTACAAAGAAATCGCATCTCCATGTAAAACAGAACTATATAAATTCTCACATCAACAGTGCTGTATGTCTCATTTTATGGATCATCTAAATTAAAAAATCCTTAAATATATAATATTTCACAAGTCTCCACTGTATAGAGGCCAGAAATTGAAATAAAAAGATATCCTAGGTTAAGATTAATATATAATGAGAAAGCTGCTCCCAGCCAATGTCAGCTCCCACTTTATGCTGTGTCAGATGCAAGCCAAGATTCTCCAGAACAGCAGCAGAGCCACAGGTCAGGATGGAAGACTGCTGTCTAAAAACTGTGAGCTTTAACTAATCCCTAATTTGATCAGAGTTCTTAGAGTAATTTCCATTGAAGTTAGAGCAGGTTTCTAGCTTTGGGCCTGATCTCACTGAAGTCAACAGGAACCAGAATGACACCCAAGGATTTTGCACTAGAATTAGTTTCAGCAACCTGGAACAGGCTCCAGATTGTAAAATAAAATTTACAGAACTGCCACAAATAATAATAATAGCAGCAGTTTTATATTCAATAAAAAGTTAATCAATTTATGTTGGATAGTATAAATAGTAGGTACATAATAACGGTAGATAGAATATCATCAAAACCTAGATACTCTGCCCCTCCCCATACCATAGAGATCCTTTTGCACAGTAATACTTTCAACACCAAATTATTTAAATTCCTTGATTACATACTTAAATGAGATGGCATACAGCTCTAAAATGAAAAATGTAAACTGATACTTATGGCACAAGAGTGCAATGACCTCTGTCCTCTAATATTGCCTTTTTTGGTTTTGTTGGATTGTTTGTTTTTTTTGTTTTGGTTTGGTTATTTTTCATGTGCCTAAATACATGCAAGGTACCCAGAAATTAAATACTAATTACCAGTGAAACCCTAAGTCCAAGGAAGTAAAAAATAAAATATAAAATATATAATTGAAATTACTGGGACTAGGAATTCATCTAAAATATGGATTTTACAGACACCACACAAAACACTTGTGTGGATTTCTGAAAACACGCACTCCTTGTATTGCAGAGAATCCAGCCTGCATTCCTTGCTTTACCAAAATTCCCTGACTGGAATAACAGCTTTAGATGTTATTTTTGTTCTCATTCTGTTTTACTATGTTAAATCACCAGATTTTTTTTTTTTTTCTTTTTACTTAAGATAAATGTGTGAAAGTGCCTCCTTTCCATTCATAGATGTTATCTTCCTCAAACTTCAAATGATTCAGCTGGGTGAATACAGAGTTATAAATAATTTATCAAGACACATACCAGTTGTTAGGGGAAAAAAAAACCCACCCTGAAGGAAGAATATCATTGCATAAAATCTGAACATTAAAACTGATTTTTTTTAAAAATCAATCTTTAGTTGTTTTTATTACCTCCTAATCCAGGTCTGAGACGATTATCATAACCATCCAGAAGTCTGTCTAGAATTCTTGTAAAGATGGTGATGTTATTCTTAGCTTCATCTTCCAGGGAGTCAGCCAGCACTGATCTAAATGGACATTTTACATTTTAGAAAGTGCTAGATATGTTTTAAGGTACACTCAACATGCAGTTTTTGCAGGCTGGCCTGGAATACTTAACTTGCTGCCTTCTAACGGGAAGGGTGTAGTTAAGATATATGAATATACAATTTGAATATAACATGTTCAGAAACATAAGAGTCGATGATATACTACTTAAAATTTCCAGGAAGTCATTTTCCAGTAGCCTCTATTTCTAGTCAACACTGCATCACTGTAAGCATTACTTCAATCTCCACTAACAAATTTGCCTGTGCAGGTGGCAAAAGCCTAAAAGAGCTTCCCCAGCCTCGGTGGTGTGTCATTCCCAGACTGATAATCTGGGTTCTCACAGACAAAGCTGTCTCCTTCCAGCTCTGTGCTATCTGTCCACTCCAAAGTATACTCGATCTCTGCATAAATTCTGTGGATATGCTTCCACCCAATGGTCATATACGTTACATGACCAGAAGAACTGACATGAGGGAAAACTCCATCGATCATGCCCAGGGAGTCCTCTGATGTCAGTATGTGGTGGGTGGGAACAACGATGCTGACTGCATCATGCAAGCTGCAGGATAGCTGTGGATAGACTTCATGTTTCTAAAATGCTATTTTGATATATAAAGCACTATCTGATATTCCTGTAGATGCAGAGAAACCTTATAAAAGTTGGATAGAGAAAAAATCATAAATGGTCAAGAAGAATCTAAAGATCATCGATTGTTTCAAACTTCCCCAATAAAGAGATGTGACAGCCTTTATGGGTCATATCTCTGTGGAAAACACTAGAGGCTGGAACACGAATCTGGTGTCCAGCCGGCTGTGGTGCTGAACAGTCCTCCTGGACCTGGACACCCGGACCGAAGGGTTTGTGTACAAGGGAAACACTCCCATGCAGAAAGCCTTACACATGCTGCAAATCTTACTGTGCCGACAATTTTAAGCACCATGCATGTGAAATGCATGAGCTCATCAGTCTTGCTTACTTAATACCAGCATATTAGTATTGACATACATAAAGCACTGTATGTCCAGGCATTGTCATTTACACCTTTGTCAGCCATCCAAATTTTTAACCTGAAGTGTCTGAGTACCTCTCATCTCTAAACGAACTACTGATCGAGACATTCTGAATGCCATAAAATCAAGCATGTTTTCTTCCTCCTCCAAACCAAAACTAGGTTTGGGTGACATTTTCTCTTAAGCAAGCTATAAAACGATTACAGACAAGGCTTTGTGTTGATCCCCAATTCAACAGCATGGAGGAAGTATTTAAATGTAAATCATTGCAGTCTGTGCTGTCCATCACATAAAGCACAGAATCGACCAAAATCAGATTGTTTATCAAGAACATACCAAAACGTCATGTGTGATTTTGCTGATGTATGAGGTTTTTCTTAATTTTAATTACTGGATGGATCATTTTTTAGCATGTATTTCTGTATCGTAAGTCTATGTCATTTTTTAAGCTTCTTTCAGAGACAGAGCAGGTTTTTAAACTCAAGAGATCACTAAAAATTTAGATCCTACAATTATGTCAAATTAGAGTTGAACCCTGCAAACTTTACTCAGGCATAAACTCCTAAATTATGCATGTAGTCTCTTTGACGTCAGTGAGATTACTCACTTGAGTAGGGTTTGGAGGATCTGGCCCACTGTGACTCAACTAATACTGCAGCATAGTTAGGCACAAAGTGAAATAGGAAACATAGTTTCAGGAAATATATCGTTCACTAAGAAACAGAGAAAAAATAAAAAGGACTTTTTAAATCATAGGCAAATTGCATTATCTAGCTTACGACCCTTGCCGTATTAGGACAAGACCTACTGCAGTCAGAAGCTGAGCAAGTAAACTGAAGTTACAAACTACAGTTAATAGCATATTTAGGGACTGTGAGCAACACCAAACTATTACATGATTAAAATTACTCTCTCATGTTGTCGCTTTAGAAAGGGAGAACTTTAAACGATGTAAGAAAAGTTGATTAATAAATGAGGCTATTGTTCTATCATATGTGATTGTGAAGTTGTATGCTATCTCCACCTAGAGGTTTAAAGCTTAAGTATCATTTTGAATTTTGTTGTTGACCAAAAAAAAAAGACCAAAAGGCATGCCCATACTAAAAAATATGTGAGCATTGTTTTAGAGACTCTGATTTGCATTTTGACTTCACGATAATCTATTTCTCCAGCATAACTGTTCTGTATGGTACAGAATCACAGTGATACAGTAACTCCGATAAATCTTTAAGATCCAATAAAGCATTTAAAGCAATTATTTTTTTTTTAATGGTGACACAAAGCACCAATTCACAAACAGTTTAAGAACAAGAGATTAGGCTTCTACAGTCCCCAGACTACCTTCTACTGCATTTGCTCTGGAAACTATGTAATACTGCATTCAAACAGCTAAGAAAGGGGTTATTTATTTATTTATTACATTACTACATACTATACTTTTATAACCTTTCACACAAGCGTACCCCTAGCAGATCGTAACAGACATGTTTGTACCGAATTAAACAACAAAATGAAACATCCTCTCACCTTGTTGGTAGCCACACCAATAAAACGAGAAGAACCAACTGCATCTCGGAGAGTGCCAGCTTCCTCTTCATCGCTGCTCTTTGCAAAACCTAACCGTGCAAGAAAAAACACAAACCCACTCTCAGCTACAGCCTCCACCGAGCAGTGCTCTCAACTTAACCCGAGGAAAAATATGTCACTTCAGTGGAGAAAGGAAACCACTGGATTTCTGCAGCACTTTTCACTACTAGCAACTTATTGTATCTCCATCTTTCCCAACGATCCTGCTCTGTGCAAAGAGGCAACGTATGATCAAAAGTGGCATGTGAGCAGACGCATCAGATGCTTTCCTTTTCCGTAAGCTGAAAGCCCCAAGACGAAAAGGAACAAAAAATAAAAACCGTATGTATAAAAAGACGGGTGTTTAACCATTCCTCGCCTCACTACGGCACACCGCAGCCGGGGGGGGCGGGCGGGCGGCGAGGGACAGTCATGCCATTCGCAGGGGCTCGGTGCGGGGACCGCGGGCGAGCCGCCCCCAGCCGCCGCCGAGCGCCCAACACGTTTGACAGCTGCTCGGCAGAACACCGGCGACAGCCGCCGCCGCGGGGGGCGCCGGGCGGCAGCGGGGAAGGGCGCTGGGGGGAGGCAGCCCCCGCAGGGCGACAAGTTGCGGACCGCAGCTGAGCCCTGACACGGACAGGCGCTGCCCGCGGCGGGCGGCCACCGCCGGGGACCCTACCTGCGAGCAGCGGGCGGCCGGGGCGGGGGTGGCGGGGAAGG
>JANVCC010000035.1:16489160-16578617 GCA_025345505.1 Todiramphus chloris collaris | reverse complement strand
GCGGCGGCCTGCCGGCGGGCGCGGGGGCTGCCCCGCGGGGCGGCGGGAAGATGCAAGTCACCCTGCCTGCCTCGGGACCCGCGGCCTCTGCCACGGGGGCTGCCGTGGCCTTACAGCCTGCACGCAGCGGGCGGGCGGGCGCCGTAACTTCGCCGGGGCGCCGACGATAAACGGGGCGAAAAGCGATCCCCGGAACGACGAACCGCGCTGCCGTGGCTCTCCTTAACCTTGTAAGCGCCTCCCGTGAAAAGCGCGTTCCGTAGGGCGCAACCCCAACAACCACCGTGCGCGCTTTCCGCTCTGCAGCGGGAGCCACCGCCAGTGCCCGGCTCCTCGCTCGGAGCCTGTCTCATTAATATTCCTTTCCCCACTTGCCCATTGGCACAGTCTAATTGAAATGCAGAGAGAAGAAAAGTCTGTCATTTAAAGTGAGCCCAGGATGCAGGCAGCCAGGAAAACAAACCTTGCTGTTTTTTTTTTTTTTTTTTTTTTTGCTCGGATAGCGTTACTTTCCGTTGTATTGTCAGTTAAAGCACATTGCCCTCCTTTCTGGTACCCAGTCCTTCTTCGGCAGGCGCTGGACCGTTGCTAGGATTCATTCCCTTTGATTTTAGGTTTTCCAGTGCAAGTAGATCAGGACAGGCTTGACAATTAAAGATAAGGGTTTATATTTAGTATACCCTCATTTTGCATTGTTAACTTGAAATAATTAAATAACACCAGCAGTAACATTGCAGCTTTTTTTAAAACAACCAACCAACCAACCCACCTACCCCCGTCCATCTCCTCTTCTTTCAACCTATTAATTACAGAAAACACAGCTCTCGGCTATCCTCTAGACATCACAGGCTTACTGTGTGTTCTTTTACCTGAAATTGTTTTGCAGAAGTTTGCTTCTGAATCATTACCAGTTCCAAAATAAACATGGGAACTATGCACAGACATAGTGGGGAAGAAAAAAAAAAGGGGGAAGTAAAAAAGGAAAAAAAATTATTTTCTTCAGATAACTATAGAATCAGCTACAAAAACTGGGGGATTCTTTTTCCTACTCTCCTTCTTTCTGGTTTTCCTTTGTTTCCTGCTTCCTAATTGTTGCTGCTTGCTCCCCTTGTTTTCCTTCTCCTTTAGTGGTTTAATAATTCTGCAGCAAAGCATGAGAGACAAAAAAAGGAAGAAAAGTACTTGGGCTGTCAAGACAATTTGTTACTTCCAACTTTGAGATATTTCATAACTTGCAGTAAGACTGGGAAGAGAGAGGGAACAAGCTGAATTTCTTTGTTTTTAAATAACCGGTAAAATGACAGCCCAGACTGTGGGAAGTGACAAAGATAAGGACACAAGTGCAAAAACTGATATCCGAAGAACACTCATTCAGCAGCCATCTAACCTTGGCCACATCTAAAGTAGAAGGCCCTTGTCTTTCCCTGTCCATGTGTGAAAATATGCTCTGCTCACAGTTCTTCGTTGTTTGGTCAATTAAGCATCTGCGGTCAATCTAAAATCTTAATTGGATCTGCATGCATGCCCATGTATTAGGAATTAACAACTGATAGTAAAGGTAGAATCAACTCTCACAATAAAGAAAACTAGTTTTAGATATTTGTCCTAAGAAAGGGTGACTTCACAAATATCAACATGCAGAAAAAAAAAAAACCATTAAAAGTGAAAGAGTCTTTGTGATTTATTCTTATGTGAAATACATTACGTAATACATTTTTTCCACAGGTACTTGAGGCATTCTTTCCTAAAAGACAGTTCAAGTAACTCTAATACCGAAACTAGAATCTAATCTTTGTATGTGGGTTGCATCAAAAAAATAGAAAAACACATCTGTTAAGGAAAGCAGTCACCGTCATTCCTTGTTGCTGTGATAACATACTGTCGTTCTTCAAAAGCCACATGGGGTAGGTATGCATTTCTAATGAGCTTGTTCTCAAAGACTTCCCCCAGAAAAAATGTGCTGTGTTTTGGGCTCTAATCACAATTATTACCTGTGATGTTCTTTGAGATTTACCACAGCTTCACTCATTGAAGTCACACTTCAGACAAACCACATACCTTGAAAGTACCAGAAACTTGAAAATAACTCCTCAGTCTGATTCTCAGACAAGTTGGACAGGCCTATGGGGCATCTCAAATCACAGGGAAGCTGAGTATGGGGACAGACTGAGGCACTGTGTAAGAGATCAGAAGCAATATAATTACTAGCAGAGAGAAGGTTCTTTGTGATAGTCACACACCCCTAAAACCCACATTGCAGATGAACTGGAAGGCATTTGAGGAAAAAAAAGTGTGGCATCGCTGGGTTTTTATTCTTTGTTGGGTTACATCTTTCACAAATTCTAGATGTGCTACCTCTTGGTGGTTATAAACAGTGCACTTGAGTTCCCTCAAGTGCATAGTCAATAGGCAATTCTCTCATCCCTTCTGCATTACTATCTGGGGAGTGATACTGAATGCTGCCATTCATTATTGAATTTCAGTTAGCTCTGAGTCATATGAGGCATCCAACATGGCACCTGGGTTTGTCAGTCCTGGTACAAGCGACCTGGAAGGTAGGGAGTCATGCCATTGTCTAGAACAGGACTTGAAAGAGTCCACTGGAAGGCAGCAGGTCTACCAGTTGTTACTTTCAAAGTATAAACGAGTTATTTTACTTAAAAAGATTTTTATATTTGTTGAAATATATAAAGAGAATTCAACTGCTATTTTGATGTTTAAAAGTATCTTTTTTTTTAAAAAAAAAGGACTTTACAATCCTGTTTTTCCCCCTTGCCAAGGATCTCAAAGGTCTGCACACACCGATAAATGGTGTTTCACAGTACTTTTGTGAGATTGGAATGAATTCCTCTGTGAGGACAAACTGAATAAGTAGGGCAGGTATGTGACATTTTGTACACACTTCTTCCAGTTTAGAGGTAATAGACTCACAGGAGAGGTTAAGCCCAGGCTAGTCATTCTCCATGCTGCAAAATGCTAAACTGAATGCTTCCTTTGACATTTTGCTTAAAAGAATCTTTTAGATGACAAAGTTACGCTATCCTTTAGGCAGAATAAATTACTGAAAAACAATACCTCCAATTTGTATCCACTGGGGAGGTAGTAATAAACATTTCTTGTCACGGACATAAGTTCTGTTTGGCAATACTTGATTAACTGATATGTTGATCTGGGGTATGTTCCACAGCATACCTGTTCCAGACAAAAATTTTGGAAGATTGAAGTAATTTCCATATACTTTGTGATGCTTAAGAATAAACCTTACCTTTATATGAAGGCCAGTGATACTCTTAGCTATAAGGATAAAAACAATGATCATTGGAATTCAGTGAAGTGATGCATATAAGTGAAAATTGAAGTGATATATCTGAAATTTTTTTTATGTGATATAGCACTGAATTTTATTTTAGTAAAATGCATGATTTTTATAAGTGTTTCCATCTCTAAAAAAGCATAAAACACATCTCTCAATCAATATTATATTAGTTACTGGAAAGTATCCTTTAGAAAATTCTATTTATATTAATTAGATAGTTAACCATCCATGTATAAATGCAAGTGGTTGATATATATAACCAAGAGCAACTTTTTATGTTTACAATTTTCCCTCTAATTGTGAGATTCTGAGACTGGGAAGAGTTACTGTGCCTGTTTAAAAGCTCTAACTATCATTTAGACTTCCTGATTGAAGAGCAGAGGTAAATGGCCAGTGTGAGCTTTACTTTTAACTGTCTGCAATCAGTTACTTTCCAAAGTGCACTGGGAAGTTCAGCAGAACAAGAGATTGAAATGAGCTTTCCCATTTTACATATTAATGATCACTTTTTCTTTCCCAGGATTATACTTCTCCCTGATGTGAACCTTAAAAAACACATGAGTATTTTTAGTTTTCTCCAAATACACCAAGATCTACAGAAAGAATGAGCAGAGAGTCTTTGCTATCTACCAGGAGTAGTAAGACTTGCATCATCCTTTTACAGTAGATCTTCCTTGACGGGACAAACATAAGGCAAGCAGCAGAGGGCAATGCAACACACACACTGTCTGGGACAGGAGAGCTCAGATAAATAGACTTGGCTCAAAACTCTTGATCTGAGTGAGAGGAAGGGGCGATCTGCTTTTATAAAAGCAACAGTTTTCTTCAGCTGCAGATTCCTGTTTTCTTTTCACATCCATGGGGAGCTCACATATCACAGCAGGCTGAAAGTGAATTTACAGCAAAATAAAACCTTTGCACTGGGTAAACAAGAAAGAACACAAAATGCAAATCTATGTTAAATAATTTCATAAATATCTTTACATTTGTATTAGTTGTACAAATACAGTCTATTTTACCTTTCAGCTGTTCACTCAAGTATTCCACGGACTCTGAAGATGTTTTTCATGTAAAGCAAGACAGATCTGTGATGTTTTTTATGTGCCAGGTGTCCAGCTTGGGGCAAGTAGAGCTTGTTTATCAGGAGGATAGAAATATACAACATTTCTAAAAATCAGCATTACAACACAGAACTACTTGGAGATTAATTTTGTTTAAATATATTTTGAAGTTCAAAGACAAATCCTCTCATATTGCTACAATGAGACTGATACGCAGAGAAAATTTCACAGACATAGGACCAATTATTACCAACCTTTTTTTCCAGGAATACAAAGAAATGAGAGAGTAGGATTCTGACATGTTACATTGCCCACAGCATCACCATATGCTGACTTGGCAATCTGGAAATACCAGAAATCGTTCATCAATAGCTGTCTTTGCTTCTGCAAAGGTCTCATCTCGCCTCTTCACTAGCTAATATTGTCCATCCTAAATGATCATCCGTGCGTATGAATTTATTAATGACCAATGAATTTGCCTAAGCCTTAAGGCCTCAAATGACATCTAAGAGGATGTGCTTCTGCACATCTTTTTCCCCTCACCATAGTGCTGTCCATAAGCAGATGACGCAACTAAGGAGTGATATTTCTATGTCTAAAATATTTAATTAATTAGTGAAATTCTGCTTCTGGAGGCTCAGTATCATGAAAGATTAGTAAAAACAAGCAGAAAGTTAAATGAAATACAGTATGACAAACAAAGGGATTACCAAAGCATGAGTTTTCCAGACAAACTGGTTTAAAAGGTATTGTCTTTTGTGAGCAAGCGCGAGTCATTCTATAAAGAAGGAAATGCATAATACAGACCTTCAGATTTCCTAAAAACTGCTGAAAAAGGTAGTTCTAGCAGTGACGGGTTTTGAGCAGAAAAAAACATGTGGTTTGTTTTTTTATTATTCCTACCAAGACAGCATTGAATTTTGATTTTTAAAAAAAAAAAAAAAAAAAAAAAGGATGCTTTTCTGAAGTCCTGACAAAGATTTTCATCCTTTGCCCTAATTTCAGCACTGCTTAAAAAAATGGCCAGAATTCATTTAGCAGTCTGTTCAATAGCTGCTTTGTAAGGGAAGCTTTGTTGCTGATCCAAGATTACTGTATCTTGGGTGGCAAAAAATCTGCATTTTAGAATTGATTCTGCCTCCCAGGACTTCAAAGAGTTTCCTCCTGTCTGTGACTAATGTTAGGTAAAACACAAGCGAAGGTGTTCTTCTATCACAAACAACAAATAATGCAAAGACAGTTCTAACATGAAACGTCTTGCCTGGATTCAACAAGAACAACAAAAAAATCTCATTGCTCCATCCTGACTCGACACAAATGTAGCTTCTTTGCCTGGTGGAGGCTAGACAGTACAATTTAGGAGGAAGGGTATCACACTATGTCCCATGTTTGTTAGAAAAAAACATAAACCACACAATTACTTGTGAATGTAGATGTAGCCTGTGACAGTGTGCTCACACTTTGCAAAAAACCCACTGAGATATTTATAAACATATCTGGGTTAGGTAATTGTCATTATAGTATTTTTATGCATTTAAAAGAATTTAACTTTTCTGCGCACTGCAGATGACCTATTATGCAGGATTACAATTAAATCATACTGAAGACATTTGCATAAACAAACTGCTAGGTTTCAGTACCTGCTCCATGTATTGCTGCTTACTAATTAGCTCCTTGCTGCACCAAGATAGAGGTCAGGAAGCTCCTTAGCTGGCCAGATGAGATCCATCCCAGCTCCTGAGGAGCTGGTTAGATGGATTCTCAGCTAGTCCTGCTGGTTGAAGTACCCAAGGATGCACAAATCCAAAACGCTCCTAACATGCACCTAAGCTGGCAGTATGAACCCTTCCCCCACTCTTTTATGCTCCAGTGCAAGAGATCTTTATGTGAATGAAGGTGCTCCATTTCATCTCTACTCACTTTTGTACATGTAGGTGCAAAGCACCAGGGGAGGTTTAGGTTGGATATTAGTAAAACTTTCTTCACAGGCTTCCAGGTGGTGTTGCCATCCCCAGAGGTTTTTAAAAGATGTGTAGATGTGGCATTTAGGGACATGGTTTAATGATGACCTCGCAGTGCTGGGTTAACGGTTGGACCTGATGATCTTGAAGGTCTCTTCCAACCAGAATGAATCTATGAAAAAAATAGCCAAATAAAGGGATGACGCTTGGTGTAAAGAGACCTGATTTGCCTTCCTGTCCTTTCAATCAATGAATCACGAAGTGAAACAGAGGTGTCTCACTAAGGGAATCCAAAGCGTGCTCTGTCTTTCACATGTAAGTCTGCAGTAGCCATCCATGCTCTAGAGGGGGAGAAAATGAGGCTGCATTTTAATATTCATTTCGATGACACCGGGTGAAAACTGCCTGTGAGTGCAAAGGGATTTTTAAGGAAAAACAGAGCTGCCCTCATATCTCACTAGCACAGTGAGAATGTATAAATAGTTGCACATGGGAGATAGTTTGTGTCAACACAGTACAGTACTTGAGAGCATCTGGGTAGCAACTGTTTGACACAAGAGAGCAACTGAGTGCCTGCTAGCAGAATATTATGCTGTTGTCTACAAAGTAAGCACTGTGCTACCCGAAAGCTCTGGATGGTGCTATTCAAATCTGACATACAAAAAGAGGTACCCAAGGTAAGAGTTTATTAAACATCACCAAGATTATTTTAGAAGAGAGAACTTGTTATGTCCTTTCTAATTGGTTCTGTGGTACCTGGCTTTGTGCTCTGGGTTCTTGCTGATGCTCCGTACTGTCTAACTAAGAACCTGGACAGGTCCTCACCTTGGCCTGGCCAGTCCCTGGCATGGGTGAACAAAGTTGCATTCTGTATTTTAGGAACATGGAATCAGGCTCTCTCTTCTTCCCTGGTGGCACTCCGTGCAATTTTCTCACTCCACTATCTGGTTTCAGGTTTCAGAGGCTTGATCTGACACATGGCAAGCCCCTTTTTCTCTTGGGAAGCCCCAAGGGATGCTTTGAGGGCACATGGGCAACTCCTTCCCTCACCTTCCTGGGAAACTCAGTACTACATCTGAAGGAAGCTTCTAGCTAACCTTGAATTGTTGTTGTATCAAAAACCAGGCATGAGCACAGACAGAAGTCATGAACTGTTAGTCAGGGCAAGATCCTCCCAAGTGCTGTCTTTCCCTGAAAGACTGAATCTGT
Organism: Todiramphus chloris collaris; assembly: GCA_025345505.1. Classification (NCBI taxonomy): domain Eukaryota; kingdom Metazoa; phylum Chordata; class Aves; order Coraciiformes; family Alcedinidae; genus Todiramphus; species Todiramphus chloris. The sequence continues at coordinate 16,571,070 of JANVCC010000035.1, read as the reverse complement.
TCTTACAAACATCAGAGGTAGAGGGGCAATGATCTAGGATGTGAGAGACGGGAGAGACACAGAGAAAAAAAGTCTTTTTTTTTAATCTAATTTGCCAAGCCACATATCACTTACTTCCAACTCCACACTCTTCACAGAATTCCCACTCCTCTCTTTTGCTTCCCATTTATTACAGGCAACAGCTCATCAGGCACTGCATACCATTGGCTGATATGTGTGTTTTTTGAATTACATATTTTCCCAGCAGGATTATTTTCACAGAGAAGTGTAGATGGCTGTTATGATTCCCCATCAAGTTCCTCTTCAAGTAAAAAATTGCAGCTGAATGAAGTAATTCAATTTTTGAAGTTTTAAAGGACTAACAGCGAGCTCTGTTTGCATAAGGACCTTTCTATTGCTCTAAGCCTAAAGACCACATTATAAGAAGTATTCAGCTAAGAGACCAATCTACCAAAAAACACCAACAGCCTACAATACTAAGTGAAGAAAATACGAAAAGTAATTTTCATTCACTGTTTATACAACTCTGTTAGAGAGTACCTGCAGCCCAATTTGGCAGACATAGCTTACACGCATTTTTGCTGGAGAAGTTTGGACTGCATAGAACAGCTCTCTTTCCTGGTTTATGTTGTTTAATCCAGACCCTCACAAATACATTCAGGAAATGGGGGATACTAAATTAATTTTTCCCTGCGCAGCAGGAGATCTATCTTTAATTCAGTAATAAACCAGTGTTTCCTCAAATTCATTCTTACCATGTGTTAAAACATACAAACAAACAATCCCAATCCAAACCAAAATCAAATGGATTGAGCTATCCAAAGAGACCATAAAGTATTTTTTCTTTAATTACACCTCTCTTACCCAACTGCCTTCCTTCTTCAGGGTCATTATCTTCTCAGCTTCCTGCATTTTACACCAGTCTGTTCCATCTTAAGAAAGAAATCCCAGGTGTCAAATTGTTAATCTGTTATATCATAAATACTTTGGAAAAAATACTGTTTCAAAGTTAAATTTTATTCCATACTTCTCATTTAACTCTGTGTACACTATTTTAAATGGAAAATGTCTTCAGTGTTCCATCACTTAAAAGACACTGACAAAATAGTCTTGCAGTGAAGGATTTTGTGCTACACTAATGCACCAACAGTGTTGAAAATATACCTCAAAAGGTGTGAACAGTACTTGTAAAGCTATGTAACTCTCCTCACATGACACAACATGGTTTTGTTTGACTGAAAATGAAAGAGTAAATGTAAGATGATCCTGCATACTATTCCTATACTTTGTTTAAACAAACTCTTTATGTTTGCAATTTTCATGACTTTAAATATTTTGTACTTCAACTCTCTCATAAATGCACTTTGTAAAACGCTAGTCTTAATCATATGCATCCAAGTGAACATTGTTGCTGTATCTCCTCAAGTTCTTATGTATCTCTGCATTCCAGTCATCCAGCAAACCAAGCTGTAGTGTTAAAATCCCAACCAATGCTCTTGTCTTCCACAGGGCCCATAAATCTATTGAAGACCTTTCACTTCAGACTGATTTGAAGGTGAGTCCTCTGGATATATTTCACAGAAGAATGGCAGGGACTAGAACATTATTCCGCCCAAATACCTGTGCCATATTTGAATGAAGTTATGCTTGACTGAGAGCATCCCCATGCTGCAGTTATTTGGGAGAGAAATGTGAATAAGCTTTCAAGTAGCTCAGATTCTGTTAACAGTGTAGAATTTGGCAGCATGAGCGACAAAAGTTGCTCAATAAAATTGGCACTTTTGAGGCAGTATAGTGAAAACACGATGAGAGGTAACTTAATATAACCATGGCTTTAATGCTATTAATTCAGGCTTGTCTGAAGATTACTCCATACTAGCTAGCTGTATCAAGATGAGTCCATCTAAAAACTTTATTATGTTTATACAGCTTTTATGAAACATATTGCATGTCCAAAGTTTTGCTTATGCTCCACAATCTCTCTTCTATACCTGTTATCTGATTGACTATGTAAGGGAAAATTAATACATTACCAATTAAAAAAAAGGGATTTCCTACATGTATTGGTTTTTGGAGTAATCCTCAAGTATTATAAGATCATGGAAGGACTATTAGCATAATATATTTATACAAGGACAATGTATATTTAATCAGTACTTAATGGTGATATAATAATAGGTTTCCCCATAGAGAATGACAATATGATTTTCAGCTTCCTGAATTAATAATCTTGCAGAGTACTGAGGACCATTATTTCACTTCACTCACATGCAGGAAGAAGATATCTTTTTCTGTGCAAGTAAGGAAACCTCTAAAACAAATCAAAGATGTGGGCAGACAGTACAGAGAACTAATTAACTCAAGGCGAATAACCCAGGAAAATTAATGTTGAATTGGGGGTAGTTCAAAGACTTTAAGGGTAACAGTTTAAAATGCAGCATTTATGGCCTTGAGTAGTTAAGACCTCATGAATTAATATAGTCTTTTCAGAAGGCATGTAACATCAAAGGCAAGAGGAACAGGAATAAATCTGTGTATACAAAATGATAGGAAAGAGAAACGAAGAGCTCTCATTGTATTTGTAGAAGTGCAAGATTCCTTAAGATCCTCAAAGTCTACTCAGGTGATAGTGACCACTATTACTGCACTATGAATAGAACCATAGTTGCAGTGAGATTGCCAAAAGAACATGTGCAAGGGTCTAATCATGCCAAGTTCCTCATAGTTGATGTGCCTTGTGGCAGCTCCACAGCAGCAGAGTCATCGGTGTACAGTGTGTCCCATGTCTTTAAGTAGGTCTTTTTATATTGTTGTTAATTTCAACATTAATTAGTCAGAAATGGGGAAGAAAGATAGTTCGGAATCTGTGATGTTAGGTGGCACCATAAAACAAATGTGATCCTAGGACATCCTAGGAACTGTTTTGCAGGTGAAATAAAGATTTATTACCTCTGTATATAATGTTTGTGTGACCCTGTCAGGAATAATAAGGATCAGCTTTTCAACTGGTGTTTTGAAAGGAAGAATTGAAACCTAGGACATATGTTCTAAAGGCTACTTGTATTGCAGAAGAAAGTTGAGACTCGTCTTCCTGTGCCTACTATAGGGAAGGCTGAAGAAGGAGGGGCAAAGAGAGGAAGGAAATTCTGATAAGGTGTATTTAAAAAACACCGAAGTAAAAGAGATATATTGCCACTGAATGACAAGAGGAGTGCATATCCACAGGTCCTGAATAGATGTACCCAAGAAATTAGAGCATTTCTAGCAATGCTAGAAATGTGGAACAGCTGCAGCTGGAGAATGTAAAAGGCACACACACAGTACTTAGTAAACAAAAGGGAGAAAAGAAGCAGTTTGAACAGAGATCTCCCTTTGCTGGATGTTTGCTGTTTTGTTTTAAAGATTTCATAGCTGGTTGAGACAAACTCTACCTTCTCCCAAAAGACATAAAGAACAGACCACAGCTCATTCTGTCATTTAATAACCTTAGGATTTTCCCCTTAATGCTCAATATAGATTCAGTGACATTGCAGTTTTATGTTTTATAACATTATACATTCTGAATGCCTCAGAAGGATAAAATAAGTGCTTACATAAATCATAAGTGAAAATGTAGGTATGGGTGATGATCAAGTATGGAGATTTTGTGCTGTTTGGGACAGTATTTTTACAAAACCGCCAGAGTATTTTTAAAACAATCTTATTAATTATATAGCATCTTATTATAATTTTACTTTATAGTAAGAATTGCTGGTTCTACAACATCACTGTAATTTCTTTTAAATGCTAGTCCATCAAATGTAAGTTTTCTCCATCAGAATGAACTATGATTTTTATATATACTGTACAAAACTGGGATTGATTAGGCCTGATCTTGATTAAGAAGATATGCATTATTCATTTCCATCCCAGAAGGGATAAAGAAAGTAAAAATGAATGAAAAAGGTTAGCTAAGTCATTTAAGAATTAATGTGATTAAAATCTTTATCCCTCTTGCTGCACTCAGACCTTTCAAGAGCAAATGGCAAATACATTCCATCCACTAGCAAGCGAATAATAGATAATAAATCTCAAACAAATGAGAAAGGTTAATGAAAGACCATAATAATGAAAAAAGATTATCTCATCAATGAAATAAGGAACTCTTATATGTAAGCCTAAAATTAGAATCCAGAGGTTCAGAGATACCTGGACATAGAATTATTACATCACTGAAACAAGAAAACATAGAACACAAATGCTTTTTAGGAGAGACAAATCGTTTTTCCACATGTGGAAGATGGACAGGAGTATTTAATCCATTGAAAAAGCTTCTTCACTAGCTGGGCAGCTGAATTTAATATTTTCAAATTTCCTACAGTGTGATCATCTGATAAAGTTCTTGTCAGTAGTCAGGAATCCCCCCTCTCTTCCTTTCTCACAAAGTATATATTCCCCAAAGAAGTCTACAGCCTTCTTTTCAACCTTGATTAGTTAAAATAAGATAGATAGGTAAGAAAAAATACAGAGAATAAAACAGTTTGTAATGACTCTGGGCTGTTACTTACATGGCATGAAGTTAACAGAGTAGCTTGCAGCCACTATCAGCTGACTTCCAGTTCCTTATCCAGACTTAAGTACCAGAAATACAGAAAAGTTTGTGCAAACTGTTTTTGGATTTTATAGAACACAATAACTTTATTTTAAAGAAGAAAGTGCCATGATAAAGGTAGTAGGGCATTCATAAAGCTTGAAGCTAGGACATGTGCCTTTCTGCAGCAAAAAGCAATTAAGTACCAGGATAAAATAAAGGAAGTATATCCTGGAGCTCAAGGAATAGTTGTTCACACTCTCGGCCAGGAGAGGGACTGCTGAAGTCTGAGTTATGCTCTGCCCAGCAGAAGCTGCCTTAGTTATGCAGAAAAGGCATCTCCAGGGCACTGCTGCTGCCACGTAAAGAATTTTGCTTTTGATACTAAGCTGCAGCATGAAAGCTGTCTACCTGGAGATTCCGTTAAGTGCCCAAACTTTCAAAAAATGGCCACCCTACCCCCCAAATACTGCATTTTCCCCTAACGGATGAAGGGAGTTACTTAGATTTTAAATGACAAAGGCACTTCCTCCAAGGCTTAAGTGAATTAATTATAGAGCAATTAGAAAAAAATTAAATCTCAGCAGTATTCAGGTTGTTTTTAGATAGGCTGATACCAGTAGTCAGATGGTGACCAGTCCTCTTCTCCCATCCTCTACCTTCCTTACCTGCCAGGCAAGCCTTTGGCCCTCTCTATGCATTCTGTTTCATTTAACAAGTGCAGACTGGACTGCTAGTTCTTCTGATACCTATGAAAACACAGATCATCTTTCCAACTTGCACATTTCTGTATTTCAAATAAAAGGCACAGATTTCCAAATTGAGTTCCGAAATATATATTTTCATCATCCTTCTGTCCCCCCTTTTATATAATGCCCTAATACAGTTTAGTTTCAACCTTTTTCAATGTGAAGACCTCTAAAAAGTTCCCAGTGGAAACATATAGTGAATTTAAGCCTACTAACAAAATACTTTTCATAGTTTCATTTCTCAGATGCTTAGGTGAGGAATCTGTAGACTCAACCAATTAAAAATCACCACAATGTCCAAGTCTTATCTTGCTTGCACCCAACCAGTGAATTTGTCATGTGGCTCTAAATATACCATTTGATTTTCATAGAATCATAGAATAGTAGAGGTAGTAAGGGACCCTCTGGAGATCATTGAGTCCAACTCCCCTGACAACACAGGAACACCCAGGGAATGCCACACCACAACAGATCCAGGCGGGTCTTGAAAGTCTCTAGAGAAGGAGACTCCACAACCCCTCTGGGCAGCCTATTCCAGCGCTCTGTCAGTCTCACAGTGAAAAAGTTTTTCCTCACATTGAGATAGAACTTCCCACCTCAAGGTAGTTTCACCTTGCTACATTATCTATCACAGCACACAACTGAAAAGAGACTGGCACCTTCTACTTGGCACCCACCTTTCAGATATTTGTAAACACTAATAAGTTCACCTCTCAGTCTTCTCTTCTCCAGGCTAAACAGCCCCAGGGCTCTCAGCCTTTCCTCATAAGAGAGATGTCCCAGTCCCTTCATCATTTTTGTAGCTCTCCATTGGACTCTCTCTAGTACTTCCCTGTCCCTCTTGAACTGGGGAGACCAGAACTGAACACAATACTCCAAATGCGGTCTCACTACTGCAGAGTAGAGAGGGAGGAGACCCTGCCTCGACCTGCTGGCCATACTCTTCTTTATGCACCCCAGGATACCATTGGCCTTCCTGGCCACAAGGGCACATTGCTGTTCCATGGATAACTTACTGTCCACCAAGATGCCAAGGTCCCTCTCCATGGGGCTGCTTTCCAGCGGGTCTACCCCTAACCTGTACCGGTACATGGTGTTGCTCCTGCCCAGGTGCAGGACTCTGTTGAACTTCATTAAGTTTGCTTTTGCCCAGCTCTCCAGTCTGTCCAGAGCTCGCTGGATGGCAGCACAGCCTTCCAGTGTATCAGTCACTCCTCCCAGTTTAGTATCATCATCAAACTTACTGAGGGTACACCAGGTCATTGATGAAGATGTTGAATAAGACTGGACCCAGAACTGACCCCTGGGGAACACCACTATTTACAGGTCACCAGCTGGACTCTGCACCGCTAATCACAACCCTTTGAGCTCTGTTGTTCAGCCAAGTTCTCGACCTATCTCACTGTCCACTTTTCTAACCCACACTTCCTGAGCTTTCCCACAAGGATGTTATGGGAGACAGCGTCAAAAGCCTTGCTGAAGTCAAGGTAGGCAACATCCACTGCTCTCCCTGCATCTACCCATTCAGTCACACCATCATAGAAGGCTATCAGATTAGTTTATGTGTCTGCCTGGAGGCAGGATATAATTCCCATTTAGACAGCATTAAATTGGTGAAAATGGGCCTACATATATTGAACATAATTGTGTATTTGATCATCAGAGCTTTGCTAATGGTGATTCATTTTAAAGGAATATACCTATTAGAAATTCTTCCTTCAATCAGCTAGAGTCTCTTCATTCCTATTAGGAGAGGGAAAATATATCAGGAAACTCAATAAATTAATTTAACTCTATGCACGTACTTTAGAGCCAGTGGAGTACTATTCTTCAGAGCAAACTTCCATGTCACCTCAGTTTGCAGTTGTCACCTCAGATATGGCACTGGGGAGGAAAATGGACCTGTCATGGTCCAGTCTGTCCCTCATTATTTCTGTTGGTGTGTGCAGTCACCAGGTCCTATGCTCACTGTACCTAGAAAGGTAGTTGAGGTGCTACCCAGACTGGGAGTTAAGCAGACCCCATGTTAGATACCTCAATACATAGGATGCACTGAAAAACAAGGTGCAGAGCAGCCTCCTAGTAGTTCCACACATCTCCTGCGCTTACAACAAATTTAAAATCATGCTGGGATGTATTTTTAGAGAATATCAAGGCACTTGCTTCTTACATTCTAGGAAGATACTTATCTATCAAAGACATTCTTTTGACCCACCTTTCCCATGATGGCACCACAGTCACTATCCTATTTCTGTGTGACAGTAGTGAAACCTGTTTATCCCCATACAGCAACAGAACAAACCCCATCTCAACTATGGGACCCCATGATGTTATGTAGAAACAAAAGGAATAACCAAACAGGGAAGGACATCATGTGAAGGTTCCTGAGTATTGTGATCAAGACTGGTTCAGAAGTCAGCCTTTAAAAACTACAGGTTACTTCCAGAAGCTGTGTGTTCTGGAGAGGGGAGGAAAAAGAACAAAAATTAAAAAAAAAAAAGGAGAGACAGAAGTTTTTATTCTCTGTAGTTCTTACTCACATTCATGAAGAAATTGCTTTAAAAAATAATTAGGAGAAAAATAAGTTACTGTTTCCCCATATGCTTCAGAACTGTCTACTTTGGATGGAAAATCATGGGTATTTTTCCCAGATTTTCAAGGACAGTTGCTTCAATTGTACATAATAGCTCAGCACCTATTCTGATTTTGGCAGAGCAGAAAGTGTGTAAGTAGCTAGTAAAGTAGAAACAGCAAATTCTGTAAATGCTTACTTGAACTTAACCTCCAAGTTTCTGCCTATAGGTGACGGACTCCATTACCTACTGATGCAACTCCTTTTAATCAATGCATTATCTCAAATTGATATACACTATAAAATGAAGACATTTGTTTTTTAATTTCTTGTGCTACAGGGAAATACTATTCTCTTTATATTGCCAAAGGTTTCTAATACCCAAGTCACAGAAAACATTTTTTGTAGGAAAAGTTTAAAATCCAGTGGCTTATGCAACATGATACAGGAAATTGTTGCATGAAAATGCAAGCTGTGCTATGCAGAGGTGATTGCAAAGTAAGCACTAGTTTTTAAAACTAGTTCACTAAAGTACTTAAAAGAGCTGTTAAGCCAACTTCTCATTCCCGTGTAGGAGTTTCATAAAAACTCATTTTAGAATACAAGGTAAATGTCTCCCCAGCCATTTCAGATTTTATCCCTTGTTATTTTAATACATTAAGATGCTGTGCATGTTATTTTATGTAAAGTTTCAGTATGCCTAATAAGGGTGAGCTAGTGCATTAAATAATCAGACTTTAAAATACGTGTGGGAAGAGACAAACTAAGAAATTCCTGTATTCCTCTTGGTCTGACTTTATATATATATATATATATAGTTCTGCTATTAGCCTCTACGCTTTTTATGGTGACAGAATTTATAAAGCGGGGAAAAAGAAATAAGAACTTTTTAATACATATTCCTATTCAAATAAAGGCTTAAGCAGAAAGCTAGAGTTTAAACAAGTCTTAAATTTCATCAGGCCAGGGACACAAATTTGTCAGATTTTATTTGAAACCAGCTATATTAGTAAATTGTGTTCATCTAGGGCCTTTCTATTTAAAGGTCACTTTAGCATGAATTTTTTTAGGTAGACTGAAAAGTCATTTAGTAAATTCAGTCTTTGTGGCCCAAAAGGAATCTTTCCTCTCTTTTATTTCAAGATAAATGACAGATATTCCATCTCATGGGTATTGTTGAGAGTGAACTCTTGTGATACAGACTGCACATTTCAGACCTAGTATGTAATATTTACTTCCATGCCACAGGCACCACTGGAGAAATAAATCACTGCTTTGCATGCAGAGATTAAACTAGTTACACAGGTTAGAGAAATCCAAGTTAGATGTAATCCAAATATAACACTGTGCTATGTTATAAAAGCATAAGCTGGGTTATTTTTCCCACTGTTACTCCAGAGATTTAAAAGAATATTTCCAATAATTTCATTTTAACATTTTTGATTGGCAGTTCACAATACCTACAGCAGAGTCAATTAAATGTTTGTATACCAGGACCGTGAAGGAAGGGGAATTCAGTAGAATGAACAGGAGTTTGTCTTTTTCAGCAATATCAGCTGCTCATGCTGAAATACATCAATAGCTTGCTTACTGTTGTCCTACTCAAAAAGCAGTACTTTTTCTGTGAAATACGGTTTTAGCTTCATCACTGGAAAAGAGATGGGAACAAAGGAATGTTAAATTACTGACAAAGGGGGGGAGACTCTCTACCTGATAATGCTGTTTCTTCAACTATATTTTAGACAGTTCTGACATAGGTCTGACGTATACAGAAGTGTAGGTGCATGGCTGAAGTAGTTTCCACCCTGTATGTTTTGTGAGGATACTCCTAAGGGTAGCAAAGCTTTTCTTTTTGTCATGTGAGAACATTTAGAAATTTTTTTAGAGCTTGGAAAAGAAGATTACTTCAATCCTTTGAAATATTAAATTCAGCTCTTAAAAAAATCTAAGAGGCATCTAAGATATTTTAGGCCTGTAACTTTGTTGCACTTAGTTGCTGTTAAAGCCTGTACTAACCTGGTACATGCCGTCATGATTTAATGCTCAGCTCTGGTGATCAGCCTGAGCTCCCTCTCAGAGATAGGTGCTTCAGCATATTAAAGAAAATGAATAAAAGAAATACCATCCTATCACATATCTATCAATCAGCTCTAATTACTATGCGTTCTGAATAAACATCCTTTAATGTGGACAATTAATAAATACTTCTGACCTCTAGATTCATCTCAAGTTTCTCATTTCCCCTTCACTATTGTACAGGAATTAGTATGACTAACATTATAGTCCTCATGCTGACATTTAGTGGTTGATCGCTGCACTGTGTACACCACGGAGATATTGCTCCCCACAATTAACATGTCTATGGTGGCACCAGGAGGACGTAAGAAGTTAATTTCCCATATTACTACTGTAAAGAGTAACTTTTAAATTAACAGATAGAGAGTACATCAGAAAACTGCTGTTCTCCCAAATTCATGCTATTGATATAGCACTTAGGGGCTGATTCGTGGTAATCTGGTGATTCACTGCAAAGGGCTGAAGGAACAATGTCCCTCCTGTTGACAATGATAACCAAGAATGAGATTTCTTATTACTGCTGATGCACTTGATGAAATTACTACTCAAGTACTTTCTCCTATTGCTATTTTTCCTTCTGCTGTAATTAAAGTAACATCAGAGGAACACTGCCTTCTGCTCTGTCTCAAGTAAACCAAAGTCAGCTTCTTCACACAGTTCTATCCTGCAGGTTTACAAAAGGAATAAGCAACAATATATGAACTTTAATACTCTTTCAAAGTTTTTACTATTTCCACTATTTAGAGGTGCCTTTTTCTCAGAGAACTGCTCTTCCAAAGACTCATGAGGACCGAGATGTTATTAATGTTTTTCTGAGGTCATGCCCTAATTACTAATCTAACTGCAGCAGGATTGCTGGACAAACACAGAGGTACCTAGTATGCAGGGGTGCCAGAATGTGACCTGAAGGTTTATTCAGCAGTGGACTCAGATAAAATTCCCTTTTCTTTCAGTAGCTGATTTGACTGAAGAAAAATAAACATGAAAGCACACTCCATTATATGATGCCAAACTTCAGCCAGATTCATAGACCTGATAGTAAATGTAATTTGAATGTCAAGATCAGAACTATCAACTATTTTCTGGGAGGCAGAAAGAGAAACAGGACCAGCCTTTTATCAGCCAGCAGCTATTTGACAAGCTCAGATGTGCTTCCAGCCAAACTCCCAGACAAAAAAATTTTTATTCAACTGTATTGTTGGACCTAACAATGTCCGCTATTACATACATCATGATACAAGCAGGAATAGATTAGATACTTTTTTTTTTTTTTCCCCCTCTAGGGGGAAGGAATTTTTATCCCTTAAGGTCTGTAAATACAATTAATAAATAGATTCAGATACATGAGTCAATTTGAAACTGAAGCACTTGCTGCTTCTCGGCATATGATGTATATCCAGGCTTACCTTAAATCTCATATGAAAGAAAGATCCCAGAATATACGTGTTGTCCCCCTTCCAGTGAAGGATCCCTAAGTACATAAGCAGCAAAAAAACCTGTAGTCAGAAACTTTTGCTTATCTTTTTAGAACACTGCTTTCTGGGCACATCAAGAGTAAATCACATCTGTGGGCTGAATCTCTCAGAAGGTCACTAGATTATTAATAGCTGATTTCATTTAGCTAGTTAGAGGAAGAACAGTTTCTAAAGAAAGACTGCATTCCAACCACCTTTCTTGGATTGATGTTATTTTTATCCTTTAGCACCAACTGCTCTCTGTTCGTGATTTCCACAGCTATAGTTCCTATATCTCTATAATACCAAAACAAAGGGCTGCTAGGCAGTGCTAATCCTTGCTAACGTCATGGTGGAGATTTTATTGTCAGTATTGTTTGAATCTTTTCTTAAAATGTCTTTTAGAATTCAACTGGAAATTAGGTTGCTGCATTTTCCTAGTCATGCCTTCCCACTTCCACCACCTCTCACCATAGATGCTGCTGCTAATTTTCCATTGAGCACTAGCATATATTGCAGAGTATTCTCTCTGACAAGACATGTGAGGCATTCTCAGCCATTCTTATTTGAGAAAGCTGCTAGCACGAGAGCTGTCCTGTACCACCATGGTTTTCTAACAACAAAATTTGTTCTAAGGAGGAAATTTGCAGAGTAAAAATACCACCTCAGCACCAAATCCCTTTCAAAAGCCAATAACAGCAGCAAACATACTTCTCAGTATCTTCTCTAAGAGCAAGAATAAGTTTGAGTCTGTCCTTCAGGTACTTCTCTCTAGACTGTATATTTATATTCCTTCTCTATAACTGAACAATATACAGCAACATTTTGCAATAAAGCCCTAACAATATTGTGCTATATTCATTTAAAAAACACAGTTTTGTGTTACTAGAGGATATAAGGCTTCAGCTCTGAGACTTCTTTTGACTGAATGACTTCTTCATTAGTGATAGCCTTACTTATGTACACAAATAATAATATGCTTCCACAAAGGACTTAAGTTAACATTTACAAATACCTTAAGAAAAGACCAGCAATGATTCTTTTCCTTGCCACTTTTTCCATCAAAAAATTTATATGGATGGTGATATGGAGATCAGTGGATATGGGGATTAAAAGAAAAATTAATAGCAATAGATTCACAGAGATAAAGTAAGGATATGACATTAAAAGCCATATTTTTTCTGGGGGAGACAGTGACGAGAGTCTTTGGGGGAATCATTAAAGCAGTTTGAGTGCTCACAATGTATAAGACTGAGGCCTGAAAGTGTTAAGGCTCTATGTTCAAAAAGAGGGAAAGACAAGGCCTTTAGACATGCCCAAGGGGCAGGGGCGGGGCGACAACATCAAAGCACGAAATCAGCTTGAACCTTTGTACGCAGCAAATACGGAGGTGTCATCTTGCATATTTTATGACCGAGTCCCAACACAGATAACAACACTCTGAAAACATTTGATGCTTTCAGTTTTATTAAATTAAAGCACGTTATATTCCCATCGATCAGTTAAACAAGAGTGGAGCTTGACTAGATATTCCTGAGTTGGTCTGCCATAAATCAAGCTCACAATCAAATGAGTATTTAATTATATGTTCACAAACTGTTGTGTAAAAGGGAACATACTTACCCAGTGCTATTTTTTTACTTTTTATCTGAAGAATTTCTCTTTGACTGCTAGCCATAGTGAACTTTCTCTTGAGAATGATAAATAAGAGCCCAGTATCAGGGCAGACTGTCACCTAGGAAGATTTCAGCTGACTCATGTATTTCTGGCAGCTTGAAAAAAGGACGCCATACCTTGTAAAAACAGGATCCATTCATAATCTGAATGTGTGCATTGCTGGCTTTATTTATCCTATATTTACTTCATTTTGCCCAGGAAATGCATTTGTAAATGGAGTCCAAGACTGAGGAAAGCTGTATATCAAGACACAGGCAGCAAACCCATTACACAGCAACTGGGAAAAGAAACATGAATAGTAAGGGTTTATTGTATCTATTGCCATAAGAAAAGCCACAGGATAGAATGCCTTCCAGCATACTCAAGAGCAAAAATACCCATTTTCCAGAAGGGACTGCATGTCCCAAGGTTACCATGGCATCTACTTTTTGTAGACTTAGTAAATTGTTGGACCATACCCTGACCTCCATAGTCCACAGTCTGTCTTTATTGTTTATTCAAAACCTTCAGCCACCTGGGGCTTTTTGCTTGCTTTTAGGAATTTTTAGCCTAATGAGCAATCATAAGTAATCTGTCTGCACTTTATTATTACTGCCAACAGTTGAATTCATGGGGCTTGTTAAGGCTATCAGGCTGTTGATGCAAGTGTCTAAGATTCCTAATGTAAGTCATTACTGCCCCAGAGGGAGATGTTCAGAGACTGAGTTAATACTTTGTAAGGACAAAGTTTTAGGGTTGGCATCCAAAATATTTCACAAGCATAATTCTTCTCTTACTGATATGCCAAGACATATGTTAAGAGCCTTTACCCAATCTTCCATATTTGGCCTTTTCAATATATTGTTCTCTTGAGAAGAAGCCAGGAAATTAATATTTCCAGAGTGGTTTGGTGTCTGAATGGTGACATATGGTAATTTTAAAGCTTTCATGGAAGAATTACAGATCACAGAGTTTCCTAGATTGAAAAAGACCTTTAAGATCACCTAGTCCAATCATTAACCTAACAGCAGTAAGACCTTGACTAAACTATATCCCTCAGCGCTACATCTATGTGACTCTTAAATACCTCCAGGGATGGGGACTCAACCACTTCCCTGGGCAAGCCGGTCCAGTGCCTGGTAACCTGTTTGGTAAAGAAATTCTTCCTCACATCTAATATAAACTTCCCTTGATGCAACTTAAGGCCATTTCCTCTTTTTCTGTCACTTGTTACTTGGGAAACCAGACCTGTCCCCACCTCTCTACAACTTCCTTTCAGGTAGCTGTAGAGAGTGATAAGGTCTCCCCTGTGCCTTCTTTTCTCCAAGCTAAACAACGCCAACTATCTCAGATGCTCCTCATAAGACATGTGCTCTAGGCTCTTCAACAGATTTCTTGCCTTTCTTTGGGCATGCTCAGTACGCAAGATGTGGCCTCACCAGTGCTGAGTATAGGGGGACAATCACTTCCCTGGTCCTGCTGGCCACACCATTCCTGACACAGACCAGGATGCCATTGGCCTTCTTGGACACCTAGGCACACTGCTGACTCATGTTCAGATGGCTATCATTCAACACCCCCAGGTCCCTCTCTGCTGAGCAACTTTCCATATACTCTTCCCCAAGCCTGTAGCGATGCCAGGGGTTGTTGTAGCCAAAGTCCAGAACCAGGCATTTGGCCTTTTTGAAATTCATACCATTGTCCTTGGCCCATTGATCTAGTCTGTCTTGATCCCTCTGCAGAGCCTCCCTACCCTCAAGCAGATCAACACTTCTACGCAGCTTGGTGTCGTCTCCAAACTTACTGAGAGTGCCCTCAATCCCCTTATCCAGGTTATCAATAAAGGTATTAAACAGAACCAGCCCCAGTACTGAGTCCTACGGGACACCACTTGTGACCGGCCACCAACTGGATTTAACTCCATTTACTACCACTCTTTAGGCCCAGCCATCCAGCCAGTTTTTTTATCCAGTAAAATGTATGCCCATCCAAGCTATGAGCAGCCATTTTCTGCAGGAGAATGCTGTGGGAAACAGTGTCAAAAGCTTCACTGAAGTCCAGATAGACAACATCCACAGCCTTTCCCTCATCCACTAAGCAGGTGACCATGTTGCAGAAGGAGATCAGGTTAGTCAAGCAGGACCTGCCGTTCATAAACCCGTGCTGACTGAGCCTGATCATCTGATTGTCTTGCACATACTGCATGATGGTACTCAGGATGATCTGTTCCATCAGCTTCCCTGGCACCAAAGTCAAACTGACAGGGCTGTAGTTTCCCAGATCCTCATTCTGACCCTTCTTATAGATGGGTGTTACATCAGCTAATTTCCAGTCTGTTGGGACCTCCCTGGTCAGCTGTCACTGATGAAAAATGATGGAAAGTGGCTTGGTGAGCACCCCTGCCAGCTCTCTCAGAACTCTCAGGTGAATTCCATCCAGTCCTATAGACTTGTGTACATCTAAATGGTATAGCAGGTTGGGGACCATCTCTTCCTGGATTACAGGAGGATCATTCTGCTCCCAGTCTCTGTCTTCTAGCTCAGGGAACTGGATTCCTAGAGTACAACTGGTCCTATTACTAAAGACAAAGGCAACATTAAGCAACTCAGCCTTTTCCTCAACCCTATTTACCCTGTTTCCTCCTGCAACTAATAGATTGAAAACTTGAAAGATTAATTTCAGGGCCTTGTATGAATCATTAAGGCTGCAGGTTGGGAGGAGAATGATCAGATCAAGGCAAGATGTAAGATTTCCAAAAGGCACAAAGGACACAGATTTTTCCATCTCACATATCTGTAATTAGTACTTTCTTGGCATAGCCATCTTAGCATGTAGTAAATGAGACACAGTGCCTGTTTTCACCCATTCTTTACTGCTGGGAGCCAGATGATGGCTGCCCTTGCTACAATACAGGATACCCTTGAATGGAAATAAGGGAGGGAGAGTAGGTATAAAGCAGCATTATGTAGTAGATGTACTGCAGGGATAACTGCTGAAATCATCTGATGATTTTGTGTAATTTTTTGGAGTGGGGAGGTTCTCTTGCTTTATAATATTGAACCTTAGGCATTGGCTGAATAGTTATGTATCACTGCTTGTACAGAAAAATGTGGGTTGTGATACCTTATGTACCAAACACCCATAATTTCAGTTAGTTTCTGGGCAGCTTCATATGCTTAATTTTTTTTTTTTCTGATCTGGTACATGAACAGGTTGATACATGAGTATGGGCTAGTTTAAATTCATAGACAAGATTCTTATTTACAGAATCCCAGGATAAGAATTCTCCTTCAAAAAGTCCAGGATTTTAATTTCTCTGCTACCTCTGTCCTTGACAAGGACATATCAGAAGCCAGATAAGAGCATTCACCAGTTTATTACAACTCCAAGACTTTGAACTAAGCTTAATCAAAAGAAGATTTTAAATTTGAAAGTAATAAGTCCTTAATATCACTTTGGTACTTGCCAAGCGTAGTGTGTTGGATTTTTTCACTGGAGTAGGAGAGGACTGCATATTTCTTCTGAAAGCAAACTGTGTGTTGTATATTCTTTCATTTAGTGCAAACTAAGGGTTTTTTTCCCCATTTACCATCATAATTTGTTCTGATTCATCAAGGTACTCAAATTAAAGTCTATGAATGGAATCAGAAGAACTACTTTTGTCCCCCAACTAAGAAAAACGCTTAGGTATAATGATGAATTCAGCCTTAACTGGTTACTAACACAGCATTTTTTAAGGTAAGGAAGATATTGAGTACACTTTTGTTGGAAAATTCCAAACTCAGCAGGAACCAGGGTTATCTTGGTCTAGTCATGACTGTCCTAAGTAGTCAACTAGATTAATGATGATACTTATTTATGTATTTATTTTAAATAAGGAGAGGGACAAGACTCCTAAATTAGGGGTTACCCTGACATTGCTAATGCTAGAAAACAGATTGATGAGGAAGATGAGACTAAGCAGAAAGAATGAAGCAACTTCCGGTTGGTGAAAAATTCATTTAGGTCATCACATTAGGTCTTTCTGCCTATTTTTTCTTGCACATTACACTGAATGATTAGTTTAAATTCTGTTTACTTAACGGAGGGAGTTACTACATTTGTTTAGTGGGAGGGTAATGGAAAGAAGACGACGGCTTTACTTACTGTTGTCAACTTTATTCTATGCTTAGACACCTTTGTAAACACACATACAAGAAATGGAGCCCTTTGCCTACAGGACTCCAGGACAAAGAACTTCCATGTCTGCACATGTAAGAGTACAGATGGAGAGAGGAAGCAGCTTCAGTGAATAGAAGGAGCTGACAAATGTCAGACAAGGAATGTGAGTTTTAAGAACAGCCTTCTGAGCAATTTTTCAACTGGATGCCAAACTAATCAGAAGTTAACTGAATATGTTTTAAAAACATACCTATTTTTGCTCAAGTCATAGCGTTCTGAAATCTTCATTGCCATGTCCACCTTTCTCATTCTTCACACTGTTGTGGAAATCATGAGACCTCTGCAGGTTGCAAAGGTATATGATGCTCTTGATTCTCTTCTACTTTATTTCTCTGTTATTGGGTTCCACAATTTTTACTTCCAATGTTCTTAAGTACTTCCCCTAATAAGGAAAGTAAGAATCAGAAAACCAGTGAAGTAAAAAATCCATTGACAAAGATAAATGTAAGTGAATAAAGTAATGAAAAAAGATAGTGCTACGTATACTTTAAATACAGAAGAATTTGCTTTCCAACAGCCAAAGTCATTTAGCTTGTATTTAAAAAGTGGCAAATAGTAAAAATAATTAATAGAAACATATGCCACTGGGGCTACTTAAGTAAGAAAAACTAATGTGAATAAGTACTTAAGGGGATATAACATTTAATAATGGATACTTACAGAGATCTTTATGTGTTCCAGGAACTGCACTTAAAGCAATTAATCCTTAGGACACCCCAGAGAGACAACTTAGTCTGAAATAGTCTCCTGCTCAGTTTACAAAAGGGTTACAAGTGTGGAGACAAGATGTCATTATAATATGCCCAGGACTAAGTAGCACTTTGATAGGAACAGCAGGGCAAGAACTCCTGGGGTTCTGGATTTCTGTTCTTCATTCTCATCAACAAAAGTGGCAGAACTAGAGCAATGTGGGAGATAAGTACAGACACTTATTTTGTGTGTGTTTCTGGTTGTTCTGTTGTCTAAGATTGGACCTCATACACTGATGACCCACGGAAAGATAGCTGAAAAAAATATTGGTGTAATTTTTCAGGCTAGAAATCCATAGTTATCCATCATGATTTTCAATGCTATGACTGACAGAAATTTAGGTTGATTTCACAATGTAAACAAGTAACAAATTATTTTATTTTCAGAAATAGTAGCAGAGAAGAGTATCTGTTTGCTTGTGTTTTGAGGATGAGACAAGAGTTGGCATGAGTTGAAAATGTCTCACATGTTCCCTTGGGCAGTGGTTCATTTGAGCAACAGAGGGTGGAAAACAAAATACAGAGAATGTGAAAAAGGACAAAACAGAATATAATCAGAAAGGGGAGAAAATGAATTTAGCCTGTAGTTTAAAATACTGCATCAATCAAAATATTCTCTTTTCTTTTTCCCCAACAGACCCATATAAGCAAGTCGTCATCTACCTTACCAAGGTTATTGCCTTCACACAATAATTTTATGTGCTCCCATTTAAAAGCATTTTATTGGACAACACAATTATAGACTATTATTTTTATTACTAGCATTGGGTAGGAGTAATAGACCAACATGCCATTATAAAGACACCAACAAAATCATTCTTCCTTCAAGCAATTTACATATTCTTTTTAATGGGATGTGTAAAATGTTATAATGAGAATGGTTCTGAATTGCAGTGATTTTCCTGATTGAGTGGTGGCATATACAGAACCTCCCAAGACAATTTTTTTTCTTTTAATTCTTACATCTAAAATAACTAGAATTTTAAAGCAAGCTCAGTAGAGAATTAATAAGGACATAGTCATTTTTATTCCATGACAATTAGTAACATTTTTGTTAATATAAGCGTTCTCAGATAAATAAAAAGGAAGAATCTGATTTTGATACAGCTGGGTGTCCTGAATACTAAAAATTAAGTTATCCTGCTGTGAGTGTCAGCAGCATAAGTCTATGGACTTGAGGTTGCATGCTCAGGATGTTTACAGCGATGCATTCACTGTTCCTGCACATGATGGATAACAGGGGTTTTTGGTAATATTCTCTATGAGATATGCTCACACATAGCTTTTTGTATTCTGCCATTCCACCTGATAATCCAATCCTGCAGGAAGGGCAGAACAAAGACCAACCATGCTGTGAAGGCAAAAAGTGACTCTTGAAATTCAGTCATGATTTGAAATACACCCGGTCACTTACCACATTTTCCTCCTCTAAAAAAAAAAAAAAAAACCAAAACCACAACTACAAAACCAAACCAAAACAAACAAAAACTCCATCCAAAGAAATAAAAATAACAACAATTAAAAAAATAATATAATAAAATAAATAAATAAGGGAAAAAGATGATTATGGTTCCTGTGAGGCTATCGGCTATAAGCAGTTTGAATCTACTCTGCAATTTTACGGATAGCAGCTCCCTTAGTTTGCACTTTTATTTCCTTCTACAGTGCTTCTCATCCAGAGGAAACAGTCATAATTTGTCCAAACTCACAATTTGCAATGCTGCACATTGCAATAACAAGACCTTTCCTACACAGACAGCAGAAGAGCACAACTTTGGAAAAACAAGACTCTGAAGGTCAGAGTTTTTGGTTTTACTATTTTGTCACATAGCGTTTCTGAGAAAGAATCTAATGGTAAGCTGAAAGTCATAAACTCTCTGTTGTGTTCCTAATCCAGGAACATAAAGTTCTGTTACAGACTTAAAATAATTTGCAGAAAGAGCCATAAGCCAGAAAGACTAGTTAAGAAACACAGTGGAAATACCTGTGTGAGGTTGTTTCAAGTCTAATTAGAGGCAAATTTGGATGGAAGGAGAAAAGAAACCTAATCTTTGGTAGTAAGGGATGAGAAACTGCCCTGATTATTACAAGTGTCCAAGTATCCTCACAACCAAGAGAAGAGAGAAAGCAGAGAGAGACTCGTTATAGTTTGATCAGACTATAGTTTTAACAAAGACTGTAAAAGATTTTACAGAAAGAGCTGCTAAAAAACCTCCACAAAAACAAATAAATGAAAAATAGTCTTATGGGTAAGAATGAGGTAATCCCCAGCACCCATCCTAGCTGAGATGCTGAGGCAGTGAAAGTGGGAGCTTTAGCAGAATCCATCTCAAACAAAGGAACAAAGAGAATCTATACAGGAGGAAGTCCTCAAAGCAAATGTTACACACAACAGCTGAGCTGGTTGCTATGTCCCCACACTGGGTAATTTGGAGCAACTAGGAAATCCTTGCAGTGCCAAGATGGATGGAGAACTGCATTCTGGATTTGTTGCTGGCTTGGTTTTTTTGGTGGGGTTTATTTTTGCTTGTTTGTTTTGTTTTTTTCTTTCTTTCATTTCTGACTTTTCTGTTTTAAAATTTGTATTTCAAGAAACTTCTCATTTTCAGCCTGAACTGAGTGTTTGATGAGCACTCTCAGGTTGCTCATCAGAAATGCCCAGGGCTCATCATTAAGAAATTACCTCAGGTGCTTTCTTCCTTACAGAGCAACACATCAAAGTACAATGAGAACTGAAAGGAAAAAGACGGCTAAGAGAAGGACTTCTACAAGTGGGTATTCCTAGGAACCACTGGGATTTGTGACTTACATCAAAAATATCATGAAGAAATGTGGAAGATGTAAGAACTGCCTTCAGTGAACAGAAACTAAGAAAAACTTTAATGTCTCTCTTCCTTCCCCCCCCTTTTTTTTTCCACTTATTTTGACAGGGGTTCTTTAGGTCCCAGCACTAATTCCTTTTGGGGAAGGGGATGAATTTTGCTGTTGTCAGAGCTATGACTCTCTTTTTTTTACAAATCTCTTTTCTCCAGATTTCTTGTACCTCCAAGACAAATGAAATTCCTAAACAATGTGCTTAGAGCTGGTGTTAGCCGTAGAAGTTCTGATCCCCCACTCATGTAATGTAAAAATAAGCTCAGCAGGAGCAAGCTTGGGGGAGGGCTTCTAGTCCTCCTGCATAACACTTGGGCCCAGCGTTTCATATTCTCTGCCATTTGTTTCTGCAGCCCTTTAGCAACATTTAATTCTTTATCCTGCAGGTGACAGATATCTTTAGTGTTATTGCTGTTCTGTGGGCAATAAATCTCCCCTCAAATATAAGCCTGGGTCATGACATATGACAACTTCTTTACTTATTTGCATCACTGTAAGGCAGCCTGGCAATTATACAGAAAGTATGTTGCCATAGCAACACAGGGAAACTGCAGCATCTAAAAAAAAAATATTAAGACTGCAGAATTACTTAACATTTTATTCCCCGAAGACTTTGGTATTCTGAGTTTAAACTTTGAATGGAAAAATCACAACAAATGGTGCCTATTTCATAAATAGTGCTTCCTACACCTTTTAGAAGTAATTGCTTCTTTTCATCAAAGCATTTTATATTTTCATCTTTGTAGAATTACTGAGCACATAGTTTAATGAGTAAAATATTCTTCTATCCCCTGTCCAGAAGTTTTTTTTTTTTTGGCAACAAATACCACTGGGTTATTAGTCAAGTCAAATATAGTAATTATTTCAGCACATTTAATGCATAAGTCCCTTCACATACCTCCCACACAAATGACTGCAGACAGGTCTGACAGCTCCTATGTCCTGGTAAAGCTCTGGAACAGCACAATAGAATAGCTGAGATTTTACTTTCCATAGGACAGGAAGAGCCAAGCAGTTTGAAGCATGAGAATGAACACAAAACAGGTGAGGGGGACAACCATCCAATGTCTAAGTCATGCACTGGTACCCACCAACTCAAGATAAAAACTTTTCTGTCTTCTAGCGTAAGTCACAAGACTCCTTGTGCCTTAGTGGCCAATTCAAAACTGAGGCACAGTTGTTCAAAGATGGCTTTGACACCCAGGTCCCACCAGCTGCACTGGTTGTGGATGTTTTGTGTCATGACTTATGTTCTTAAAACATTTAGTCACATGATGGTGATCAGAAAAGCAACTGGCAAAGGGGACTGTACTGTCAACCTGCTACTTACCTTGTAAGATTGGCTTTCATACGAATTTAGTATAAGCCATTACTGGCATATCATTACTATAAATAGTAACAATAAAATGAAGTACACATACAATATTAATGAAATTCAATTAAATATAAATCCCAGAGCATTTTCTGTTATGCTTGTAAATTATTTCATCTCATAAATATAGAATCATAGAATGATTTGGGTTGGAAGGGACCTTAAAGATCACCTAGTTCCAACCCCTCTGCCATGGCAGTGACACCTCCCGCTAGACCAGGTTGCTTTCTTACAAACACAGGATAGATGAAGTGCTCTGTCTGAGCCCTTTTTGACAAAACTGGAACTGTGTGACACAGATACAAAATTTTAGAGAAGTTTATTAATGCATAACTAATGCTCTACATCAAGGTAAACACTCTGGGTTCAGTTTCTTTCTAAATGATTCAGCACTGCTAGCAGGCTACTTTAAAGTCTGATTCTGAAAATCACCCCATCCAACTATTCACTGGCATAATCAATAGAAAGCACACATTGACTTCTGAAGATCCAAGTTTGAAAAACAAAAGTCTTGCTTTTCAGTGTCTCTGATCCATGTTCCATGCTAACTAACCTATATCTTTCAATTAAATGCAGATCTTGGTTCCTTAACAAGAAGCTTAATTGAGTTACCTATATTGCATGTCTGAAGTAGGTGATAAAGTCCAGTCTCAAATTTAAGTCTTTGCTAACGCTGCCAACTAATACAATTCATAGAGAGATGGTTAAGAACAGAAACTCTAGTTCAAAGCATTTACACAAATAAAACATGTATAAATTAACCACCATGGTCTACCCAGAATTATCTGTTGCCTTAGTATGTATAATAAATATACAATGCAAAATTCAAAATAGCCCAACTGTCTTCAGTAAAATTCTAGAGCTTGAGGCCAACAATACAGTGGGAAATAAAGTAATAGATCAGCAAAAACCCAGAAATAAAATCAGCAAGGAAATGCTGATTTCTGTTCCAAACAATAGTCTTGATGAACAAGAACCAGAATGCCAAGCAGAGCAAAATGCAGAAGCAGCAGGAGGAAGAGAGGTAACACAAGGAGACACTTGAAATTGTCAGGGAGTCTACTGACATCTCAACTGAAGCAACGAGCTGAGAGCTATGAAAAGAAAATGGTAAACAAGACACAGCAATTCAATCATTAAGAAACAACATCCAGGTAATGGGGGAAAAGGCATTCAGCTACCAGGAAGCCAACAGCTTGGAATAAAACTACCACTAAGGAAAGATGACCACCTGGCACCTCTGAAAAGAAAATAGCCAGTTGCACATACCAACAAAATTACAGAACTTATTGAGCGGAAAAAGCAGCAAGAGAGGAAGCTTGATGGTAAAGCTTCAGGAAGATCTTGACCACATTGCAGACGTTATTTGAAACTAACTCAGTTTTGACTACTCATGTAGTTGCAATGCAGCTTTCACAATGAAATGGATTGATTTCCAGGTGCTAAAAAATCCAAGTTCCTACTGGAAAACTGAGATAGCATCACAGGAAGAACAGGATTACTTACCATCTCTAACTGCTTATCTATTTCTGTTTGTAGAAATGCTTAATTGAGTGATATTTCTGTTCACAGGATAGGATTTCTTTTCCACTACGGCAGGATTTCCTGTCATGCCAGGCCCTAAATACAACTGCATGTTTAACTAAAGAGGAGGAGGAAGGAAGGATGGCAAAGTGTTGGCATGGGACACAACAAGCCAAGTAGGTTCAATTCTCTACCCTGCCACACACTTCTGGAGTAAACTTTTATAAGCTGCTTTAGGCAAGCCTTTTCCTTCAGTAGACCATGGTTCAGAGACCCTTGGCATAGCTTTCCACTGGGCTCTGAAGGTGATGAGCAAGCCTTCAGTGGGATACATACATTCTCCTGCAGTCACATTGGAAGCCTTTCTATCTAATGAAGATAATGATTTTCCCTGTCCTATAAAGATGAGATCTGGACAGAGTTATGGATGGCAAAGAGCTAGTGAAATATTGGGTCTGTATATCCTCTTTTTTCACAGAGCATAAACTGTCTGGTTAAATATCTAGTGAATATAGGCTGAAAGGAATGTACAGCCACCTCTACAGAAAACATATGGCTGAATTCAATCTTGGTGTAAACAAAAATACTCTAAGGATCACACAATTTCTTTTCCTCCTTATTTTTTTTCCACACTTTTTCAATAGCTGCAAACTATCATCAAAGCCCATCACAGCTGTAGTCATTTCAGAAGCCAAGCTATGCATTTTTTAACGCCATTTTATCTTTTTCCATATGTCACTTCTATTTCTGTTGCTTTTCTTCACCTGTAAGCCAATTATATATCTGGTAATTCTCTCTCCAGTAAAGTCTGATTCATCTGTAGCCATGTAAGGACAGATTCCATGATGAAATCTTTAGGCAAGACAGTTCATAGAAGGAAAACTTCACAGTTTCCCCTAAAGATATTTCTCCAAAGCATTCCATTTCTAGAAAAAATCTCTCTAAATTATGTGGAATTAACATAATAAATAATACAACCCCTGAGGCCAAAATTGCATATAGAGAAGCCTATTTCTGGACAGGTTCTCATTCATGCAACATTCCCCTGTGCACTTTATTCCTTTTAAAGACACTGTTGAGAGTGGCGAGTTATATTTTATCATGCCTGCAGTAACTAAAGAATTATGTCATCCATTTTAACAGACATCTTTCGACACTGGCATTCTCATAGTATGTTCAGGTTTTTTTGCCTGTATATCCAGTCTGTTAACTTTAAAGCAATGTTTTCTCCACCATTCACTTTGCCTATTTGAGACTCAAGGATATGTTTTATCTTTTCCATTAAAAAAAGTAAATAAATATTTTACTTTAGCTGCTAATTTATTAGTCCCTAAGACAGCTCATTAAATATCTCCTAGATTTTTTGACATATTGTTATTTTTAATATATCTGGTAGCCTTTCAGCCCTTTTGTTGGAACAAGCAGTACTACTTTTGTTCAAGTAAATGTGAATTAATTTTAGTCAGCTAATTTCATAAGATGAGATAAAACTCTGAAATGAAATCCAAAGACATTTCATCTGCTGCAGTTTGTACAGCCACTGATTTCTATTGTACTTTCAACATAAAAGAATAATTAAAAACATGCCTGATAAAAAACCTTTATATGAATGGCGATAGTGCTCAAAGTGGTTTTATGTGTTTAGACCAACATTTTTCCCAACTATCCTATTATACTTCTAGAAGCAGAAGTTAAATCTAAGAAAGTCCTGTGACTCTCTTTCCCACCCCACTTTTCCTCTCTACTTCCAACTCACGAATCAGTACAGTAACTGTATTTTCTCCCATTTTTAACCCAGTGACAGGGGCTGCTGTACCTTCTCCAGGCTGAAGAGCTACTTCCACACTCTGGGATCCCAGTGCCATGTGCAAGCAGTGTGTGCTGTGCACAGTCCTACAGCAGGAAGCAAGAGATGCAGGTAGAGGCAGAGATCAAGGTAAGCAGTTAATGCACAGTCTACATCTTAAGTTGCCCCTGAGAGCTCC
Organism: Todiramphus chloris collaris; assembly: GCA_025345505.1. Classification (NCBI taxonomy): domain Eukaryota; kingdom Metazoa; phylum Chordata; class Aves; order Coraciiformes; family Alcedinidae; genus Todiramphus; species Todiramphus chloris. The sequence continues at coordinate 16,545,268 of JANVCC010000035.1, read as the reverse complement.
TCAAAAATAGCTCATGATACATATATTTGATTGGGTTCCCCCTAAAACTGCACACCATAAATTCTCCAGAGTAGCAATTCTGCCAGGGTCTGCTATTTCTTTCTCTCACTTGATCCCTTGTCCTCTCCTAAAATAATTTCTATATGACTTTACCTTCTTTCCATTTTATGTGTGCACATATGACAAAGAAATTTTGCAGGGAATCTCAATCTTTGCCAGTTTCAATACATAATTAATTTATTTCTATTCATTTATTAATGAACTAATTTCCTGCTAAGGTTACAGTTACTCAAAAATGAAAAAGGCAGAACTTTTTCAATTCATGAAGGTCTCCCATACACCAGTAAAGAAACGTGTTTTGGTAGCCTACTACCTAGAGGACTCCACAAACCATAGCAATAAGTAACAAGCTGCATGTTTAGGTAAGTATGGACCTGGCATTTGTTTTGGATTTAGCATTTGTCTCTTGTTCCTAAGCCCTGTACTTCTGAGGAGGAAAAACAAAAATAAAACCCTCAACCATCCCTCTATAATCATCCTCAGAGAAAATCTTTATCACATCTTCTGAAGGTGTGCCTCCCACCTTCACGTCTGGGGATAGTATTTATTTTCTGAGGACCAGGAAAGCAATCATTTGCATTTGAATACATAATACCTTTTATAATCATTAGCTTGCTGGAATGGGAAGCTCAGGATTTCAGGGGTCTAATTCAGGAATTATAAAAAGACAGAGCAGACTGTATGTCCCAGTGTAACTTTTCCCATATAGGAGCAGCACAGTTGTGTAGGTTTGACCCCTACTTTACCTATAGAATCACAGAATAGCATGTGTTGGAAGGGACCTTTAAAGATCATGTAGCCCACCCCACATCCAGTGAGCATCTTTAGTTAGATGAAGTTGCTCAAAGCTCTGTTCAACCTGATCTTGAATGTTTCCAGGGATGGGGAATCTGTTAACTTTCTAGGCAACTTGTTCCAGTACTCCACCACCCTCACTGTAAAAAATTTCTTCTTTATATCTAGTCTAAATCTTTCCATTTAAAACCATCACCCTTTGTCACATTGCAACAGGCCTGCTAAAAAGACTATCCTCACCTTTCTTATCGGTCCCCTTTAAGTACTGAAAGGTCACAATAAGGTCTCTCCAGAGCCTTCTCCAGGCTGAACAACCCCAGCTCTCTCAGCCTTTCTTCACAGGAGAGGTGTTCCATCCCTCTGATCATTTCTGTGGCATTCCTCTGGACCCACTCCAACAGGTCCATGTCTTTCTTATGCTGAGGACTCTAGAGCTGGACACAGTACTCCAGGTAGGGTTTCACCAGAGTGGAGCAGCAGAATCACTTCCTTCAACCTACTGACCACACTTCTTTTGGTGCAGCCCAGGATACAGTTGACTTTGAGCTGTGAGCTCACATTGTCAGCTCAAGTCCAGCTTTTCATCTACCAGCACTCCCAAGTCCTTCTCCACAGGGCTGCTCTCAATCCCGTCATTCTCCAGCCTGTACCAATACCAGGGGTTGCCCCAACCCATGTACAGGATCTTGCACTTGTTGAACCTCATGAGGATCCCATGGTCCCACTTCTCAAGCTTGTCTAGGATCCTCTGGATGGCACCCCATCCCTCAGGTGTGTAAACTTCACCACTCAGCTTGGTGTCATCTGCAAACATGCTGAGGATGCACTCGATCCCACTATGTCTTTATATTGAACAGCACAGGTTCCAGTATGGACTCCAGAGGAACACCACTTGTCACCAGTCTCAATCTGGACATTGAACCCTAACCAGGAGTAGTCCTTCTGGATGCTACCATCCAACCAATTCCTCATCCACTGAACAGTCCACCCATCAAATCCCTTTCACTCCAATTTACAGAGAAGGATGTTGTGGGGGACCTTAAAGGCCTTACAGAAGTCCAGAGAGATGACATCCATAGCTCTTTCCTTGTCCACTGATGTAGTCACTCCATCACAGAAGACCACTAGCTTGGTCTGGCAGGACTTGCCCTTGATGACACCTTGCTGGCTGTCTTATATTACCCCCTGTCCTCGATGTGCCTTAGCATAGCTTCTAGGATCTGTTCCATGATCTTCCCAGACACAGAAGTGAGGCTGAAAGGTCAGTAGTTCCCAGGGTTCTCCTTTCCACCCTTTTTAAAAATGGGTGCAATGTTTCCCTTTTTCCAGTCACAAGAGACTTCACCCGACTGCCAGGACTTTTTAAAGATCGTGGAGAGTGGCTTGGTAACTACATCAGCCAATTCCCATCTGAATTCTCCCCTATACAGTCTCATCACTATGCTGAGCCACATGTCACTTCCTATGGGCAATATATTGCACAGTGAGGGGAAATGTGGGTAAGTGAAGATAATCTACCCATACTAGTTGCAGAGAAGTTCTTGAATATTGAATGTCACTAGGCAGAACCACTGAGTTACACATGCCTCTTGTTCTCCCTGCCCTCTTCTGTGACTGCATGTTACACACTGATTTCAAATTAGGCTCACTCTTGCTAACATTACGTTCTCATTTCTATGTTCTCTTAGAAAATAGGTCTTCAGCTCACTCAACTATGCACATTTTTAAAACAAAAAATAAGGTCAACCAAGGTCACTACTACTAATGGAGACTATTCTAAAATTATGTAGCCCAGATGTTTTCATGTTTTGGTTTTTTTTCTTTTCTTTTTTAATCAAATGTAGGACAAGAGTAAAGAGTACTTGAATTGACACATTAATACAGGAGGGAGACTATATAAAGATGAAATTAGAGTTATAATCAAAGCCTGCTGCATAAAAGCAGACTGCTGCAGCTATGTTCAGAGTGGAGTATGATTCAAGCTATATAGCCACATTTTGATTTCTTCATTGCTTTGTTACTGAAGGCTTATATTGTATTTCTATACACAGACACACACAAGCTGTAAGGGAGAGATTACAGCACTGTTGTTAAGAAGCAAGTTACTGGGTGCTGAAATCCACATTTTAAATTAGAATTATATTAAGATTGAGGTAATTCATACTTATAATTGTCAATGAGTCTTTTTTTCTATCTACCTAGAGCAGGAAATCATTAACTGTGCTAGTATATTTGAAGAAAACTTAGTTATTCCATTAGTGTTGAACTCAAAAAAGGGTATAAGAAATAAATTGCTGAGGAATGTGTGCCCATTTCTGTACAAAAAATTAAGCACATGAATTTGCAATCCATTCTACCACACCACTTACAGTAATTTTTGAGGAACCATGACACCATAACCCAGCATTTTTTCTTGATTTCCATGAAATTACTGCTATATATAGACTCCATTTGAATTATCTCATGACCGTGTTGCCTTCCCACATTTGCTGCCCAGAAAGAAAACTGAAATTCCCCTTCCTCCTATTCTTGTTCATGTCTTACTCACATGCAGCCTTCCTTGTAGCCTTCTGTTGAGGTGCCTCGAGTTTTGTGCAGTCATTGCAATGAATTCAGTACCTCTATTTCACCTTATATTTTAGGACAAGCCAAGAAATGGACATGGAAATATCCCCTGGCCCAAGGTTGCATAGACCTAGAGGCAAAACCAAATGGAAGAGTTACTACTTATGGCTCTTCTGGTGGCTTCAAAAAGCAGCCAAGAAGGGACAGCCTTTGTGTACCCCACATTGCTAGGATAATGGCAGCATTTTCCTGCCAAATGCTGTTTGTTACCAGGACAGAGTCCAGTTACGCGGTTGTTAAACAAATTCCATTGTTCCTAGCTGGAAAGATTCAAAACTGAACTGAAGAGTAGTGCCTTAATCAGTTCTTTCTGAAGTAACATTTTTATTTTTCTTCCACATAGCAATTAAAGAGATTCAATAGGGATTACTGAAAAATGTTACTAGTTTATGTGAAAACATTAAATGTGAAAATATGAAGTGTTGGCAGTTCAAGTGATAAGTGGAACAAGTCAGCATTTTAAGTGTTCCACATATAAATCACTTTGTCACATATATCTAATGAAGACATTATAGCTGAAGAAACTATAATTATCCCATCCTGTTCTCATGGTAAGGCTGGTATAGGCTGGGAATGCATCGGCTCTGCTTGAACCACTTCTTCTGGGAGTTACATGCATTCTGTATAATGACATAAAACTTCATGTCATATTTTGGAAGTGGCATTTATGGTCTATTTATGGCTTCACAATTCAAGGTCATTTCCAGAGATCATTACCTTCACTTATTCTGCCAATTCTTTCAATAGTTTGACATAGTCAACTAACTAATAAGGTTTCTGAAAGTATTAAAGCCTAAATTGCCTTAGTTTAAAATAGATGCCCACTTAGGTACATTGATTAATCTCAAAATAGTAAAAAATCTATGTATTTTAGTAGGGTTTATACTATAAAACTCAAGCATATATAATTAACTAAGGATCTGAAGCATTTGCTAGTAGATTCTCATATTATTGGAATAATTATAAAATCTTATAAGAAAAATGATTATTTTAACATTGTGTCTTTATGCAAAATAAATACATGTTGTAATTTTAATCTCAAAAACCATTTTTGTTTTGGTTTTGTTTTTTTTTAAATGAAAAGAGTATTTTTATAAAATAATGAAGTAGAAAAAGATACTTAGGAACAAGGAATAAGACATTAAATCCTACTACATGCAAGAAGATGGGTCTAAATGTCTTGGACATTTTTCAGCCACTGTTGTGTCAAGCACATTTTGTTATGAGCTCTGTTTCATCTGTAAAGCAGGAAATTTCTTACTGATTTAACTTCTTTTACTTTGCATAGTCATTGGAAAACTCTCTAATAAATTCATTTTTTTAGATTTGACATCCCTAGGGACAAATTATCCCTCTTTTTCTAGTAATGTATGCATACCTGCCCTGATACAAATATTAACTTCTCAGCATCTACAGTAATGGTACATTTTCCTACTACTACCCTAATTAGTCAGGCTTCAAATATTTTAATTATTACTTCTTAGTAATAATGGCTTTTTATACAACTAGAGCTAATAGCACTGAATTATCAGTACTAATAAACCCAGATCACTCCAGCAATGAAACTGTCTGGCATCAGATACCATTCAATGCTGTGAATGTTATTATTTAATGTGCATATGTCTACGAAAAAATACCTATTTGCCCACAGACGAGCAACAGAGACAGATTATGGACCAAGTTCATTAAATCTATACAGTTTTAGTAAGTACTAGCAAGTAAGATATATAAACGGAAAATCTTTGTATATGAGTGTAAACACAGACACTAGTTAGACTTTGTTTACAATCTCTCCTGCAAAGTCATGCAAAGAGGTGCTGTACTGTTAATGTCATCCCACCTTCTGATATATTCACCATGTGAGCTTAAAATGTCTTAGTTATGTTCAGGGTGGATCCTTGCTGCGCTTGTCAAAGGTGCCTCACCCTAACAATGCCAATATTTATCCCAGTCATGTTTTCAAAGGATTTCAAAGCATGGAACATCATCCATTGCAAGTGAAAATACTTGGCTCCTTCAGAAATATCTTTAATGTTTACCTGGCTACATTCATGGTAAGATCCCAAGGTTTTATAAATGCTACTCAACATTTAGCACAGTGCTTTGTTACAACATGAAGTTATGCATAAATGAACCAAATCCATCAATATCTCACACAGGGCTTCTCTTACAAAAGGGCCAAGAGGCGTGGTGTTCTGCTCTAGCCAGAAGACCAGAGTGTTGTGACTATTATAGTTAACTTTTATAATTACTATAGTTAATAATAAATGACCACACCTTCATTCCTTCTGCACTGACAGTTGGTAAAACAAGTCTCCTGTCACCGACTTGAGCAGATTTCAAAAGTGGTATCCAGATCAACATGTTCAGCACCATCATGGGAAGAGGAGCATTTCCAAGCCTGCTGCACTCAAGAGCCATGGACAGAAGGACAGGTGCCCAAACAGACTGAGGAAAAGAGTCTCTTGCCGAGTCTATAGTATTCAACAGGAGCATAGGAATTTGTGTTATTGGTGAGAAATCGAGCAGTGGGAAAACAAATGTTTAATTGAATAGCTAAAATGTATTCCAGACCTGGAGGTACACTTTGTTTTTTCCTTACTTTGAACCCCTTTCCTGATCCTTCTGAAACTTCCCTTTCTCCTCTGTTGTTTGTCTGACTCTGCTCTCACTACAACTCACACAGTAACCAGTTGCTGTATTTGTGAAAGATAATTTAATTTTATGTTGGTACAGCTAGGAGAGATGATGCCCAACATGGAAAGCTACAAAAGCATTTGGTGGGCATGGTTTTGTGGACTCCTTTGCACCCCAGTATTTATACACACACAGTGTTTTCCACTTTCTACTCAACTAAAACCTAATCAGAAGAAGGGAATATTTCTGAAAAAAATAATTAATTTTAAGCCAAAGCCCTTTTGTGTCCCCAAAGTATAGGCAACAACACTGGCAACTACTATAATTGGGACTGCAGTGAGTAGTTCAAGGAAGTCAAGCTGATTGACAGCTTCCTCTGGGTAATAACTACAGAAGCCGAGACATTTATTTTTTTCTACAGCTAAAGTGCTCCTACAGAAGCATAAAGGAACAACAGAAACTTTTGCTTTTTCTCTACTATAAAAATATTTATTTTTACTACCTATTCAGAACCCTCCAGGGCACTTTTCTGCTTTCTAACCTGATTTCAGTGGCACGCCATCCTTGGCACAATGAGGCATATGTCATCCTCGTAACAGACTTCCTTACATTTCTATTCCTTTTAGGTCATCTACAACACAATTAAAAAAAAAAAAAAATCCAAATATGATATGGGACTGCAAAAGCTCCCAAAGACTTTGTTTAGACTTAAGAACAGCTCAAAAGATCCAAAGATCATTTCTGAAATTACAGTGGGAGCTTCTCTCTGTTCCAAAATCTGAGCATATTTTCACACGTTCCTCGATTGATTCATGGGATAGTTAATAAATTGATGGAATAGCCCTGAGGGATTTAAAAAGATTATACCAATCTAGTTACCTAAAACACTGGGAATGCATTAAAATCATCAAAACTATTACATGCTTTAGAAAATATATAGTTATTTAAGCCTAAAACAGATTGTATATTCTATTACAGAGTACATTAAGAAACAGTTGACTAATTTTTTTTTCTTCACAATAAGCCGTGGGCTAAATAACTATTCTTTCTCCATCCAATTTGTCCACACTGTTTCCTCACCACGGCAATAATCCTTCTCTCAGCAGTGTGTGTTAACCTTAATGCAAAATATCTGACCAAGAAGCAATGCAATTTGCTGGAATTTGGTAAGCAGCATATGCAGTACTCATCTGTATGTGGATAGTGTACATCTAAAATACCTCTAAATTTGCTCATTTCTGCACTGGAAATTAACAACATTCCAAAAAGTTTGAAAGAATTCATCATAGAAAATTTTTTCAGATTTCCCATGCATTCTAGTATTGTTTTACTACTGCAGCAATACAGACCTCTGTCTTCCTGAACTTACAGGAACATGTTCTTCATTCTATCACAAACCAGACTAACCTTAAAAGTCAGTATTTTTGCATGTTTTACTTCACCACAGCTGTGCTCCAACTACATTAGTGCTCAAAGTACAGCCAGCCAGCCAGCTGTGCAATTGCTCCGTCAGCAACACAGTTTTTAAATCCAAGACACTAAAATGTCTGTTTAAAGATGTGTTGAACTATTTAGCAGTGATTAGAATACTGAACAGGAGCGGCTGTTTGCTGGTTAATGATGGGTGAGAGATATAATTTCCTACCCATGAAAATAGATGATTTTTTTTTGGACTTGCATTGTCGTACTACTGCATCCTATTTACAGCACACAGCACTGCATGAAAAAAAAACCAAACCCCACAACAAACCAAAACACAACAAATATAAGTAGGCTGAATTTCATAGACCTTTATGAGGCAAAAGCCAGTCCTCAATTAAGAAGTGTGAAATTTGGCACGCAGACCTTAAGCATTTGTCTTGCAAAGAACAATGTATGGTTTTCTAAGAGAAAAAAAATAAAAATAAAAATTTTGAAACTAATCAATTTTATTTCATCTTCCCATCTTGTAAACAACTGGAAGCATGATTGCTTACATCCCTTCTATAATTCTCCACTTCTAATGCAGTTGTAAATATTGTGAAGAAACATGAAAATTTAAGACTTTTTGGACTCCTGTTTACCATCTGCCTGCAATGATATCTCGAGACAATTCATGATAGAGGTTAATTATGTATTGCAAAAGAATACATATGTATTTTTTTTAACTCAGCTTCATGTTCAAATGATTGAATGCTCTTTTGCTGTCTGTGTCTAGGAACTGTATGCGTGAAGGAGTAAGAGACCTCATGAAATCATCGAGATAAATCTACCTCACAGAAGTACATAAAGACAACTTACCCTCGAATTAGAATGACTCCCCAATCTATGACTTTTCAGTTTTAAGTTATATACAGTGAACAAACACCACTCACTATTTTTTTTTTTCCTGAAAAAAAGTGAAGTCTTTAATTCAGTAAGCATTAAATATTGCCTATTAAGCTTGTTAATTGAAGAAGTGGGCCATTACAGTAAATAACCAATTTCACTTACCTTTTTGGCATCAATAGTGCCATTCCATGATTCCTAACTGTTATTAAACATAATGTTAGCTTCTGATCTTGATACCTTTAAACTTGTTACTACAACTATTCCTAAGGAACAAATTCCTGCTATTTGTAGAGACACCAGAAAAATTTTGCTGCCTTTTCTACAAAAGAATGCTGGAAGGATAAGACTGTCTTCAAGAAGAGTAAAAAACTTTCCAGAAAAATCTCTTATGGGAAAGCAGATAAAACAAAAATAACAATGAGCTTAAGCATAACCCCATTTAAATGTTCAAACGGCCTTTGGATCAAAGCTGATTTGCTGGGTCAAATCCCATTCAACACCAACGAGGTGCTAACTTTTCTTACTCATCTAACAAGATAAGCAATCCCTGAGTTATTAAGAAATGTTGAGCCTATTTCCCCATACATTTGTACTGACGAAAAATGAAGTCTGTAACAAATCACAGCTCCTTCAGGAGCAAATTCCATAGCCTGGCACCATTTATTAAGTTAGACTGATACACAAACCCAGAACTTTATCCTCCTGATGGATATCTTCCTCATTCAGAGCATTTACAGCCTTTCACTATCAAATCTGATCTGTCCTCCATCAGCCTCTTTGAGCAATGCACAAAGTATTGTGCACAGCAGTCACTTCCGATGAAATTCATTGCTACCTAGTTTCTGATAATGTATATGCATTCTTGTGTTTTGCTCTTAAGTTTTCCAATGAATCTATGAATTCAGTTTGTAGGTGATAGCCATAACCAAAATGTTGGCTTATACACATGGATGAAGAGAATAAAAATACAAGTATTTTGGCCAAAGTTTCAAAAAAATGGCTGTAGCTTTTCCAGGAAAATTTGCATGCCTTATTCTTTAGCTGTCCTTTGTAGGTCAGCCTCTCCTCCTGGGAGAGATATTTCATACAAAAATTCTGCTTCGTCAAAATCCACTCTTGCAATGAGAGTGCCCATATGTAATTTTCCATCAGCCATAATACTAGCAAAATAGTTGAGGCTGAAATTTTAAGTCCTGCTAGTATGTACATTTTATAGTTTGTTCTTTTTCATTTTTTCTGCTCTCTAAACCTCTTTTACATGAAAGGATGCATGAATCTAGCTGATGCAGGGGTGCATGAAGTAAGAACCATTTACAGTCAAGGCTAAAATAGTCCTTATCTCATTATAGGTTTAATATTGCATCTGTTATGGTCTAACAGGGATGGAAATCTTGCACTAAACAAGGTATAGTATTTCAGCACAAAAAAATGAGAATCGTTTGGTTGAGTCTTACCCCTGCATTTCCCAAGTTTAATCAGACCCTTAATGTTAGTTTAGCTTATTTTTCCTCTGGATTAGTTTTTTAGTACTTAAATGTAGAGAAGGTGAATAAATATTTATAACAGACATTTTCTTTAAAATTGCATCTGCTGGTGAAGAGTACAAGGCAACTTTCTGATGGATCTCAGTACAGCAAAGCTCTGATTTTCCCCCGAGTTCAGCAGAGTTTCACCACCGTGCCAGTGGTGAGGTGTCTTCATGAAGACGACTGCTTTGCAGAATTGGTTCCACTTACCCGTGAGCCCCAAAACCAAGCTTATGCCACTAACATCACTGTACCAGGATTATAAACATACAGGCTCCTGAATCGAACATTACCAAAACAGTTCCTGTAGTATGATTCCACAGTAGTATCCTTCCCATCAACCTCGCAGGTAGTGATATTGCTGTCATAAAGGATGTCTTTATCTACTACTATAAAAACAAAACAAAACAAAAAAAAAAAAAAAAAAAAAAAAAAAGTTTTCTACCCAAACCACAAATGCACAAAGTATGCTGTATATTTCACAGACAAAAAAAAAACCCAAACTTTGCTTCAGACAAGTCCTAGCTTCCCTCCTATGTTAGCTTTTTTTTTTTCCAAAATGCTTTTAAAATGTGTTTCTTTTCTGGTTAGAGTACACATCTTCATTGAGGTTCTCAAACTCCCTGCACACTGGCTGTAAACCTGACAGCTCCAGCCACACACTGAGGCACAGCAAAGGGCCATGCTTGCTGTCACAACATGTTTTAGACTCTCAGACTCAAATTAGGCAGGACTTTGGTTTTAGTAATTAGCTGCCCTTGATCAGTGATCCAGGAATATAAATACATGCATCAATCAATTAGAGTTTATGTAGCCAAGCATTTACTCTAAGCTGTACCTAAATTAAAATCTATCTGAATCAAGCATGCAAGGAAAAGTAGCTTGTATACAGTTGGCCAACCCATTTTTATAAAATGCTTAATCACATCATCTAAAGATCGGTTGCACGATTTAGTATGTCAAATACCACCTTCAACAGAAAGAAAAAAAAATCATAACTTTAATATACTTCAGTGAACAGTGAAAATAATGAGAAAGGGCAATATTTTGTTAGAATCATAGAATCATTAAGGTTGGAAATCACCTTAAAGAACATCAAGTCCAGCCATCTACTAAACATTATTATAATCACTAAACCATGTCCTGAAGTGCCACATCTAGACATTTTTTGAATACCTCTAAGGATGGTGACTCCACCGGCAACATGGGCAGCCTGTTCCAATGCCTCACCACTCTCTCAGTAAAGAAATTTTTCCTAATATCCAACCTAAACCTCCCCTAGCACAACTTAAGCCCATTTTTTTCTCATCCTTTCATAGTTACCTGGGAGAAGAGACCAAGACCCAACTCACTACAACCTCCCTTCAAGTAGTTTTAGAGAGCAATAAGGTCTCCTCTCAGCCTTCTCTTCTCTAGGCTAAACAATCCTAGGTCCCGCAGACACTCCTCACAAGACATTTTCTCCAGACCCTTTACCAGCTTCTTTGTCCTTCTCCAAACTCATGCCAGCACCTCAATGTCTGTTGTTTTTTTTTTTTTAATACTGCAGTGCCCAAAACCGAATACAATACTCAATCTGTGGCCTCACCAATGCCAAGTACAGGGGCACAATCACTTCTTTACTGCTGGACACATTATTTTTGATACAGCTCAGGATGCTGTTGACCTTCTTGGCCACCTGGGCACACGTTCAGGTGTCTGTCCACCAACACCCCTATATCCTTTTCTGTCAGGCAGCTTCCCAGCCACTCCTCACCAAGCCTGTAGCGTTGCAGAGGGTTGTTGTGACTGAAGTACAGGACCCAGCACTTGGCCTTGTTAAACCTCATTCTGCTGGCCTCAGACCATCGAACCAGACTGTCCAGGTCTCTCTGCAGAGCCTTCCTACCCTCAAGTATATCAACACTCCTGTTCAACTTGGTGTTGTCTGCAAACTTGCTGTGGGTGCACTCAATCCCCTTGTCCAGACCATCAATAAAGACATTAAACAAGACTGGCTCCAAAACTGAGCCCTGGGGAACACTGCTAGTGACTGCTCACCAACTGGATTTAGCTCCGTTCACCACAACTCTCTAGGTTCGGCAATCCAGCCAGTTTATAACCCAATAAAGAGTACACCCATCTAAGCCATAAGCTGTCAAATCTTCCAGCAAAATCTGTGGGAGATGGTGTCAAAGGCTTTACTGAAGTCCAGGTAGACAATATCCACAGCCTTTCCCTCATCCAATAGGTGGGTCACCTGGTCAGAGAAGGACCTGATTTGTCTTCCTGGCCCTTTCAGTGTCCTTCCCTGACACTGAAGGCACTGAGGAAAACACTACCTGTGCTCCTGAGCCTTCAACCAATCTCCCCAATGCCCTGAAGTCCTTTTTAATCACTTTTGCGTTTCTACCTGAAATCTCATCATTTCCAACCTGCATTACCAGCAACGGCTAATAATCTGATGGCTGTACCAGATCAGGGAATTTCCTGGTAACACCTCTGTCCCAGGCCCCAGGAAGGCAGAACTTCCCTGGGGGATAGGTCAGGTCGGCATGTGGGGCCTCTGTTCCCCTCAGAAGGCAATCACCTGTGACAGTGTCCCTCCTTTTTTTGTTAAGACAAGCAGTTCTAATGTGTGGGGCTGGCTGACTTACTCCAGGCAACCCCCTGGTCAGACTTTCATCTATGTCATTTCCCAGGACCTCAAGCTCCAGAGCCCCAAACCTGTTGTGCGGGAGCAACTGGGAAGGTGATGGGAGGCTGGGAGGGGATTTGCCTGCCCCCCATGCAGCTTCCATTCTCCCCTGTTTCTTAGGTCCCCTCCTGCCTGGCAGCAAGAGGGGAAGGAAACCTCTGCTTCGTGTGGAGCCTCCATCTGTTGCCCTTGCCTCAGGCTCTGACTCCACCAGTCTCCATGTTCCTTCTGGTGACAGCCTTCCTGGCTGGGTCTGTCTAGGTGGACACATCAGACATCAAAAGTACCGTCTTCGTGACAGCAGAGGTTTTGGTTCTCGGGCAATCGTCGACCATTTTTGCAGATCCCTGGTGCACTTCCCTGTACTGCTGGGCAACAAACAAGGCACGGCTTGGCTGTGTTTAAATCTCCTGCCGTTGCTCCGGCGGCACCCCCAGATGCATCACCCTTTCCACCTCCCGCCTGAGAGAGGCTGGCTCGTCGCCCATCTCCCCTTCCTCCCTCGGGTCTCCCCGGTTCCAGGGACCTCCTGCCTGCCTCAAGCCACAGCACTTACCGGCGCTGCCACCTCTCCTTTCATGGTCTGCCAGGCCCTTTTTATTTTTTTTTTTTTTTTTTCTGTATGCACCAATCTTCACTAGAATGATGTCTCAGTAAACAGTGAATGATGTGAAGTCATTCTGGGAGATCTTCCTATCCTGTGTCAAATAAGATACATAAATACTCATGAGGTATTTGCACACATTCCTCAAGCCACAGTAATTTTTACCAAACGACCTGGAATTCTGACCCTCAGAAAAAAATTATCCAAACTCTCTAAGACTGTCTGATTTCTCTTATTTCATACTAGATCGGTGAAAAAACAAACAAAAAAAAACCAAACAAACAAAAAAAACCCCAAAAATAAAACAAACAAACAAATCAAACAAAACAAACAAAAAAACCCAAACAAAATAAACCACAACAAACCTCAATGATTCATGTTCTTTACTCTTGCACTAGATCACAGCTTTTCCTGTATTTTCTTGGGACTGGAACATCTCTTCTATGAAGAAAGGCTGTGAGAACTGGAGCTGTTTAGTCTTGAGAAGGCTGAGAGGGGATCTTATTAATGTCTATCAATAGCTGAGGGGTGTGTGTCAAGTAGAAGGGGACAGTCTCTTTTCAGTGGTGCCCTGTGATAGGACAAGGAATAATGGGTGTAAGCTAGAACACAGGAAGCTCCACCTCAACATAAGGAGAAACTTACTTACTGTGAGGGTGACAGAGCACTGGAACAGGCTGCCCAGAGATGTTAAGGAATCTTAGAGGCTTTCAAAACCCATCTGGTGTGTTCCTGTGTGGCCTGTCCTTGCTGATCCTGCTTTGGCAGGAGGGTTGGACTAGATGATTTCTAGAGGTCCCTTCCAATCCCTAATGTTCTCTGATTTATGACTTTTGTCACATAATAAATATTTCTCAACATCTTCCCATGCACACACTCCAGCTAAGTTAAAACAGCCATTAGGATCAAAGGTGGTTCAGTACTGTTTTTTCTACAAAATGCAAGAAATTAAATGAATTTGTTTCAGGAATTCACTTTCCTTTGCTGTCTAAGAATATTGACAGGAGTATTTGAAAGAATGTCCTTGAGCAGCAAATTTTCTTACCAATAGCAATTTTTGTCTAGTTATCTACACAGAAATCTCTTGCAATGATGAGGAGGGTAATAAGATGACTGAAATAGGAGTAGAAAGCAGTCAACTAATAAAAATGTAAATGACTAAACAAAAGACAGAAAGAAAACTCCAATTTCATGCCGTGTTCACAGAGCTTAAACAAAGAGGAAGCCACTGCATTATCTACATCTAGAGTCTGGCCTTCAGGTCCCTGCTGATTTGCAGCTTACTAAACAACGAAATGTACAAATTCTTCATTGCTTTATGACTTTCATGGTAGAGTACAGGTAAATCTAAAGCTTCAAAGTGATGCATGTGTGTTCAGAACTTGGGTAATCACTGTCATAGATCATTGTAATTTCCTGCAGACACACCTATACTGAGCCCTGTCACTTGATTTATGCAGAAGTTTTACACTTCTTAGGTGAATACATAAACAGACTTTTTTCAGGCAGCAAACAAGAGACCAATGCCTAAAGCATGGAAATCAAACATCCAAAAGCCATCAAAGGAAGGCTCACTACCTTCAGATTCAAGACAAAGCCCCTGCCAGCCAAACCTAGGCAAGTCAGCTTCCCAAATGCTTGTGACCCAGAGTGTATAAGGACACAAAACAGAGGTTTCTCAGTATTATTTAAGAACAAGAATACAACCTTCCTAACTTACCCTGTCATCTGACCAAATTTTGAAGGTTCAGATGAATAAATAAATAAATAGAATGTGTCAATTCCTCCTGACCCTCCTAGGCAGTGTGCTGACAGTGAAGATTCAGCTGAAGCAGGGCATTAAGTTCTACTTGCTGTTTTGTTATGTAGCTGCAACTGATAAAATCATGCTGCGGGCAGTACAGGTTTTACCAGCAGATCTTAGAAATTAAATAAGTAAATAAATAAATAAGCGGGGGGGAAGAGAGGGAAACATTAGGAAATATTTTCCCTCCTTTTTAAAGTTTGAGAAAGAGGAGCAGTAATTGACCTCTTTTGAAACACTGAATTATCTTCATATGAAGAAGCCCACCTCTTTGAAACTGGATGTTCCCAACTTCAGCCTACATTTTCTGGATTCTGATGGAGATAGGTATGGAGAGGGAGGGAATGCTTTCTGGTTTGGAGGTACACTGGTGGAGACTGGGGTCATATTCTCAGCAATCGTATGTTTTCCTTTCTTCTTGGTCAGGTCACAAGCATCATTGAATGTTGGGTTTGGGAGGAGTTATTTGTTTCTTTGGTGAGTTATTTTTTTAATATTACCCAGATGTATTGTTTTAACAGCCTCATGGGTTTGTGGATGAATAAATGTAGTTTGGAATAAATAAAAATATACACTTACTGAGTTCCTTTAAAAGGTGTCAAAACCTGTAGATTTGAAAATGCTCAATTTTAGTAGATAATGCCTGACAGCTCCCTTTGTTTCAATTGGTGACCTACCTAACACATCATACCTGATGGAGCTATCATCCTCCTTTAGGACAGGGTTGGCTGTTGAACCACTTGCCTATGCATAAATATTTATAGTCAACATTTAGTTAAATCTATGTCTCTGACTGAAGCTCTTTTATTCCTTAGAGAATTTTTATGTGATTCTTTTACCAAAGTAACCATCAACATATTGCTTTAAACAATGGTGTTAGACATTTTTATAATTAACATTTACTGTAAATTCTATTGTATTTATCATTTGCTTTCCATTATTCATGCAATATAAATAACTAGATATCCTTTGAGTATAATAGTTACCCAGTGTAACTTCCCACTCTTCAACTCTTTTTAAAGGTTTAGGAGTATCTCAGGGTGGTGGTGCATTTCACCACAGATGTGCTCACGGCTCTTGGGACTGCTTTGGACTCGTCTCTACAAGGAAGCTGCATACATTGTCATAACTTGGGTTTTTGACACTTTTCCTGGAGGCAGACTAAAAGAAAACCAAAACAAACCAAAAAAATTCCCCAAAGCAGTGGGATCACCTGGCATGAAGCACGAGCAGCCTTTTCTATCAAGCAATCAGAAACCACCCAAGTGCTTCATTTCACCTCAATACAAATGAGAGGAAAGATAACAACAGCAAAGGCCACAAGTTTCACCTAAAAGCAGCAAAGCACAGTTCCTCTGAGACTCTGATGTTTTGCTAATCCATACCACACACATCAAGGCAGTATGACTGTAGGAGATAAAGGGAAGGATGCAGGCAGTTAATCCTTATAAACAGAAAAGCTAAAAAGAACATTTTTCTTAGTTTGCTCTCAGACTTCTAAAGTGCTTAATGGCTCCTGTCTGGCAGACATACTAACTTTGAAATTACTGAGACTGTTCTGACATTCATGTATAAAAGGATGATATTCTACCAAGGCAACTCTATCAGCATAAATAGCTGTAATAGAAGAAAAAAAAACTTGGTATTAACTTCAGCAGTGGATTATTCAACTGCCTAAAATTGCTGTATTTAAACTTTATACATCACCTTACTTTATTTTCTAAGGTAAAACAGCAATGAAAGGAAGTATAACCATGTAGAAGAACACCTCAGTAAGGAAGTTTATGTGTGTTGAAAAGCCATAGCTTGTGAAAGGGAGGCAAGATGTTTTGCACTGCTGCCTAGCTAAAAATCACATCAAGGAACAGTGAGTGCATGTGCCACACATGGTGGGGCTCTAGGGGAGTTACAACCATTAGCACCAGGCACATCTCTAACTTCTTACCATTGCCTTTCCATAACAGCTTTTAAAGGCATACTAACATGAAGCTGTCAGTCTTAACACTAAGCATTGGCATTTGGAGATGCAAAAACCATTCAGACTTTAAGCTGAATAGAAAGCAACTTAGAGAATACTTTAAAAGGAAGGAAGTTAAAACGCATGATTTTTGTGAACAACAAAATCCAGTGGGCAAGTCACTTGATTCATAAATCACATTTAATAGTTCTGTTAAATTATGTCAAAGTGACATTATAATAACCCAGGAAATATTTCAGAGCCTTTACATCAATTTTTAGCTATCTACGAGCAATGAAACTAGGAAACCAAAAGTATATCCATTTTTATCATGATGAACATCATTTTACAAGCATAGATATGAATAGTTTCACCAGTGCCTATCTTAAAATAATTCAGATAGCCTCTCTGAGATATGTTACCCTCTTAATCTTGTGCATTTTGATTTGACACAGGAGTCACTCACACACACACAAAGTAAGCAAGAAATGAGAGAAATACATCAGACTTTCCTGCTGTAATAAGGATATTGTGTTTTTCTGAGCTAAAATATAACTTTAGTTTGTCATAGATGACAATATTTATCCTGTCTTTCATGTTCTGTATAGATGACAGCCAGTAATCAAGGAGTCAATAGTAAAAATAAATCAGCACACTTCAATATTGATACCAAAAGTATTTATTTTGTTCATATAATTCCCTTTATTTTGATCCTGACTTTTCCTTTACATTCTGTTTTGAGAAGCTTTCCAGTGAATTTCATGTCCATAACATTTGAAAAGCAGTTGCTTACATGGATATATTTTGATTACTTTCTGAGTGATATGAAATACTTAAACTTATTAGGGAAATTAATATGTCATGTATTTTCTACTAACAGAAGCAAATGTCAGCCTACCCTTCTAGCCCTGAACACGAGCATATTCAACGTAAAGGAATACAAATTATTCTGGAAGGAAGTTTTGTTAAGTTTTATATTGCTTCTCATCCTATATTTTTTTAAACAATGGTTTTTTTTTTAAATACACACAAGGATGTACACAAAGTGATACTATGAATGATACCAAGTACAGAACATTTGGTGAGAGCTATAACCACTCTAGAAACAAGGGTAAAACTAAAAGCTATTTGGTCAAAGCACAAACAAGGCAACAAGAGTGTTCTCACTGCACAGGACACATCACTCTTGGAAAGGTAACAACAAGTTACAGGGGCCACTTGTCAAAAAGATAGACTTATGCTTACACTTTTAGAAGGGGATCTGTTTATGTAAAAGAATACTGAACAGATAACCACCACAGAAACAGAAGTGATGCTTATGGTATATTTCATGAGCTGAGAACTATGTCATCTGACTTTCTAATATGCAACCTTTCATCTAAAAAAACCAAAAAAACAAAACAAAAAAATATTTCTGGTACATTTAAAAAACATGACTCGCTTCAACCGAAATAGGAAAATTTCTGTTCTTGCTGAAACATCAAATGATCTCACTTATGTCCTGATGCTCTGACTCTAAAAAGCAAACCTTCATATAAGTGCATGAAAACCTGTCTACATAGATGGTAAAAAAATACAAATGAATAACCAAAATGGAATATTTCTGGTTAGCTTTCAGGAGTTTGTCTTCAAGTGAATGATTTTCCTCTCATTTTGCACAAAGTTTTGTTCCAAGCAAATTGAATTATATTCACCTGCTCCATGTTGTGGCCATTGCAGAGAGGAAAAAAAAAAAAAAGAAACATCTTTACTCTGAGGATTAAGTAAAATAAATCCACAAGAAAAATAAGAATTGAGTTAACATTCAAAGGATGTTCAAGAGTTTTCCTACTCCAAAGGTGAAAGCAATTACACCTTCACTGCATTAACAACACTGAATATGCATTTTTATGACCTGTCTTCTGCTCTCTGCATTGACTTCAGATCAAATTCACAAGGCAGAAAGTTGTTCTCATCTGAAATAATCTGTTACACAACGCTGATCACCTCCTTCCTATCTCATGGATTTATGGAAGGTGAAATCATCAGTGTGTATGTGTGAGCTACATGGAAACTGCAATGAAAAATGAGGATCAAATGACACACATGAACACACAGTGTCAAATGGTACTACTGTCATCTAAATCAGCCCCAGTAAGTTTATAGGTAAAATTTCTAGTACTATATTTCTCAGAGAGCCCAGTATTGTAAATCTATGTTGCTTGTAAGCTCAGGCAATATAGTGCCTAATCCAAAAATATTGAAATGGCGACCACCTAAAGCCATCAGAAGTTTCTGCAAATCCATCAAAGAACACACAGCAGTAGGGCAGTAATAGCTTGCTTTTTGATCCTGTGTACTGAAAAAGAAAAATTTTGTTTTCTGGAAGTGATCTGGTAGGTAATGTTAATAGTAACCAAAAACAACAAACAAAATGAAAAGGCAAACCAAGCAAACACAAAACACACAGAGACAACTAGAAGTGTCCAAACACCACTAGAGAACTTCTAGACACGAGGAATCTACTACACTCTGACAAGACATTGCAATGAATAGTTACTTTTTAATAAGACTCTTCACTTATTTCCAGTTTGAATATTTCTTCTTCCACAAGTCAGATACTGAACATCTTTTATCAAAGTTTCTTCTCCCTATTATAAATGGACTTTCAGGCTTTCTCTCATATCTTAAATAGACTGAGAACTCATTAAACCTACTTTCTACTCATTCTCTCACTTTTGTTCTCCAATATTTACTTTTTTTTTTTAAATTATGGACTTTGAACTGATTGTAGCATTCTTTCAGTAATCTCATCAACACCAAATACAAAGAGAATATAGATATTAGCAAGAATATATAATGCCAACATCAAACATCATAATCTTGATATTATTTCTCAAGCTTATGTAGAGATCATCAGGAGAGAAACACATGCTCTTTTTTTCCCTCTTTCGTCCTTTCTCCCTGCTCTCCAGGAAAAGTTCATCTTCAAGAAGTTTAACAGAATTTAAGTGAAAAGAATGATGAAATAGCAAACTTAAAAATTTGATCTCTCTTAGTTATTGTGTAGCATCTGCTTGCTCTCCCTGATTTCAATCAAATGGACACAAGTGGCTTTGTGGATTGACTCACTTGAACAAGGAGCTATGATAATTGGTGAGGTAGATGCTAGAGGGGACAATGTGTATGGACAGTGAGAAGCAGACCATCAGGAGCAATTTACTACTGCTCAGAAATGTACTTCTAGGTTCAGAATAGCAGCAAGAAAGGAGATACCTCAGCAGCACCTTGCTTATTTTACCTGGTCAGATGCAGCCTTGGTGTTGTGTAGGCATGACATATCCTCCTTACCGGGAAATATGTTTGGTGCAGGATAGATGGCCAAATCACCAGTGGCATGAGTTTGCAGGTGAAGTATGTAAGTGTGAGGATAGCCAGCAAATAACCATCTGAAGCATCCACTGAAGCACCATAAGGCCTGGACATCA
Organism: Todiramphus chloris collaris; assembly: GCA_025345505.1. Taxonomy (NCBI): domain Eukaryota; kingdom Metazoa; phylum Chordata; class Aves; order Coraciiformes; family Alcedinidae; genus Todiramphus; species Todiramphus chloris. Next base: position 16,524,806 of record JANVCC010000035.1, on the reverse strand, counting down.
TCTGTTCACACAGGCAAAACTGTCCTTCCAACATCACCAAAGAGCACTGACGTGTTTTAATGAGAGCAGCACAACCAATTCAAAGTCTGTGCTTGTTCTGATGGCCAGCATTTCTGACACCGGGGCTCTGTGACATCAGACAGACCCACAGACTAGGGTACTCATGAACAGCAGCAACTATGTTTTGGCCAAGTGTAGTCTTCAGCAGCTAGTTTGATACATTGGAGCAGTTATGGGTCTCCTGCAGGGAAAATTACAACCTTTGAGGAATCATAGGATCCTAATAAGGAGACATTATTACTCTTACTATTTTTAGCAATATCTTACTCAAGTAAAAACCTGGGTTATTTTTGAAAGAGAACTTTTTTCTTACATGCATTGTCTATTTGGTAATAAGCACAACATGAAGACACCCTGCACAATATCGAATATTGCTTTACCCCAATGACCCGTGCAAGAATTAAAATGGTATTAATATTCCCCTTTTCCACATGTAGACTGCAGTTGCCAAGGAACTTTTAATTACCCTTAATAACAGTAAAAAACATTAAAAACCTCTGTAAGAGAGAAAACCACACTTCGCTCAAGTATTCAGTGCTTCATTTTTAGATTATTTGTTTTCAAAGATACAATTTTTTGCTTTCAGCAATTCCATATTGTCTTTCTATTTTAGTATTTTCCCATGAATATTAAGTTGACATCAAGAAATTCACATATGGTATTTATATAATATCTTTGAATTTAGTTCAGTGGCACTTTAACCTTTAATGGCTGTTTGTAAGCAAAGACAGTAAGGATCAAATACTTATTGATTCCTTCTACACATAGGAGACAACAGCTTGTATCCACATCCCGAAATGTAAGGAAAAATGCCAAGAACCTCCTGCAGGCAGTGACTTCCTGTGTATGAAAGCCACTGTATGAAACAAAAGCTGTATGGAAAAAAAAAAACCCCAAACTTAAATTGACATCAATTCAGATAAATACCAATAAATCAAAGAGGATTTTGCACAAAAAATGAAGCACACACTTCCACAACCTAAGCATTTTGAGTCTTTTGACTCAGTTTCTCTATCTATTTATGTGAATGTCCAATGTTGAAGACCCCTGGTCACATGGTTCCCTCCCACTTTCCAGAGAGCCCCTGCACACTATCCATGGTCTGTGAAGCTACAACCTTACACATCCCCAACTTACTCCACTGTCATGAAGAGGTGCCTGTTCCATTGCCTCACACCAGGCTATATCACTGCTACACATGCACCGTCCTCTTCACTTGCTTTAGATGAGCCTTCATGGTCCTCTGCTTTTAATACAGTCCTGGAAAGGGATTTTCATGCTCTCAAATTGTCTACTAACCATTGTTTTACAAGCAATAACAGCTCTGTGTCAGCTCTTTTAACTCATTGGAATTTACTATGACCTTCATTCTGGCAAAAGCCCTATAGCCCTTTCTTCCTTCTCTCTGTACCTCTGGGGCATCTGAACTCCCATACCCAGCTGCCCGTGGCTGAGATTTGCTTATGCAGAAGCCTGACTCTCCTTCATCATGTTTAAGTCATTTGTTGTTTATTCAGTCAGTAACACCACCTCATTACCTCTATAAACAGAGTTTAAAAAGTAGTACTATCAAGATCAGCCAAGGCATTTGCATGGTCTGAATCAGGCTGTCCCTTCCGCTGCTTTATCAATAGATGGCAGCAAGAAGCTCCTTCTATCCTGAGCATCAGAGAGGAAGATACATCTCGGTAGGAACACAGGACAAGCTTTCCAATAGAGTTCAGATACTAGATGTTAACAGCCAGCCATATGTTGTGGCTCATTCAGGAATGGTTCAGTATGCTCTGAAACAACACAGAAGTGTGGGGATGACCCTTTAGTAAAGTGTCCTGACACATTTGCAGTGCATTGGGAATGTGTCAACAAGAATTAAAATACTTTTTGCACTTATATTTCCTTGCGTCTTAACCAGAGTGGGTTAAAATCTTCAAATGTAGCATAACAATCAGTGAAAGCAATAGCTAAACCAGGTCAGGATGTCATCTGCACCCAAAAAAAGGCTGCAGAGGTTGGAACTCACAGGCAGTGTGACTTTGATAACAGCCCACTACACTATTTGACCAGGTTGTGTGTTTAGAAACATGATGCAATTTACGCTACATGAAAATTTGGGTATTCTTTTTTTTTTTTTTTCCCCCTAGCAAAGATGAGTCCTTCAGGAGTCTCTCAAAACTACTGCATCCTTCCTTCTTGTGCTCAGTTTGACTCTTTTTTTCTGGATTAGCTTTCCAACACCCTATTTTCTGAGTTCCTCTACTCCAACTAATACTTTTCCTGTTCTCAGAATATCTCTTTACTCCCAAATAACCTTTCCTCACATCCCCACCCACCCCCTTGTGCACCATTCCTTTTTTTCTTTCTAATTTTACCTTTCTTCATTTGTCATGCTCCTAGAGTGAAAAATCTTTACATAGAAGTTTCCAGTCCCACATGTTGTAAACTCACTGAGCTGGACAGGTTATCAAAACTGGGCAAGTGAACCAGTGACCTCTGAAGGATATGTGAAATAGGAATGAATATGCCTGAGCCCTAATGCTACCACACACAAAGAGGTACTGTGTTAGAATTGTTTGGGACACAGGTTTTACTATGATATTTATATATATCTGCTTGTATATATAAATATTTAAGCTACAAAACTATTTATGCAGACTATTAATAATTTTTTTCATATAGGGGATATTTCAACATAATTTCCTGAGCAGATAATATCCAGTAAGAGAGGAAACTATACCTTCATTGAAGCATTTAGATAATACCTCTAACAGTCTTGAATTTCATTGTTCAATTTCAATATTAAAAGGATTCAGAACACTGACCTCAAGACTTCTCATTTCCTGCACCAAGCTGTGCACTTTAAGAAAGTAATTTTGAAAAGAAGTTAATATTTTGCTAGTCTTTTCAGTAGCAGACCTATTACTTCTGCTTAAGGTCTGCCAAATTCTGGAGCAATTAGCAGCTTCTTACACAGATACTGACTACGAGTTCAAATGCAAAGTCTACAGCATCACTTCTGAATATCTAAAATCAGCCCTAATGCCAGCAACAACAGGGATAGTACTATGAACCCAGGAACATCTGCATACCCAATAAACTTCTCTCAGCCTCCTTCATGTCTAAGCAGAAAGTTCTAGGAGTGCCAATGACAGTTAAAACTACATTAATTTCTGGCTTCTTATCAATAGTGTAGTACTATCTGTGTTAAGTGGTATGATAAGTTGAGCTGGAGACAGATGGCTAAATTTGTGGAGGGATCCAATATCCTTGGTTGAAGGTTGGTGGAAACACATGTACTGGACAGGCTAGGAGTGCCTCAGAACATCACCCAGCTCTCCCAGTAGGTTTAAGCAATTTATTCATTGCATTGTTTCCACCACTACCACCACCGTTTTGGGTTTTTTCCCCCTTCCCTCAAAGTTCTGTTGCTGGGAATACAGAAAGAAAAACTATCTTTGGGGAAAACCTTCATCACAGACTGCGGCCCTTTTCATCCACCAGCTTTATGGGCTCTTCCAATCTCAGTCACCACAATCTCTCTCTCTCTCAAAAGTTCTTTGTGAATTTTAAGCAAAGTCATGTGGTTACATCGCCTTGTGTTTAAACTTAATCTAGATGATGTCAGGCTTGTTTTATTTGCAGTCTTTTCTTTTCAGTCTTTTACATAAAAGCCAAATATTCAGACATACCACAGAAGTTCTTACAATTGTCAGAACCAAGCTCAAAAAATATTTTTGCAGGCATCTCAGAGCATGTTTAGCAAAACTTCAGGTTGGGGAGCACTTTCTGCAAAGTTAAAAAGAGGCAAAGCGGAATCATGAGCTTAGGTGGAAAAGATTTCCCCAGAAGGGTGAAAAACCAACATTTTTCCTGCAAAGTTCTGATAACAGAGAGATAGCCCTGGGCACCAAGCAGAGGTAAAAAACCTCATGCTTGTTAATTTATTCTTCTTTTCTAAGCAACGGAGAACACTGCAGAAAGGTATGGCTGAGGAGATAGGATTTTTGAAGTTAATTTATGGTATGCAATATTATTTCAACTTATCAAAAATGTGCAGAGGAGGTGACACCTACACTTTCAGCCAGAGGGTGGCCATAAATCTATTTCTGCTGCACTGGAAGCTGCAACCCCCTCTCCTGTTATGCTTATTTGCACATCACTACAAGTACAGTCACATATTAACTGTGTGGCATCATGTCATGGGACTGCAGCATGGGGGAGCAGGCACTACAGCTAGCTGCTGCATTCCTACTTGCAGGTCACAGATGTCACAGGATGCACATCTGGCACATGTTAGAGATAGGCACTGATTTTCACAGGGTGAACACGGGACTGGTCACAAAAGAGGAAATTCTGCAGAGCACTGGAAAACTGCCCTGGTGGAAAAGGATCTGGGGGTGTTGGTTGACAGCCGTCGGAATATCATCCAGAAGCATGCCCAGGTGGCCAAGAAGGCCAACAGCATCCTGGCTTGGATCATAAATAGCACAGCCAACAGGAGTAGGGAAGCAATCATCCCCTGTACTCGGCACTGGTGAGGCCACACCTTGAATACTGTGTTCAGTTTGGGCCCCTCACTACTAGAAGGGCATTTAGATGCTGAAGCATGTCCAAAGAAAAGCAACAAAACTGCTGAAGGGTCTAGAGAACAAGTCTTATAAGGAACAGGTAAGGGAACTGGAGTTGTTTAGTCTGGAGAAAAGGAGGCTGAAGGGGAGACCTTGTCACACTCTACAACTACCTAAAAGGAGATTGTAGTGTGGTGGGGGTCGGTCTTTTCTCCCATATAACAAGTGATAGGACAAGAGGAAATGGGCTTCAAGTTGCACCAGGGGAGGTTTAGATTGGATATTAGGAAACATTTCTTCACCAAAAGAGTTGTCGAGCACTGGAATGGGCTGCCAGGTGGTGTTACCATTCCTGGAGGTATTTAAAAGATGTGTAGATGTGGCCCTTAAGGACATGGCTTAGTGGTGGACTTGGCAGTGTTAGGTTTATGCTTGGGTTTGATAATTTTAAAGGACTTTTCCAACCTAAAGGATTCTATAAAATGAGAGAAGCTTATGACTGATCCTGCAGCATTTTTGCTGCATGACCCCTCCCCAAAAGCATGGGGGGGGGAGACAGTCCTGACATGCCCCCAGACAATGGTAATAGGAACATGCTGTAGAGGTGAGGAATTGCACTATAAAGTGTATTTGGTCCATTATCTCAACTAGTGCTAGTTTGATGAGCAAAAACTAGGAGAATGGTCTATCATTCTTAATAGGCAAAATAGCTAAAGGAAAGCGGGAGTAATGGCAATGATGAACACAAGGAACAAAGTCTTTTCTGAAAGTTAATCCATTAAGTAACATAGAAACTATACCCTCCAGGAAAATATTGTGCATTGTGGAGAGTCTTTTCTACACAAGTTAAGACACCATTCTGCAGCCCACTAACAAGTTCTAATGTACTGCGCACAAATAGAAATCATTACATAGAGGAAAATTCTGTTTTGTAATAATTTACAAGTGGGCATCAGTGAGCTGGTTTTTATTACTTAATCAAGGTAAGGACTAAATTTCATTACTTTAAAGATTCCATTCATACAGTGATCATGAAATAAAGGATACATTAATATTTTAAATGCTTGTATTAATCAGATCTCATACCCACACAGACAAATTTCAGTATGATTCCCCTTGTACGCTTCTGTAAATTGCATCTCACCTAAGGGTATGTGCGAGCAGAGTTGCACCAGATTCCCACTGCTTCTTTTATTTTCTTGCTGCTGTTTGCATTCTTGTAGCAGTACACAGGACAATTTAAGGAGAGACTGCTGTGACTGGAAGGGATACCCCTTCTCTTTGCAGCTCATACAAGGCTTATTCCCATCTCTTCATCTCATTTTACTGGCAGAATAGCAAGAACTGTGGCCAGGACTCAACTGGCTTCTAAGTAGTAATACCTGTTACCTTCCATTTCCCTGCACATTATAGCCTTCCCTCACTAAGTTACTGTGGGTCAGGCTGGTGAAGCCTCCTGGTCTCTTTTCTCTGTTATTCTGTTAGCATCCACAATATGTCTTCTGCAGAGATTTCAAATACTTTTCAAAGGTTTTTCGAAAGATGATATTTTATGCCTAAATATATTAATATTCTGTTGCCTTATTTTCATTACTTATGAACTTTCTTGTGTTCTGTTTGAGATCAAGGCACTTCTAATAAAAAAAAAAATAGTAACAAAAAATTTTTACTATTGCCAGATTCATCAATTCCTTAACATTTCAATGGCAAGTGGGTAGCTTGGATAGTTAAACTAGGTGGGGTTTTTTTGTGTTTTTGGGGGGTTTTTGTTTTTCTTTTTAAAGAAAGGCTGTAGGCATCACAGTGAGTTGTGTGATACACATAGCTTCCTTTTTCATCAGTATCCTCCCTAAAGACAGTGTGAGCAATTAACTTTGTAGAGTCACACCTACAGGGCAGATATAGGAGGCTTTACAAGGCATCAAGCTTCACTTTCTCTTCACTTCAGCTAGTTTCACATAGCAATACCATCACATCTTGTTTACTATATTCTGAGTTATGACCCTCTACAGTACCATAAATTTGTCTCTGCAAGGAAGCCAGAAAAAGGAGGACACAATAAATGGCAAGAGACAGACACTGGCTTCGCAGACACATGACCGAGATGATAGGATAGAGTGGATTTAGCACTGAAAAAGCCTGAGAAGTGGAAATAAGTTTGTATCTGATGTATTTTTTAAAAAAAAAATTATTAAAACCCCTTCTTGGGGAAGGAAGAAGCAGTGAAGCAGGATGGAGAGGAAAACAGAGACATTTCCAATCTATGAAGAAGGAATGTCATCTATGCAACATCCAGTGAAGTAGCATGAAAAGGGTGTATTTACCAGTTTCAAACAACCATGTGACAATTTTTGAGAAAAGCAACTTTAAGGTGCTGAGTGAGAGGAAAGGCAAAAATTTAGATGTTAAGATGACAGTTTTATTTTGCATTGTGGAGTTCTATTTACCTGGTACAGAAATCCACGAGGTGCCCTGCTCACTAGTGTAGTAGCTAAAATTTTCTATCCAGTTTAATATTATTAGCAAGAGTTGCAGCATTGCTTTTTCTGAAGGCCTTCAGGTCTTTCCAAGATGCAGTATTTAATTTTTAGCTTTTGTATCCCTTAAAAAGAGGTGTGCAGGCAATCCTGATACCATTTTCTCATTGGGTACTGCACAGTCAATGTAAGTATAGTCATTTTCCCTAGAACTTTACTCATCGTATTACGAAAGTTTATCTCTTAATCATTATTTCTTTCCCTTAGAAGGAGAGCAGATATAAAACTGCACAATATGACATACACAATGCTTTTTAAGGCCCATGATGACAACAATTACCTTTGCTTGTTATAGGCCTACAATGATTTCAACTCCATCACTTGGTTTACAGTAACCTTTTACATGCAGAAAAACAAGGAAAGAAAGGAAAGAAAGAGAACCTCAGCAACTTCACTTTCTCTCCTCCTTGTCTGGAAACCATAGAAACCAAACTGAAAGTACAGCCAAGAAGTTCGTCATTTGGCTATCTCTGGCTGATCTCCATGGAAACGTTTCATTTTTTGTTGAAAGATTTTCAAATCAGACAAATGGCCACAGTCTGATGGGTTATGACATCTTTGGGAAGAATTTAAAGAACAAAAACAATGTCAAATGTTTCTGCTTTACGTATTCCTATTACATTTTTTATTTTATGCCATTCATGGCTATTTTATTTCATTATAATTACAGCTTTTCTTTCAGAGTTATATTATCAAACAAGACATTAAATTTGGGGAGGGGGGGGAAAGTGTGATACCCTGCCTACCAACCAGTGTATTTTCACTCTGGTATCCAAATTAGGTATAATTTGTTGTAAATTATATAGGTCATCCTATACCTATTTTTTTGCATGGCTTGCCTGGAAGATCAAAAAGAAGCATTGAATGCATTGTAACAGCTAAGACTGAGAGCTAAGGAAACATTCAACACTGGTAAGTCACACCTTTCAGAGCTATTCTTTCAGGAACCACTGCAAAGCCAGGAAGGTACCTCTGCTTGCTTCCCCCTCCCTTATCTTTTAATGTCCATTACAATTAAAATAAGCACTGGATGATGGGGGAGAAAAAAAATGTAGACAAGATAACTAACATGAAAGGCATTTTCATAGGACTCAAGGCATTTATTAAGCCCATGGAAGTACTTTGGCACTTAGAGTACATGCCTGTGAGGGCACTTCTGACCAAAGCTGGAGTGGCCTGAGGATCCTTCAGAGACTTCAGAGTATAGTTGGCACACTGCTGCTCAGCCACGTCATAGAATCATGGAATTACTATGGTTGGAAAGGACCTCTAGGATCATCAAGTCCACTCTTAATCCAAACATCTCCCTAACCACTAGACCAGAGTCCCCACTGATACATCTGCTCATTTTTTAAACACCTCCAGGGATGGTGACTCCAGCACCTCCCTAGGCAGCCTTTTCCACTGCCCAACCATTCTCTCGGTGAAGAATTTCTTCCTAATATCCAATTTAAACCACCCCAACACAACTTGAGGCCACTTCCTCTCATCCTATCATTAGTAATTTGTGAGAAGAGACAGACACTAGCCTCACTACAACGTCCTTTTAGGTAGTTGTAGACAGCGACAAGGTCTCCTCTCAGTCTCCTCTTCTCTAGACTGAACAACCCCAGTTCCCTCAGCTGCTCATCTTAAGGCATATTTTCCAGACCTCTCACCAGCCTCGCTGCCCTTCTCTGGGCCCACTCCAGCACCTCAATGTCCTTCTTATACTTTGGTGCACAAAACTGGACACAGTACTCAAGGTGTGGTCTCACGAGTGCTGAATACAGGGACATAATCACCTCCCTACTCCTGCTGGTCACACCATTTCTGATACAGGCCAGGATGCCATTGGCCTTCTTGGCCACCTGGGCACACTGCTGGCTCATGTTCAGTCACCATCAACCAACACCCCCGGTCCTTTTTTGCCAAGCAGCTTTCCAGCCACTCCTCCCCAAGCCTGTAGCACTGCATGGGGTTGTTGTGACTGAAGTGCATGACCTAGCACTTGGCCTTGTTAAACCCCATACAACTGACCTCAGCCCACCACTCCAGCCTGTCCAAATCCTTCTGCAGAGCCTTCCTACCCTCAAGCAGATAGACACTCCCACTTAATTTCGTGTCATCTGCAAATTTACTGAGCGTGCATTCGATCCCCTCATCCAGGTCATTGATAACGATATTAAGACTGGTCCCAAAACTGAGCCCTGAGGGACACCGCTTGTGACCAGTCACCAACTGGATTTAACCCCATCCACCACAACTCTCTGGGCTTGGCCATCCAGCCAGTTTTTAACCCAATGAAGAGTCCATCTGTCTAAGCCATGAGCTGCCAGCTTCTCCAGCAGAATGCTATGGGAAACAGTGTCAAATGCCTCACTGAAATCCAAGTAGACAACATCCACCTCTTTTCCCTCATCCACTAGGCAGGTCACCAGATCATAGAAGGAGATCAGGTTGGTTAAACAGGACTTGCCCTTCATGAACCCATGCTGGCTGGGCCTGATCCCCCTGTTGTCCTGCACTTGTCTCGTGATCACCCCCAAAATGAACTGTTCCGTAATTTTTCCTGGTACTGAGGTCGGACTGACAGGCCTGTAGTTCCCCAGATCTTTCTTTCTGCCCTTCCTGTAGATGGGTGTCACATTGGCAAGTCTCCAGTCATCCAGGACCTCCCCCATGAACCAGGACTGCTGATAAATGATGAAGAGCAAGTTCCTCTGCCAGCTCCCTCAGCACTCTCGGGTGGATTTCATCCAGCCCTATAGACTTATGGGTGTCCAGTTGGGCTAGCAGGTCATTCACTGCTATTTCCTGGATTATGAGCAAGGCTGCTCGGGGCACCAGCAGAAAGAGAAGGCTTTGGAAGATTCCACCTTTATGATTACATTTTGTAGTGTGCAGGTACTATCTACACAGTGTGTACCACCTACTCTGGTAAGTTATGGCCAAGCAGTGAAGATACCCTGATGAACTACAGAGTCAGCAGTGAAAATGAAAAAGTATTGTTACAAACTGGTACTAAACCATAGTTAAATTTGTTGTTAGGCAGCTCCAAGTTACTGCTGCAGCCATTGTACTTGCATAAGTTTTATTTGCTTCTTTTGCAGGTAGTACAATATAACATAGGTGAGAAGAGGGTAAATTTTTCTGCTTAAATGCACCCAGAAGCTACACTCCCAGAAAGCTCTTAGGCAACAAAGGAAGGAAAAATACTAGTACCATGTTAGCTCATACAGAAAAAATCAGGAATCCACAGCCACCCTAACATTATTACAGAATTATTCTATTCATCATTATGCACAGCAAAACAAAATACAACACATATGGTATATGACTTACAGTCTTAGAAAAATCTCTAGATTTCTCTTACTCATCCTGCAATGAATATGGTTTCCAAAGTCAACATTATTGCATTAAGTACCTTTAGCTAATGTCTAGTGGTGGCACTTTATTACGCTTTTACTCTCAGTGGCCTACCTGCAAAGAAATCGTGACAACAGAGATTAATGTAATGGAAATATTGCCAGCGATGAAGAGACATCATCTGATTTCAGCTGCAGACAAACTGTCACCAAACAAAAGAGTGAAAATGTGCTGATGCTTTCTGAAATTTGAAAGAATGTCAGAAAGATTACAATGAATTATAGAGACAGAAGTAAACAGAGCAGGAAACTCAGGGAAGTAATGAAAGAGCATTCATAAAGAGAAAGTGACAAAGAAGATATGACTCTGCTGAAAGTTTTATCAAACATTCAAAGCAAAATAATAGTCCAGAGCCAAGAGGAAGAAAAAGGTCACATCTGCCACACTTAGAAGTTACTTTACAAACATACAAATGAAGACTTGCATGAAAAAAAGGATGGCGGAGTTTAGTCCAGATTATTCACATCTGCTTCAGAAAAGCTATTCTAAATGTTTTGACCCCATCTGGTTTCTCTGTACATATACATTTCAACACTTACCACCTGAGGGATTAGTTTTAAGATATCCTTTGTATTAAAACCCTTCTAATATACTTAATAAAATACATTTGTGCAGGAGCAATTGTACGGGACTTGACAGTGTTAGATTTATGGATGGACTTGATCTTAAAGTTATTTTTCAACCTAAATGATTTTATGATAAAGGTGGTAAACAGTGGGTTTTGCCTTCACTGCACAGAAGTATGGTACACAGATACCAGTCCTTTAGACTACTTGATCTATAACCATATGGGACAGTAGGACATATATTATTTTAACTCAACCGGTATAAAAGACTGATGTTTTCTAGCTTGATTCTACTGAAGTCTGGGGCATGGGGGTGGTAATTAATGCTTGATTATTCAAGATAATTTCAACAAGTTTGTGAAATTACTATGGGTGGGAAATTTTACATTTGTGCTTAGAAGGGATCAGCTGCCCAAACACAAGAATGAAGATGATCAATTTAATAGTACCCAACAATGCCAATCTTGAAATGCTATCCTTGTGCCCTGATGTGGATGTGTATATGTATCTATATTAATAAAAGGGTTATATGCAAGGCATCCAACCTACTGTGCTCAGGACTGCTCCTGCATCAGTATCACTGCATCCCACAGAATATTACCTTCAAGAAATCCATCGATCAGCTAGAGAGAACCCAGGAAGGCAAGAAGAATAATGAGGGTTACGAAATGTCGTATAGGGAAGCTTTGGATGAATTATAGCTACTTAGCTTGGAAGGAAGACAGCTAGAGGGAGATTGAGCGGTTTTGCAATATGCAAAGTCCCCCTGTAAGGCTAAGAGATTAATCTGTTTTTCATATCCATTGCAAGAAGGCTGAAGAATAACAGACTTAAATTGAATCTAGGGAGATTTGGGCTAGAGATCAAGAGAGAAGTATTTCCAGAATTAAGCACTGTGATAGATTTCCTAATAGAACTGGAGAAATCTCCATTACTAGCACATTTTGAGAGCATGTTATACAAATGTGTCAGGAAATACTCATACATAATTGGTCATGCTTGGGGCAGAGAAATTGGCTAGGTCAGAGTTCCCCTACTTCACTCCCAAGGCCAGAGCCACAGAACCCTACAACAGCAACCTGAAAAGCCAGAGGGGAACTCATCAGTTACAAGTAAAGCACTGGCCAAATTATTTCATTTGTGCCAGACCAGAGAGCCTCCCCAGGTTATTCAGTCTTGTTTTCTACAATTTTCAGATAAGAGGAAGTTGGAGTGGTAGAAACAGAATTTCAGCTTTTTAGCATATGTCCAAGCAATACAGCTTAAAACTTAAATTCTAATCTAAAAACATCAATCTAAAGAATCAGGTCGAAATTCATTTTGATTAAACCAATTTAGAGAACCTTTCAGCATCCTACCTGGCATAGCAGTTAAAAAAAACCCCAAAAAACAAACAAACAACTTATCTGGATATTTACTTGCAAGTAACCTTTTTGTAGGAAAAGTAAAGCATATTGCAGCATATCCCCACCCCTCCTCTACCAGGCCCTTTCCCCATTCCCACCAGTAGGACAGAAGCCTGCACAAACTCCCCAGACACTGCCAGTCCTTGAAGGTAGTAAATCTTTCTTCAGCTATAAAGAGCCAGGCAGCAGTGAGACAAAACAACCATTCATTACTGTACAATCTGCATAAGGCACCCTTCAAATGCTAATTAAAATATACATATATATTGTGCTTTCAAGAAATATTAATGTGCATCACTAGAGAGTCATTTTAGATAAGCGTTTCCTGGATTTGTATATGTAATCATCACCCTCCTATTGTTCTTGCCTCAGTATACTTTGTGGCTATCAAGACCACCTTCACATTATTAACACCTTCTTCTTTGCTTTCACACAAAAATATGAAAATTTCCCCTCAACTTCTCTTGGTGCAGCTTGTAATAGAATTGCATCTGGAAACACTATACCATATTCTTATACTACTTTTACAGCAGGAAATGCTAAGTACTTTGGCTCACTTACAAATTCCTCAATTCACCAAGATATAATCGCGCTGTGATTCATGCCTTTGCTAAATCTATGCAAGTTTTGGGCATGATTATTAACATCACATTAAACCCTAGAAATAAAAAGATTAGCAAACAGATTTATTTTTTTTTTTTTTTCCCCTGGACATTTATGCTTAGCAGATAAATTACACTGTCAAAATGTTTAAGGAAAACAAAGCACAATTATGACAGAAGTTGGTTTATTTTACAAACTGCTCCGCTTTTAAAAGTTCAACAATTGTTATATGACAAAATATAGCACAATTTCAACATTTGGTTTTCCTTGGAACAGCACACGCCCAGCATAAAACATTGTTAAGTGTTCAGTTCAGGAACTCAGGGTGTTATTCCTTAATTTCAATAGAACTTCACACTCAGGATGTCATAAGCCTCTGTAGTGACATACAGTGGCATAAATAGGCCAATATATGTCACCTAGTAATTGCTGTGGAACCTATGATATGTCTGTGAAATACAATCATTGGGCCATAATTAGACCCAATGACATAATTTCAAATTTATGTTCTGCATAGCTTCAGACTATAACTACTGCCTTTTCTTATGTCTTTTTCTGCTAACTGAAATCATATACACGTGTTGGGAAGAATCAGCTATGATCAAATGATCATTCAGCTACACTTAAAAATGATGACCTCTTATTTCTCATTGCTAGACAAAGTTGGGTTTTTTTTCACATTCTCAAATAGGTTTCTCCCAGCAGATATTCTTTTTCTAGGATACTGCAAATTGTATAAGGAGAAGAGAGGAAAAACTGCTAGCCAGTGTAGAAGAGGTGAGCTAAATTGGTAACAGTACACGATATTGACTTTAGCAGAATTCTAAAGTGTAAACATCAACAGGATTTATCCTGTGACTGCAGCGTATTGTCACTTCAGCCTCTCAGGAACCTCTCCAGAAAATTTTCAGAGGAATTTGACCCTCTCTGGCAAAAAATAATAGCTTCTACTTTCTTAATGGCCAATTTGGTGATGAAGGTATCTTGCTAGGCCAATTGATGGAGGCAGTGACCACCTTTGTAAATAGCTTTAATTTGGTTTAATTTCTTTTTAATGTCCTTTCTCAGCAAGATCTGAAGAAAGGCTGAAGGATCTGGGGCTGTTTAGCCTTGGGAAAAGGAGGCTGAGGGGAGGCCTTATTGCCCTCTACAACTGCCTGAAGGGAAGTTGTAGTGAGGTGGGAGTTGGTCTGTTCTCCCTGGTGACAAGTGACAGAACAAGAGGAAATGGCCTGAAGTTGAACCAGGGGAGGTTCAGGCTGGATATTAGGAAGCATTTCTTTCCAGAAAGGGTTGTCAGGCATTGGAATGGGCTGCCCAGGGACGTGGTGGAGTCACCATCCCTGGAAGCGTTTAAGGGGCATTCAGATGTTGTGCTTAGGGACATGGTTTAGTGGTTTGTGATATGGCTAGGAATAGGGCTGGACTCGATGATCTTGAACATCTCTTCCAGACGAAACTATTCTGTGTTTCTAAGATCAGTGCAGATAATTGTGCTGGATGAATTGTGGTTAGGGAAAATACTGTAAGAATTTTCCATCACTAGAAATCAATGTTAATATGATGGTACAAATAATCTGAGCTAAACACAGAATCTATTTCTTTTATCATCATTCATTTTATCACATGTATAAAACAAATGAAAAAAAAAAGAACATATTTATTTCTAAAGCCAATAAGGAAACCTGACATTAATAATGCCGTGAAGTTTATAATACATGTCATTTATATGTAATTTCTCTTACTCCTTTTACAAGTAAATGCTATTATTTGCAAAATAAATACTTAAAAAGCATCAGTTCTTCTGCTCACTAATCACTCATACCTAAAAGCTTTATTTGTGGCAATTGATTCTTGTGGTAGTTATACACTAGAATATTTTCAGATACAGCATGCATAAATGTTTTTGTCAAAGAACAAAAGACCTAAAAATATTTTTTGTTTGGTTTCTTTTTCAGAATACTGTAACATCAAGACCACACAGATTTTTGCTGTCTGGTAGTAGGAAGAGTTCAAGGCTCACTCCTAATCAGGCAAAGTGATATTACATTCAGCTTTTCAGTATAGTCAGATGCAGGAATATACGTAAATTTCTCTTCAAAACAACTCTGAGATAAGAGGGCTAGCTGAGCATGACAAGCCAAAATTACTGAGATGAGCCTGGAGAGACACAGAAGCACGCTTTCTGAATGCTGGACCTGAGTAGTCAGGTATCATTGCTCACCACAGGAGAGGGAGGCTATGCCTGCACGTGTCCGCAGGCTCAAGCACAGGTCTTGGGGACCAGAGTCTGGCAGGGACAGAGCAGGAGGCACAGGGACTGGCATTAAGTAGTTGTTGTTGTTAACTAGTTAAGGATGAAGCATACAACATCACAAACGGGCTGCTGAAACAGCAGCCCTAAAATCACCCCAGAGTTTTTTTCATTCAGAGCTCACTGTCGAATCATCCTCACTTTCACAAAACCTGAATGAACACATTCATTCCTCTCTATAGCTCACTGCTGGTAATACCAACCAAACTAATGCTCAGAACTATTTTATTCAACATTTTAATGGAAGGAATCTCACCATGATAGCCATGGAATAATTGAAGTACACCACCTAACAAACAAATTAAGAATTACTAGGACTATAATGCCTTGATTAGCTTTCACAAGACTTCAAAAAGACAAAGCTAAGCAAAAGTCCCAACCTGGGTAGTCTGCAATTATCAACAGCCTGCTGCATTAAGAGGAGAGCAACACTGCTTCCTACACACTCACCTAGTTAAATCTGTTTTTCATCTAAAACATATAAAGTCAAGACTGCAAGCAATACAAAATACTAACCTGCGTAATCACTTCCCAGTCAGACTGAAGCAGAAAAGAGTCAAAAGCTCCTGGGCAGGAGGTAAAGGCAGAAGTCATTAACAAATTAGCAGTGAGAGATAATTTATTTTAATCAGCAACAGATAAGGGTAATTTCCAACTATCCTATTTTTTCTAGTCGATTTGCCCATGTCAAACCTCAGCCTTGTTCATCATGATAATGGTTGTGATGCTTTGCAACTGTGAACATGACAAAAGATATTCATAGCTGTTTTCTACAAATATTATGTCAAAAAGGACACAACAGAAAATCAACAATTTCTTGCTTCATTTATCACAATCTTTCTGTTAGCCACAGGGCTCAGTTTAATTACAGTGGTGAGCATTAGGCCAGCTGATTTCTTGCCTCTGCTAAGTTAGTAATTGTTAATATCCTCCTGGATCCAATGCTATCATTACCAAAAGTGCACAGGACTGAACCTGACATGATCTCTAACACTTTATCCAAAGAAACACAAAAAGAGATTTATCATTGAGGATTTTTGTTTATTTTAAAAATAATGTCTGTAACCCATAAGACTGACCCAATTAACTCCTTAATAGTAGCTCCTTAAGCTATTGATTAACAAATACACATCTTGGTCTCTATGATTATTGCAGTAGTAGGCAATATCTATGAGCAGAGAGATAATTAGAGATGCTTTCTATTTTATCTATTTAAGGCAATCTAAAGATTGTTGCTTGTGGCAGGGAGCATGCCGCAGAACATGTCAAAACAAGGGCTGCAAGCACCATTTAATCACTGGGGTTTTTTTCTGCTTTCAGTTATTTAGAGTTGAGGTAGAGCCTTTACTTTCCACAGGCAAATAACAGTAAAACTCTGAACCACTAATATATTAATTTCCTCTCTACTGGAAATAATCTTCACTCCTGCCATGGCTCAATGTACATGCCATGCTTTAATCATGCTGGAACAAACAACAAGCAGTTTGCTATGCTAGTGAATGTGAATGAAGCATACACAAGCATGTAGTATGGTAACTATTTAAGGGTTATGGAAGCACAGACCTACTGCAAGAAGTTCTTTTCATCAGGTGTGGCTATAACAGTTGCAGCCTAGTTGTAGGTAAAATTTGCAGCTATGAATTGTGAGAGAAAAAAATACTGGGCTTCATCAATGTATTGCTGATCATTCTTACTTGAAAAGTATAAAAAGTTATAAATGTGATTATGATGTTATGATTAGGAGGTGTTATAACCCTCTTTTATCACTTTAAATGGGTATTGCTAAGAATTTAACTCATTTAGTTTAAGAAGCTTATTCTGATAGTATAATACAATTATAGAAAATAAAATCATGGTCATTTTATCACAATTCTGGGGGAATAAAATAGGATTGGCATGCCTCTATTTCTGACAATAAAAAATAGGTTCTTGAGACAGTTTTAAACAAGAGAACGTATCTGGAGGAAATAAACTTAGTGTGCATGTCCTTCATACTTCTTATAATGTATATACAAATGTAGAAGACTGTAGCTCTCTCAGGTGTCCAGAGGCCCTCCTGGATTTCTTTAATTTGAACATTAAATGCAACAGATAATTCAAAGTAGTTATTTATATAAAAATGCATATAAACAAGTGTAATGTTTCCCTGAACAAGTTCACTGATCCCGCAATAGAAAACCTTAAACGAGTTGGTTTTATTCTTATTATTTAATCTGTAAAATGACTCACTTTGTATACACATATATGTTATTTTTGGTAAACTATACTTATTGTACTACTCATCATAATTAACAGAGGTCACCCTGTTCCTTCCCTTAAAGCTTATGTAAAAAAAAAAAGCTGAAATATTAAAGCTTTTGTGTCACAGATATTATTGGGAACACCAGCTGAAAAACAAGTATTTGGAAGTATTTTGGAAAGCAGGGCTTGACTTTTCTAAATTCCTAGAATTCTTGATGTCTGAATGTCTTTATTGCCTAGTTTATAAACATCTTACACATAACACCTAAAATGCTAATGTTAATGCATAATGTTAATGTGCATTGTTATTAATCCATTACTATCAGAAAGGCTATAGAATTCATGCTGAACTGTTACATAGTTTGTTCTAAGATCATAATATTCTTCCATTTGCTTAATAATAAAAAACCTTTTAGATTGTCTTCTTCACATCATTATTATTTTCTGTTAGTTATCTCTTACAGCATGAAAGTTTTAGTGTTAAAAAAGTTAATCCTAGACTTACATGAATACTGCCTTTCATACTTTTAACATTTTTCTCTTGTTATCTGCCAGTTGTTCACTTATTCATTTTATATTTTACCTTATTACATGATATTTTATTAATTGCCTCTTTCCTCATATTTTAGCTTATCTGAAACTCCATAAGATATGTTTTCTAGATATGTGATGATTTGCATGTTTTCTAAAATCCTTTTTCATTTCTTTATCTAAAGGAGAAGAGAAGACTTCTGAAAGTCTTTCATTCTTACTTCAAATCTCATTAGATAGTTACAGGACATATCATAGGGCAAAAGAGTGCATGCTTTCGATCATATCATACAAAATAAACTCTAAAAATAAACTGTAAGTAAAGCTAGAGAAGGACACATGGTCAAGAATTGTATTCCAGTTTTTAAATGTGTGAAATAAGGCAAACCTTTAAAGGATCTCAGAAACCTGTGCCTGAAGCCAAGTTAGATTCCAGACAAACAGGGCATTAAAGTAGAACCAAAATGATAAGATCTTCATGCACTTGGGAAATGATGGTTCCCTCTCTTGCTGCATGTCTTGGTTTGAAAGACAGGTGTCTGCCAAGGAAGGCAGGAGTCCCCCTTGGAATGGAAATGCAGCCCCCTCCCCTCCGAATGCTTAGAATTTTGAAATTAAGGGGCTTTCAGGCAAAGATGAGGAATAGGAATAACCATTCTTTACTAAATATATATAAAACAAGGCAAACAACAATAACTATGGCAGTAACAACAAACAGCACCAGGAACCCAGTCCCAACCTCTCGGGGCTCCCGGGGAGCAGGGAGGGCGCGATGGTCTCCCCGCCGCTCCGGAGCCAGCTCAGTCCCCACAGGGCAATGGCCGACGAAAAGCCCGCATAGTTACACTATTAAAATCCAAGAGCAGCTTTCTCTAAAACTTGTCTTTAATAAACCTCTGACACATTACAGTACTTCATGTGCAACTTCTTTTTTTTTTTACATCCAAAGTAGGCATATCGCAGTTCTCAATCACCAAAATTTCCATTTCAATTCGATTTTGTCCCATTATAGTCTCTTTTCAGGTGTGAATACTTTTTCTTCCCCTAGCATATTCTGATTTCATGCTGTGAAATCCATGTTTTCCAAGGCTTTCCCTGATACTGCCTTCACTGCTGCTAATACTTATTCACTGTATGCCAAGCTGAACTTAACGTTTCCATGACTTCAGAAAAAAAGTTTATCAGAAAATTCACTCTGGGTTGCAACTTTCCAAGATGTTACTACTTTAAACGTAGGCTTTGGTTTTGGTTTAAGATAATGACATCTAACACTAAAAGCTGCAAGTGGAGAACAAATGATTACTGAGCAGGAAAACTTGGGGAATCTGGTTTCCTGTATACAGAGAAAGAAACAGCTGATGATTATGTGATTTTCCTGCATTGTACTGGGTGATCAGTAAGCCAAACAGAAGGCAGAGTCTAGAGATCAGAAGCTACTATAGACTTTCCATTGGCAAAAGCATTAACTGTCTCCCCTCTCAACAGCTGTCTACAAAACTAAGAGCAATTTCATGTCTTTGAGATCATCCACTCTTCTATCATGTCTGGTTGAAAATGTTCAGTGGGCTTAAATGTTACATCTTTTAGGAAGGGAGAGGGAAGAGTTAAGAATAAAAGCATTCTGGAAATACACAGCTCAGAGTTTGGGCTTCTGGGATGCCTATGGGTGCTACCTCTCTCTTCGCAAAGAAGCAGTAAAGGTGGTGGAGATCATTTGCAGTTAGGGAATGCAGCTTAACAGCAGAGATGGCAAATACAGCTGCAGCCCAGCAGGGGAAAGGGACCACAAATAACAGCTGAGGCTTGAAATATTTTCCAAGATTCTGCCCAAAACTTGAGCATTTCATAGCTGCTCAAGTTCTGTCACCACAGTGAAGCTTAAGGAAAGTAAAGCAAAGATATTCTGATTTGAGGAATTGTCAGTGTGAATCCCAAACTAGCATTAGATATGCATGAGAAGAGGTCTAGAGGAATGTTGTAACTCTGGAAAAGAGTTACTGCTAAGAATCCCCTCAACAACTAGTAAGTTATGTATCTGCAGTGTTCAAAATAAAACTCATGGATACTGTTTTGAATTCCAGACCTCATTAGATTCTTGTTCCCATCTGAATGTGATGGTTATTTAGGATTAAGGTTTGCTGGTTGATTGTTGAAAGAAGGGGTTGAAGATGAGAAGAAATACAGGACTAAAGGCTGAACTGTGCTTGGCTTAAGGGAAACCAAGGACAAGTCTCCTTCTTTATACATCCTTTTTTATACATCCAAGTTTTTAACCTAGGGAAACCTGGATAAAAGATTTAAGATGCTACTGTAAAAAGTACTCATTTCCTATTTTCTCTGTTGTTGTGCCACATGCCCTTTGGAGACTGACACAGACAGTTTGTTTTACATAGTCTACCAAGACTGATTACTTGTAGTTGTTATTAATCTGAACCAAATTAATTACATTGTCCAAAAGGTAAAATTGTCTCTGCACATTTTTAATGCTCTACTAAAAAAGGCAGTCAATGGTCCATGTTTTAGATCATTCAGAGATGGTGCACCTCTCAGAAGGGTAGTGACACAATATAGACAGTGTAAAATACTCTCAAATTACAAAATTTTGAATGCTTTTCCAAACTTACTTTGCCATAGGAAAGGCTAGAAGTGAAACCTCTAGCATAGTTTGTGGAGCAACAATGTTAAAATTCGCACTTCCTACCAATGTTCAGGTGCCATGCAGAATTGGTCTAGTCAGCACAGCATTGGCTTCCCTTCACTTAGCTTACCCTGTGTGTCCATTTCCTTCCCAGTCAATCCATCTGTTTGTCCATCCGTCTGTCCATCCATCCATCCATCCATCCATCCATCCATCCATCCATCCAATATCAGACTATTTCTCAGGCCAGGCATTTACAGTCTGAAGATCATCATAGATTCATAGAACCATAGAACATCTTAGGCTGGAAGGGACCTTAGAGATCATCTGATTCAACCTCCCCACCATGGGCAGGGACACCTCTCAACTAGATTAGGTTGGTCAAGGACTCATCCAACCTGGGCTTGAACACCTCCAGGGAGGGGGCATCCACCACCCCTCTGGGCAATCTATTCCAGAGTCTCACCATCCTCCTACTGAAGAACTTATTCCTAAGATCCAGTCTAAACCTATTCCCTCAGTGTAGAACCATTTCCCCTTGTCCTATCTCTGGACACTCTTGTGAAGAGTTCCTCTCCAAGATATGAATACCTGTGTGCATATGTAGCAGTGTGAATTATTTCACCGCAGTGATATGAATTACACAGTTTATCACTGTGTGAATCTTGGAGTTAAGCTTATATTGACTGTTTTCATCTTGAGAAGGTAACTTTACCAGGCCCAAGGGCAAAACTTACAGTCCTTGTCTGTTCCAACATGAACACCCTATGCTGTTTGGTATGGCAGTGAATAAAGGGTGCACAGTACAACATGAAGCTAGGGCCTATGGGTAGAGAAAAAAACCCAAAACAAAACAACAATTCACACAAAATAAGACTGGGAAACAAAACTTAAAGACTATTTCTGAAGAGTATTTAATGATGTAATCAGCAAGTTATATTACAATCTTTAAGTCTAATTAAGTTGTGGAATATAGACATTAAAACTAGGTTTGAAATTCAGCAGACTTTCATTTTTAATGGAAAAAAGGAGTATATTCAGCCCTAGAGATGTAACTATAAAAGCCAGGCTTGACTAGCTTATTTCATAATAACATTACTCCAAGTGTTCATTTTACAGATGTACATAATCACAGTAAACGCCACTCCAATTTTCAGTTTCGAGAGACTGAAGTTGCACAAATATAAAACCATTTTTTGGTGTCAGGTAGTATATAAAAAACTTAAAGATCTGCCAGAATAGTGTACAGAAAAGGAAATTTGCCCTACTATGTCACATGTACAAAGAAAAAGGCATTAGACATGATCTCAGCTGGAGTACTAGGTATTCACTTTTCCATTGCCTGGTCTGAAAGGGAAGGAAGTGAATCAGTAAATTCATGTAGTATAAAAAGAAAATATAGTCAAGTTCTCTGTGGAAGGTACTGCAGAAAATACAGAATGTCTGTTGTGTATTCTGAAACACATCAGAAAGTATTGTTCCATTTCAAAGGTAAAAGAGAAAACAAGTATACCTGTTAGTACTTCATGTGACACTTGAAAATACCACTACATCTTTATGAGTGACAAAGAAACAAAGCTTTCCCCAGATGCTTATGTTGACATCCTGTGCTGCAGATATAATAGAAACATGAGGAATTTTTATAATTTTGACAGGTTACAAATCAACAGTATTCTGAGCAACAAATTAAAACTGTGTGTCACAAATCCTGTTTTCTATGTCACTGGCAGTGAGAGCCTAAAGTGAGATATCTTTTGAGGGCTTCTTTGGTTGTTTATGATGTACCCTGATGAGAAGTAATTGCAGGCCCCACACATTGTTTTACAGCGTTTTGTAAAGTGGCTTTCAAAGGCAGACATCACAAGGGTTCTCATTTGTCACCTCTTCAGAGTTGCTGCCATTTCTCACACACCTAGGTGAGAAAAGTCTCTGGGGAAGAGGTTACTGAGACAGGAGAAGGATCCCGCATCATCCTCAAGAGGAGACTCTGGGAAACCAAGAGCACCTCCACCCAAACCTAAGAGAGACCCAGGATGATGAGGAACAGGACAGGAACCTGAGGCAGATTTCACACATGCAGGTTTTTCTCCGTGTTAACTGCATCAGTTATCTATTGTGGTGGTGTCCTGGTTTTAGCCCAGCCATCCGGCAACAAAGCACCTTGAGGACACTCACTCACTTCTATCCCAAGGAAAGTCCCAGGAGTCAGTGTGGCTGGTATTCACTGTGATGCCCAGGATAAATCACTGCATAGCCCTGTACCTGCAAAGGGCAAGCAGCAGCCCATGCCCAGGAACTGTGTCAGGAAGGTCCTGATCCCAAAGAGCCTGATTTGTGTTCGGGAAAGAAGAAATCCTGCACCTTATTGCAACCAGATGAAATTTCAGTGGAGCTCATGTTTCACTGAAATTTTGCCTTGGTATTCAGACTAATGGAAACATTTCAGTGACAGACAAGGGTATTTTTTCTCTCTAAAAGTTAGACAGGCAAAAAATACACAGAAGCTAGTTTGAGCACACACACACAAACAAAAGTTTTTAAGAATCTACACTTTCCACTCAGGTGGTCTAAAAGTCAAAAAAACAGCTATCAGAATAGGTCGCATGACCCATAAACCTCACACATTTCAGTGACTGGAAGTATGGGCACAGTTGTAACACTAGGCAGGTGGGCTTTCACTGCTCTCTTGTAAAAGAAATTATGTAGAAACCCATTTGATCCTCTCTGTCGTTTCAGTTGCTATAATACCACCTCATTGTCATGAGATAAAAAAAAAAATAGTGTTTTGAACCAAAGCAAGATGTTCAGTTGTGCTGACTAAGAGCTCTCAGGATTTCTAGATAAAATGCTATAAAATATAGGACTTGAAAATACCTGCTAAGGCATTAGATCTAACTCACATTTGCCCTTTGATTTCAGTACAGACCGGGAGATTTTGGCCAGTTTGAGGATGATGAATATTGTAAGCCTTGATATGACCTTTTTAGAAGGGAGAATATTTGCCAGAGATTTGTCTTTCAGATTTATGCTTGATCATATCAGTAAGTTAAATGTTAGTCATTTCATTCCAAGTAGGTGAGCATTTCCATGCATTAATGCAGCTAGCTGGGTGTGAAGTGAATGCAATGGAACCAGGTTAATGGCACTGCTGACCTGAGAGATCAGAAACTGTCTCTGATACAGGCAACAGTATCTCTGAGACATACTCCATTTATTCAAATTTTAAATATTAATGCTATATTGTTAGAAAGACAGCAGCTGCAATGAAACTTATAATGCTTTAGAGAATGGAAATCTACACACAGATATAAGTATTCTTAAATGCCAACACGGTTCCTGAGTCATAATGGCATTTCTTTTCCATTAGTCATCAAGAAAAATAAAATAATTAAAAATAACACTGATGACTATTTGTATGGGTGGATTCATCTGTCTAGCTAATCATAAGGATACTCAGTTTATCTCCGTGTGTGTACACGTGTGAGTATACAAACACATATATGTGTATGTATGCATATTTGACAAGCATTTACAATGTAACTCTTCAGTTAGATGAAGAGCTGTACAAACAAGTAACAATGGCTTGCAATCTTTGTTGTAACCAAGTGGGTTACAATGAGGTGGGTAGAAGTTCATATATGCAGTGGTTACTATAGTTACAGTATCTCTCTCTGTCCTTTCAATGAGGAACTAATCACTTTGTTCTCTGTCCAAGACAGCCGTATTTCACTTGTTTGCATCTTAACCCACACCAGACAGTATTTCTTCCCCAAGGGAAGGCAGAAATTTAGCAATATTAACCCTTTCAAGCAAAAGACTGCTTGACTAGCTAATCCCTAGCCCTTAGGGAAAACAAATAGGATTTTCACAGAAGGGCTGAGTTCAATAACATACAGGAATCTGCCATGCCATGGCAGTAGAAAACATTTCCCACCTCTCCACAGCTAGCAGAAACCCTAAAAGTCTCCCAAGAAGGTACCTATCTTATATTTCTATTGCCACCTGTCATTGAATTAAATGTTGGTGAGGGGAAAAAAAAGAACTCAAATTTTCAAGTATTTAATGAACAGCTTTCTACAAGGCCCCAACACTTAGTAGTTCCTAAGATTAAAGACACCCACAGGCTCTATATGCACACATGGTAGCTTTTCTCCCCCCTGTGAAATTATGTCTTACAGTAGTAGGAGATGAATTGTGACATAAATCCAGGAAGGTATTGAAGGGCTCACATCCAACAGTTAGAATGCTGTGCTTCTCAAAATATCTGCCAGATGCCTTCCATAACTCCCTTCACAGATCTATCTAGGTCTTTTCTTTAGGTAAAAAGGACAAGATTCAGGGGCATAAAATGAGGTGCCAAATGTCCTTTTTAGTCACAACTGGTTTTTTGAAACCAAGTCTCATCCTGTCAAAATCTCACTTGCTGAGCTAGTAGGCAGCCTGTGCAAGTGCTCTTTTACACAAGGACTAACAAGGGAAATTTAGGGCTATCAAGCTTCACAGTACATTTTATCTCTCTCACGAGTAGGACGCTCCCCCAAGAGGTGGTGGAGTTTGCTATCAAATACCCTAATTCATGGGTGAGAGTCATCTGAAGAATGATAACAGTATTAGAACAATCAGAAACTGACCATTTAATATCACTAAGTAAATGTAGTATCTTAGCTTTTCAATTTCTATCCTTCTGCACTACAAATGATAAACATCTGTGACATTAGTCAGATTTGACAGCATGTTTCACTGAGCATAAGCCCAAGCTAAAATGCAATCAACAAAGGTAAACGTGATTTAATGCCCTTAAATACCATGTACATCTATGACTTCTTTCAACCTTTTCATTTGAACTTATAGCCAGGCTTAATGGTGAAGAAAAAAGACTATATAAAGGTTCATCACTGATGTTTCCTCAATTTAAGTGGGAAGCTGAAATTATCCATACTTGGTCTTTGACTCAAGAAAATGAGGTTTAAAGTCACCAAGGATTCAAGTCTTTGTGTGAATATCCAGATGTTTGTCTGTATCTCTGTGTGCTCTTCCTCTTTTGAATCCATTGCCACTTATCAGACAGATTTGCAAGAGTTAAACATATTATCATAAATATCATAAAGATGTTAAGAGATGTCTTTTAAACCTTAAATACATACTTAATACCTTGACATTCTTAAGTATATTGTATTTTTAATAGTTTCATGAAGATACTAAGTTTCGTGAATAGAGGTGGCCAGAAAGAGGATAAAAGATGCACAAGTGCCAAGGTATAAGTTGTGTTGTGATTTCAATCTGCCTGCATTAGAGAATCCAGATACAAGACACAAAAAATGGGTTTCAGTAGCTTCAGCAATGAGCAATATTTTACTGTAATTCTAAAAAGCAAACAAATTTATTATTTTATATTTGAGACAGGGAAAGTGTGGTTATCAGTTTAGCAAAGGTTTTTGACTTCTGTCAACAAATACTTTATTATTTGAAGGACTAAATTAAAATGTAACATGTTAGTTCTCAGACATAAAAAGTGCCATCATAAACCCTAATAAAAAATGTGACTGACCTGTCATTGCAGAAAGTCACTGCAGCCTATGGGGATTTTTACATCCATTGGGAACAGCATCACAAAACAGAGTTTCAGGACAGGAGACAGAACAAATAAAATCTTTTCTTTTATGTTCAACCTCCCTATTCTTTGTTAAAAAGCAAACAAACAAAAACAAACAAAGCACCTTCTCAATACCATGCATAACTAATATATATATATGTTAACATTTCTGAGAGTAAACATAAGGTTACTCACTTCAATTTGGAGGCCTGCAGTGTAAGTGCTGACTGGTCCACCTTGGATTGACAGTAAAGATACATACAAAAAGGATATCATAAATGCTGATAGAAACTGAGTTGGGGAAACATTAGTCATTGACCTTTGGTGTTTTCTCCTTTTTTTTTTTTTTTCATTTGTAAATAGGCAACTTACACAACAGTGAAAGGGAAGAAAGTAGCTGATAAGAAAGAAATACTGTACAAACAGGAAACAACTAAGGCAACACTTTGCTCTTTGTAGAAATGTTCTCCTAAAGGATCATTTTCCCTTGTTAGCTAAGATCTTTCTTTTTTAGCAAATAAAAAAATAAGAAAAATAATTTTTAAGACCGTGTGATACATTCATATTAGCCAGAGTGGTAGACAATTGCATAAGCGCAGAAAGAAACTGTATTTTAAGAAAATGATAGCACCATTCATTTCTGAAAAAGGTTATTGTCTTTGAATATGCTCTTCCCTGTTCAAAGGCCCTCACTGATAGCTGCAATTACTTAAAACAACAGTAATTATGTTCCATAGAAATTGACACAGATAGTGAACATGTTGATAAAGTAGGTGGCATCATCCTATCATAGGACTAGACTTTCTCTACCTAGTAAATTAGAACTACATTTGTTTCTACAGCAAGATCTAGATTGTACCTGCTATTATAGCTGTTTCTCTGAATTTCAATTATGTAAAACTATGAAGTCTAAACTGTGATAACAGAGTTATCTTTGCTAGATACTGCTTACACAAATTCCTTGCATTGGGAAAATGACACTTTGCTGAAAGCTACTAACAAGGCAGCTACTAAGTTCCCCTCTGAGCTGTAAAATAGTTTATAAGACCAGCAGTTGTCTATTTGCATATGAAAGACAAAAAGCAACAATTAAAATAATCTCCATAAGATAGATTATTTCATCATTGCAGTTCTACATATAATTTGTCATATCATATTAGCTTTTCCTTGCTAAAATACTATGCACAGCATAACCATTTCTTCGCAATGCATCCTTCTGCGAGGCAAATGAGCAAATTGTATTTTTTAAACACTTCTGCTCTATTTAAAATAAAAAGTGGGTCACTGGGTTTGCAGATAATTTAACTTGATTCTCAATTGTCATGTACCTCTTGTCAGGATGAGCAACAGATGCTACTAAATCAAATGGTGCTGTTCTATCACAGGGACTAGCAAACAGGCATTGTATGGCAGAGTGGTGGGGACAGCAAAAACTGCTCACACCTCAAATGGCCCCACTAATAGGCTAGCAGATTACCCCAAATAACAGGCACATGCAGACCCCTTCTTTCCTGCCCTGGTTAAAGGACTGTTATCACAGCTAATCACAAAAGCTAAGGTACTCACAGAATGTTAAGGGTTGGAAGGGATCTCTAAAGATCATCTAGTCCAACCCCCCTGCCAGAGCAGGACCACCTGGAGCAGGTCACACAGGAATGTTTCCAGGCAGCTTTTAAATGTCTTCAGAGAAGGAGACAACTGCTCTGGGCAGCCTGTTCCAGAGCTCCATGACCCTCACTGTGAAAAAGTTTTTCCTTATGTTTCTGTGGAACCTTTTATGCTCCAGCTTACACCCATTGCCCCTTGTCCTATCATTGGACATAATAGAGAAGAGCCTGGCTCCATCCTCCTGACACTCGCTCTTTATGTATTTATAAACATTAATGAGGTCACCCCTCAGTCTCCTTCAAGGTAAAGAGCCCCAGCTCCCTCAGCCTTTCATCATAAGGGAGATGCTTCACTCCCTTAATCATCTTTGTGGCTCTGCACTGGACTCTTTCAAGCAGTTCCCTGTCCTTCTTGAACTGAGGGGCCCAGAACTGAACACAATACTCCAGATGAGGTCTCGCCAGGGCAGAGTAGAGGAGGAGGAGAAGCTCCCTTGACCTACTAACCACACATCTTCTAATACACCCCAGGATGCCACTGGCCTTCTTGGCCACGAGGGTGCATTGCTGGCTCATGGTCATTCTGCTGTCGACCAGGACCCCCAGGTCCTTTTCCCCCATGCTACTCTCTAACAAGTCTGTCCCCAACCTATACTGGTACATGGGGTTATTCTTTCCCACATGCAAGACTCTACACTTGCCCTTGTTGTATTTCATTTGATTTCTCCCTGCCCAGCTCTCCAGTTTGTCTAGGTCATGCTGAATGGCAGCACAGCCTGCTGGTGTGTCAACCACTCCTCCCAGTTTTGTATCATCAGCAAACTTGCTGACAGTGCACTCTGTGCCCTCAACCATGTCAATGATGAATATAATGAACAGTACTGACCCCAGTACTGACCCCTGAGGGACTCCACTAGACACTGGCCTCCAACTAGACTCTGCCCCATTGACCACAATCTCTAAGCTCTTTCCTTCAACCAGTTCCCAATCCACCTCACTACCTGATCACCCAGACCACACTTTCTCAGTTTAGCTGTGAGGATGCTGTGGGGGAGATGGTGTCAAATGCTTTACTGAAATCAACAGGAACAGTCTTTGCTCCATTTATGAGCATCCCTATTAAAGCCAGGTGATTCTTCTCACCTTATTCCCATACCCAGTGGCCAGGAGAAAGAGACATCCTGCCTCAGGGTAGGACAGTTTATCAGGAAATTCTATGGCACTGCTAAACAAAACCTATTCTAAAATCTATAATCTCAGCAATACCAAAAAGAAAGAGGGGACAACTATCCCAGCAAAAGTCAACAGACAGCAACTTCTTGAAGTGAAACACTTTGCATTCAAATTGAAATAACAAACCAGCTAAAATATGTAAGTGACAAAAAACTACTAATAATAAAACAGAGTGAGAGTGGATTTGGCTAGAAAATACCCTCTGGGTATCTTTACTTGCATTTTAAACACTGAAGAGGGAGGTCTCAGGAGCTTCAAGGTAAGCAATCCCAAATGACCCCCACCAAGGCAGCTTCACTAGGAGCAGTACCTGCAGTGCAAGAGAGCACCAGCACAGAAACAAGTACCTAATGTTCCTTAACTTACCCAAGCATACTGCTGGCTTGCATTCTGCCAGCTGTCCAGCAACACCCCCAGGTCCTTTTCTTACAGGCAGCTTTCCAGTCACTCTTCCCCAAGCATGTAGCATTGCATGGGGTTGGTGTGGCCCAAGTGCAGGACCCAGAACTTGGCCTTGTTGAAGCTCATACAACTGACCTCAGCCCATCCATCCAGTCTGCTCAGGTCCCTCTGTAGAGCCTTTCTACCATCAAAATCAACACACCCACTCAACCTGGTGTTGTCTGTAAACTTACTGAGGATGCATTCATCCAGATCATTCATAAGATTATTAAATACCACTTGTGATTGTCTGCCAACTGGATTTACCTCCATTCACCACCACATTCTGGGGCCATCCATCCAAACAGCTCTTTTACCCAGCTTCTCCAGGAGAATGCTGTGGGAAACAGTACCAAAACCTCTACAAGAGTCAAGGTAAACATCTGCACAGGGCTGGCATACACGGTTCAGGAACTACCACCCAGCCCCACTGTTTTGAAGAAGAGGTACCCAGGAGCCACAGGGGTGTTTAAAACGTCTAAAAGGGTTTTAGACACTTATGTGCAGGTTGCTGAATCCCTATCCTGAAGTGTCAGGAGTGCAGGATGGGGTGTACGTTCTTAGTCTCCCAACATTAAGTGCTGTTTCCAAAACCAGACAGAAGTTTTGGAAAGGGGAGAAGGAATTTCCCACTCCTGTAATGTGCTAGACAGTGTTATAAAAATGTGAATGGTACTGGGTACACAATTGCATATAGTCATTATTTGCTAAATAAAAAGGCTGAGATAAAGAATTTGGGTTTGTATTCAAAACTGAAATCCTCACTAGCACTGCCTGCCTAATATTTGTGGGAGTACCTAGTTTTGCTAGAAAAGCCTGTATCAATATTAGCAAAATTTAATTAAATTCCACTGTATTGGTTAACTACTCATTTCTCAGAATAAAAAGGAAAAAACCAAACAAACTGTGAGAAGGAATTTGGATTTAAAACTTCCCGTGAGGTCATTTTCCTCACTTTCTTGTGAGGTTTGGGGTTTTTTTGCAAATACATATACATCTTTATGCAAAGCCAGTAGAAGTGGTAACTTAGACTATGTCAAAACAACAATTGTTCTTGAGGTTATTGCCCTCTGAGTGTTCTCTGAAGTCTTCTTTCTGTGATGTCAACATACTGCAAGGCAGTGATAAACTGGGCAGTTATTAAGCTATGTTGTAGCTTCTTATGCTCTTTATTTTTGGCAACCTTGAATACAGGAAGCGGCTATGCACAATATTGTAAAATTGAGGTAAGGGTAGTAAAGAGCTGCTAGTATAATAAAGATAGCTTCATAACTCTACACTTTCAACAACTCTGAAAAGAGGAAAAAAAGGCAAACAAAGCAAAATATGAAGTTCTTTCATGCTTGGCTGAATTTGAAATTAACTGCTGTCCTTCCTTTATTGACTCAGCACCTTCACACAATGCTCTTAGTTCAGCCTCAGCTTGTAAATATGTAGTTGGCTTTTTACATATGCAGTATTTTTCTCAATGGCTTTATTTCTATAGCAGAGAATTCTTCCTCATCTTCAATGATTACTTTTTCCTTCAGTAGTCCTTTTTTTGAAGTATCTTTTTACTTTCATCAGGGTTTAATATCAATCAAATTTCTCTTTCAGATAAGTGCAAACAAGTTTATCTCTTACACAAAGGTCTATATACTCTCCAAACTGTCTTTTAAATTTAATTAATTAGTTTAAAGGGTCCTTACACTGTAATAGTAATTAAAGAACTTGTTGTCCTTTACCTTGAGCAGTCTTTAGAAAGATGGTTCTTGCTGTAAGGAAATTGCTTGGTCATTGCAAGACTGTCAGTCCATGTGACCATAGATACTCTCTTCTCAGATCATTTCTTACATTGGACCACAGCTGGAGTGTCTTCTCAGACCGATAGACTATATATACACCATCTTATTTTTCAAATGCAATGTTGAAAGTGAATTTTCTGGTGGTTTAATTTAGGACAAATGACATTTGCACATCAGGAGACTTGGCGAAAGGATTTAGATATGACCTTCACTGCCTTAAAAAGAAGAATGTCTGAGAAAGAAATTTCATCGCATTACAATTGTGCATCTTTCTTAAAATTTGGAGCTCCTAGACAAGAAATTACTTCAGGTAAGAAAATAATTTTCATCTCTGTAAAAGGGTTTAAACTAAGGTCATAGTCACCTCCAGGAACTGTCAGAGGCTAATCTCTGCTCCACCTCACATGTAGATGACAGTGAAGTTTGTATCAGTGGAGTAGCTTTTGTTTACACAAGGAAGCCTCTGATTCTCCTATGAAGGCAAACTAAGAAAAATTTTGTGATGTAGTTACAGATGCTGCATGAGTTCTGGAGCTGTCCTGGTTTAGGTGACTGCCAGAGAAGAGATATTCTGTATTGCTGGTTTTGATGTGGATGCTGCACTAAATCTCATCTTAATCGTCCTGACAAAATCCTGACTCATTTCATCCACACTCTCAGGAAGCCATGAATGGTATTATCTCAGGAAAAAAGCCAAGTGCTCAGAATGGAAGTGCATCAGCAAAACTTAGAGAAGAAATACATCTAGCTATGAACATAGATCTGCATCTAGCTATCAGGATTAGTGCTGTATCCTTCTGGGCAATTTAACATGACTGTATATTTTGACTAAATTGAACACACAAATTTTAATTATATACGACTGTCAAATACTATGAAAAGAGATTTGAAGGAAGTGTGCATTAGAAAATATTTTCACAAGGAACCCTAAGACTACCCACTACAGCTTCTTTCACTAACGTTAATTAGCTTGGAGTTGCAGGAGCAATAAACGACCAATTTCCTGACAGTGTCATTATTTCAATCTGAAAAACATATTTATCAAGTATAGAAAAGAACAGATTTTTATTCATAGTCTGATGTCCAGAGAAGTGTTACTTTCCCTAGGTGCAAAATAATTAAAAGGAGATTAGGTTATTGCTTCTCTGAAAAAAGAAAAGTATGGACACCTGGCTTTTCACGGGTAATCTGTACTATTTACATCTGCTCAAAATTAGTATAAATTAGTACCCCTAGTACAAGCAACAAACTGTAATAGCATTTGACATTCATTTGACATTTTTCACACATATCGGAGAAGGAAAGACGTTCTATATATTTCAAGGAATAAGTAATTAAATAATACTGTTATTTACTGGCTTTTGTTGAATTCAGATAAGTTTAAAGAAAGCCACTCTTTACCTTTAGACTTACACATACAGTGACTGTCAGAACAGCCATTGAATTGGAATTATTATAAAAAGAATGAAAATTTATTAAACTCAGGATAAAGTGAACAGAAAGAATCATCAGTCATTTACCTTCTCCTTAACTTAGTATTGAATCCCTAATGTATTAGATACTAATTAAATTATCAGATAGCTGTCATCTTTCATCTTTAATCTGGTGGGGCCACATCATCAGAGCTTCTGTCATTTGAAAGGCTCTGCATTCCCCATCTGCGCTGGTAGTCTTATTCTGCATCAGCTATGTCTCAACTTCATCTTTCCTCAGTGTGATTGACCAAAATCAGATGATGGTTCCCCAAGATGAAGTCTGACCACTATCTCATAGAGTGGTGCTACCAGTCCCTTCTTATACCTAAATGCATTTAAGAATCTGATAGAACAAGGAGAATCAACCATTTGTTTTACTTTGATTATTAAAGATCTGAGAAGTTATTATATCAGCTTGACCACCCAAACAGAATCTCTCTATCTAGTTAGTACAGCTTTAGAGAAAGAAGCTTTGTGTTTGCATAGTCTGGCACAACATAGTCCCTCTCCAGGATGGGTTCCCCTGGTACAAATATTTATTAGTTCTGCTTTGGTCTGTAATTGTCTTTGGGATTCCTAGAATATCAGCTGGTAGGGACTCTTATCCATTGTCACTTTTTGAACTTTAAGATTTGGTTCCATAAGTACCTTTCTTGGAACTGCAGAATCTGGTCCCCTGAATCCTGAAGCTTGCTACATCAGTCATTCATCAGAACAAAAAAAAAACAGTATCAGCAAATGAACTGAAGATCAGAAAATGGTTTCAATCGTTGCATAGATCCTGAGCCTTCAGTCTTCATAACTAATGTAAATGAGGTATAGCCTCATGGAGAATGTGGATGTCTGGAATTACACATGATTTTTGAGATGTCACATGGTGACATTTCAGCTGCTGAACACAGAAATTCCACACCGAGGTTGAATTTGTATTTATATAGTTCTTAAAATACCTTAATGCAGATAAAAAGCATTTTAAAGTTCCTGTGGTGAGAGACTGTGACCTCTTCTTGGCAGATGATGGTGATGCAGCGTAAATTAGTATACCACAGCAGTATACGAGCCTATGAGCCTGTCATGAGCCGTTTGTCTTGATGGCTGCTCAAGCAATTACTTAGTAGTGCTGAAGATGAGATTAACCAAACTAAATTAGAAAAACACTCATATATTTAACTTCCATTCACCACCAATAATTGCCAGTTAAATTTAAATTTGTTCACATTCTGGATGATAAAGTAAAAATGTCCTTAGTGGAAGTATTTGACTACTTAATAACTCAACAGGAAAACTGGGCTATTTATGGATTGTTAATGCTCAGACCATTTGAAGAGAAAATCACATATTAATCTTTTACATATTAAGATTTCTACTGGTTTTTTGGTTGGTTTTTTTTTTTTAAATGTGTAAGTTTAAAAAGAAAAAGCTGCAAATGAAAATGGCTACTAAATATGTAACAGTTTTATGTGCTATACTGGTCATAAAAGAGGAAAAAACCTCCAAGTGAAGAGACAAGGCCTTTGAATATAATTCTGCAATACCTTTAGTTTAAAAAGTTAGGGTTACCCAATGAACAAAAAACAATCTGCAGTCAATATACAGCATGTGATATGACCTGGAGATACGTAACTTACTTATAAAGCTATAAATACTCAAAAGCTCAGTTGTGGTCTCACCATGAATAGCAAAACAGGAAGCTCAAATTGCTTATTGTCACAGCGTGGCTTTGATCACGTTGTGATTAATCAAAACTTGGTATGACGTGAGTGACAGAGATGAAGGAGAACAGCTACAAACCCAAAAATAAGTTTGAGCTTGCTGACTGGAATCCAGGGCCTTTTCCAGGCACCTTAAATCTGGGTGTCCTTATTCCTCAAGCAGTGTGCCTGCCTGCTCTGTCAGCGGGTTAGATATCATCTAGTTGCGTTAGAATGGCCGTGGGCCCAACCTAATAAACCCTGCCTTTTGGATTACTGATTAGCCTAGGGTCAGCACCGTGCTATCTGGAGCTACACAGCTTTGGCTAAGAGCTGGCCCACATTCAGCCAGTTTGAAGCCTGGAGAGAGACAGCTTTCTTCTATTTGCAAAACTCTATGCAGATATAACAAAAGCCAAACTATACCATTCTTTCTTCTCTAGCATCCACAAACCTTTACCTTTGTGCCTGAACAATGGCACAGCTCTAACAGAGGTGGCATCTTACCCATGGTCTGTGGCACTCGAGGGCATTTCCTGGGACAGGACAGATCTGCTGAATGTATTCAACCTCGACTTCCCTCATCCCAATGGTGTGACTGAACCTTTACATGCAAAGTGACCTCCTTCCCCAGAAATAAGCTTCTATCATGCCATGACAAGGGATCCCATCCTATCCAATAGATGAATCCTAAAAACATATTTTGGGGTTTTTTTACATAAACTTATGCGTAGATGGTACTTGTGAGGATGCTGTGAGGGAAATTGCCCTTCAAATGGATTGGAAGCTGATCTGTCAAGACTAAGCAGTGATAAACCATGCAGAGCTGCAAATGTGATAATCTAAGATTCAGCACCTTACTGATCTGTGCTATCTAGAGTTGGTTCACAGTGCTGGGATTGGGGGGGGGGGGGGGGGGGGGGGGGGATTTCTGTTTTGAGGGTTTGGCTTGG